>CM031572.1:4049473-4649473 GCA_018467065.1 Ephestia elutella
CTTGTTCCCCGTATACCCTCTGCACCATTTATTTATAAGACATAGGCTTTTTACCCAAAAAATTAACTCAAGGAAGAAGCAAGCAATCTGAGGGTTAGCCATATACTATTTACTACTTTTTTTATATATACTATTAAATTATGGGGAAACAGTTATCAATACAATCAAGAGCGAGCTTTTTTCATACAAAAAAGCGCCATACGTGCAATGGTTGGAATCCCACCTTAGGAGTAGTGTAAAAAATACTTTATCACACTGGGCATACTAACGGTTCCATGTTTATACCTATTTGTTCTTCTAACAGATCTTAAAAAACGATTACCGGCAATAGAAACAAATGAAGAAAGGGTAGCTCGCGAAAGAACTCGCAGGCAGGCACTCATACACAACATAATGCCGAATTTAAAAATTATGTTCCATAGTACACAATATAAAGCATACGGAGCTTATAAAAAATTGCCGAAAGAGATAAAAAATGTCGAAAGTCTGAAGCTCTTTAAAGTGAAATTGAAGGCGTACTTGCTGACCAAAAATTATTATATAGTTAGTGAATTTTAGATTGAGTCCAATTATGCATTTTTATAATAGACAATTTGAAATATTTTAATCGAAAATTTTAATTTAATTTATTTATTGTAATTTAATTTTAATCTAATTTATTTATTGTAATTAAATTTTTATTTAATTTATAATTGTATTTTAATGTATAATTGTAATATCAAACACAATGTAAAAATTGTTTGTGATTAAATGAAATGAAATCAAAAAACTAATCCTGATATACATAGATACAGTATATAGTGGACTATATTTACATAATATTTTCTTGTTTCATTTTTTTGGAATATGACATTTCTGAGTGCGGATTTAAAAGATGTTTTTATCCTGCAAATTACGTACTGAAACTGCAAAAAACAACAATAAATTGTTTGTCCTATTTTTAACAAACTGTTGGCGTAACTGTGATTATCACAACAAGATATGAAAAAAATACTTATAGAAACTGATTTTTATTACAAAACGATAATTTAGCTAACGATCAATCATTATTATTGTCTACTATTTAACGATATCATCATGATTTAGATTATCCCTGATATTTATATCGTAAGATTTTTTAAATAAATTTGTATAGAGACCAAATACTGAGTTAGTAACTATTTATACTGAAAAAACACCCATTTATTCCGATTGATATTATCTCAAATACGTTATCAACGATCAAAAAGGAACTATTAATACATGATTATTTAATATCAAATACGTGACCAGAATAAACCAACGATCACGATATGATGTATAACATCTGACGGATTCAATTCTCAACTCTACCATCTCGCGCGCTCATTTGTCAAAGCAACAGCTACTATAGCTTTTTACTTACCGGACAATAGTAATTAAGCGCAAACGAAGTCGCGGGCACAAGCTAGTTATGAGTTAAAATAATTAAATTTGTAGAACATTACAATGATTATTGTTTTATCAAAATAATTATGAGATATATATAGATTAAAGCATTAAAAATGTATTAACGAAGGTACGGTGAATAGCAGAAATAATTCTTAGAAATCAAATAACGAATTTGAAAAGATATAGTATATTTTCTAGTTACCTTCGTTGGATACAATAGAATTTGGAATAATTTAAGCCAAATAGAATTGTCCAGTCCATCCACTCACAAAGGCATCCATCCAAGCTTGCACACATGCACTGCACTTAATCGAGTACCTATGTAAAATCTTCGTTCGAATTTAGATTTTCAATTCTGTACCTTCTGTTCATATACTCGCTTTAGTGAGCGACATGGCGACAGATATTGTCATAGAAGATGGCATTTCTATGTGCCTTTTTATTCAAAATTTTGTGCTATATATATGAAATAACTTGTAATCTTTATTTCAAGATCAAACTCTTCAGAGCAGCGTACCTACTATAAAATTCCTTACCATAGATATTGGAAGTGCGACAGAGACGGATGCTGACTTTGTTTTATTATATGGAATAAATCTAGATTATAGGTATGGGTCAATATCGGTCAGTGCAAAAAAAAAAACATAACCGATAACATTTATTGTATTTTTACCTACCTACATGAAATAGAGGTGGTATTGTGTTTTCTTGATAATTATAAAATTGGTGGCAACTATTTTCTTGTTTAAAATATCGATATAGTTAAGCGGGGAAAATATCGATATAGTTAAGCGGGGCTAAGACCCAAACTACCGGTTAACTAACTACTGTAATTAATATTTTTATTTACTTTTACCTTATGCTATAAACTCAAGTTTTACCGGTAAATAATTCTTTTATTTTTCAAACGATGGTTATAAAAAAAATTGATAAATCTAATTTAATCTCGTCATATTTCACACTAAAAACTCATGAAACTTGCCGTATTCATAGTGTTATGTCAGCGAACCACCGCAGCTGCTCGGAGTCCGATCCTTGGTTGTACGTGTACTTGTTGCCCGACTTGTTGCCCAACTTGTTGTCCAACACAAGCACAGCACACACACAGCACAACTCTGCGACTGGCAGCAGCATGTGGAAGTCTTTGACATCGGCACCACAGACTGTGAGCGAATATTTACAGACTGCTATACTAGATTTTATCAGCCCGATATCGATTGATAAGGAATTTATTGGCTAAAATAAAGGTCTTGTTATAATTCTTTTTTTTTCAATCAATCTGATTATTTTATTGATGAATTAGTTGGTGCACAAACAGGTAGTTTCCTTTGCAGATAGGTCACGTTTTTATCCCTTACGGGGTGGACAAAGCCAAGAGTCATGAGATTCGAAGGTCGCTTAGCTGGATCATCAAAAATAAAAAAAAGTTTTTTGTCAACACACGCTTTGAATTCATTCGCTTACTTAAAGCATCGATAAATATTTTTAAATATGTTTTAAATATTTGTATAAAAAGTGCTCAAAGTGGAATAATAATGGAGCTGGGGTGGATTGAATCAGTCTTTTCTGGTATGAATTTTTCTGATACTCAATATACTACTAGGTAACATGAAATAGTACAACGTATTTTCGGGTATAGAAATAAAAACCTTCCAAACCAAAATGCACACAACACAAAATGTGCACCACACTCAAAATGTACAAATAGCTAATATTATGAGACTGAGTGCATTTGTTCCTAATACACACGCAAATAGACTGCGGTTTAGTGCAAGCCTTCACTAGTTTATGCACAATTCAAAGTGTAAATTCAGTTACATTGCATAAGTGTAGAATCATGTTTTCATAGATCAACCATCGTGGGACCACTATTTTGGAAATGATTTGGCAGCGATGTTGATTGTTTTTACCTCTGAGATATATAGAAGTCACTCACATTTTTTACACGACTGACCAAAAAAGGAGTGTTATGTTTTCAGGGTTCATGCATGTAAGTATGTATATTTTGTCGATGGTATGTATGTAAGTTTCTTTATTCCACCATAAGTCCTGAACGGCTTAACAGATTTTGAAGTGAGAGGTATTGTTAGATTCCTCGCATTCTTCCAAGTGACATAGGCTATGTAAGTTGTCAGTCGTGTTTTTTATTTTTAAATAATTCGCTTGTATTGTTTTTTGTAATTAATATTGCAAAAAACTGTTCTTTTTTCACATGAATAGACTTATTGAAGTCTGTTTAATTTATGTGGAAAGAATCTTATATACTTTTAAAAAATGTCTAATTAACCTTCTCATATTTTTGGCATAGCATTTCATTCGTACCTAACATTTTTTTGTGGTTTCGTTTTGAATAATTCGGATTTGGATTTATTTATTTCGGATACTATTGAATCGCCTAATATTTTTGGCACCTACCTACTAATATTTTTGGCATAACTCATAGCATTTTTTTTCCTTTCAAGATTATTTTAAGTTAAAAAAAATAAATCTTATAGATAGAGTACGCTTACATTGAACGCGCCCTTACTATAACGTACGAAAATAATTTACCTGATAACTTTTAAAATTAGGTATATAGGGTTTTCAATATGTTTAGTGGTCTGATTTTCCTCTTCTAACGAAAGAAACGTTATTAAACGGAAAGTTAAACTTTTAAAATTACTTAAAGTTGACCTTTAAATTTTGTCTCGAACATTCGAGATGAAAAAATAAATTAAGGGTGACTTATTATTTTTTTTTGTTAAAAATTAAAGTACCTACTTACACATTCGCGTTATCTTTCAGTGCATTATATGAGGCCAAAATGATAATAATGATGATGAAATAATCCAGAGTAATTATACTACGACGTTGCTTCCTCGATATTTATTCAATCAATTCACTATGCAGCTCGCTCTGCTATGTACTAGGCATGACACAATTTTTAGGACCTAGGGATAAAATAAAATAAGTCCAAAATTTACATCCGACTCTCGTCCCACCCTTACCTGTCACCGGCGGAGGCGCCATACTTCATTCGCTTTTTGTGTGCGGGCATGGCAACACACACACTACAACAATATTTTTATTTTCTTTATATTCCAAGTATCTGGAATATCTTTAAATTAATTTATAACCTCAGTGTCAGTGGAAAATGACGTACTTTAAATTCATTTCACTCGTAAACAACAAAAAATGTAAGTATTTTTTCATTACCTGAATATCTGGTTTGAATATTAACGATACTTTGAAAAAGTTATAATGCCTAACAAAATGTTAGATAACTACGTATTTATGTTGCATTGGCTACTATTACTCGTACGTAATCGTGATTTTACATCACACCTGTGTGCCCCTGCGGGTACTTTGATAACATTTAATCATAAACTCAACAAACAACGGTCGTTAGACCAATTGAATTTTATTTTTCTCCGCTGACCCAACTATGCACCTACCTTCCTTTATCTAGGAATTGTCTGTGCATGATGTTGCATAATACAATATCGCGAATAGTATCTCGCGTCCTGAGTTGCGATTTTACATGAATCGTAACCAAATATGAGTCACATGTTTAAGTCTTACATTTGTAAAAACATTTTTTTCGTGGCAAAACACGAATCTACATATGTATTGATAATTTTCTTCTTATTCCTTGATTGTTCTGACCGTCGTTAAAAAGTTAAACGCAAGGCCCAATTGGGTTATTTGTTGATGAAAGATTAATCATATTGAACTACGATATAACAAGTATGTTCAGAATAAGTCTGGGTCCAATTCTATACTGAAGACCCTGGAATAATTGTGTAAACAAGATTTTAGCCAAGCATAAGCTGTCATCATTGCAACATTTAAAATTAAACTTTTATCCGTTACGTCAATTGCTTAATTGTTTATTGTGATAAAAACGTACGTACCTATTTTGTACGCATTCGATTTTTTTCGATTTTAACGTTACTTCGTTAGTGACTGGATGGGTCTGTCTCAGCTGTATTCACAGTCTTAAAAACCCATCAAACTCCCATTGGGCCCACTTGGTGCCCTAATCCTCCTTACCCATCCATGGGAAGGACAGTGCCCCAATATTGGGGACATTAAAATAGCTATGATGATGGCGGTTGGTCTACGGGTAGTCAACGAGGAGTCTACAGGCGATCTACGGGTACTCTACGGGTGGACTACGGGTGGACTACGAGTGATCTACGGGCGGACTACGAGTGATCTACGTGTGGACTGTGCTAAGCACATACAGAATTACAATGCGATTGTAGTCACGTGTGCTCCGACTCAACAGATCTACAATGCGATTGTAGACGGGGTTAGAATTACAATGCGATTGTAATCAGGGTTTTACACTATAGTCAAGCACATACAGAATTACAATGCGATTGTAGTCACGTGTGCTCCGACTCAATAGATCTACAATGCGATTGTAGACGGGGTTAGAATTACAATGCGATTGTAATCAGAGCGACTATAGTCAAGCACATAAAGTCCGATAGAAGAACAACAACAACGCAGAAGATATGCAGCTGCCCAGTTTCCTTACGCAAAATGGGCCCAATCAAGAGGCCTAACTACAAAATCTTCGCGCAAAGTAAAGTATTACCCAATATGACTACGATATAATCGTAGTCTAGTTTATATACTACACCTATATAACAGCACATATAGAACTACAATGCGATTGTAGTCGCGTGTGCACTGCCCAATAGAACTACAATGCGATTGTAGTCAGGGATACACATTTACCCTTAGAATTACAATGCGATTGTAATCAGGGTTTTACACTATAGTCAAGCACATACAGAATTACAATGCGATTGTAGTCGCGTGTGCACATGTAATTTTAATAAGTCTAATTTTTGCCATTTCGACTCGAGATGATGATGATGATTATTACCTTATGTAACTACAACGCGATTGTAGTCAGGTATACACATTATTACCCATTAGAACTACGACGCGATCGTAGTCTGGTTTATAAGTATTTTTACTTACTTACTTATTTTATACACACTTTTATTAGCATAAACAGAACTACAATGCGATTGTGGCCAAATATACACATTATCAGCCAGATATACGCAATAGAACTCCCAAGCTATCGTAGATAAACTATTATCCGAAGTATAACTATGCAAATAGTAATATTATCAGATGATAACCATGTAACAAAAGTGTGTATCTTACTATACATTTCGAACACCCTTTTAAGTATCTCATACTTATTAAAACTTTACTAGACTGATACAGTCAAGTATTATTTTTTCTGGCTGCGTAAGTTCTTGGAACTATAATGATGTTATAACCATGCACTGTCAGTATTAACTCAGCTCTGTTCATTTCAGCTAAACACGGACTTCGAGTCTCAACTCTTGGTAGTGACAGATTATCTGTATGTATCTGTTGTTATAAATGTTTGAACATCAGGACTGATGAAAATCGCTGACCATTGCTGGTCATCATAACAGGTATGTACTCATACCAAATATCTAAACATTGGGGAGCAGATAGAGCCCAAGAGAAAGCTGGGAAACGGAGTTCGGTAAACTGAGGAAAGGAAATCCACTCATCAATCGAGATGATTATTCGCCAAATATACATAATTTAGATAATTTACAATATACACGTCTGGTACATTTATTCAATACTTTTAATAAATCGACTGATCAATCGATCAATCAGTTATTGCCTTTATATTTCATATATTAAACAGGTATTCTATGTCACTATTGAGTATGGCGTCAAATTTGACAGTATTTTAAATAAACTGTTCCGGCGATCAATTTTCTCCTAAAAGTTTGTATAATGAAATATTTTCATTGTCAGTCCGGTGACTCCGGAACCACCCAATATCGGGTCAATATCCGATACCGGTCTCTTTATCTTTTTATAATTAGCAACTCGCTTCACTGACAGTTGCCCATGTATCTCTATACATAAAGAACACATACCTACATAAAGTTTTATACATAAAGATTATAATACATAAAGATTCAGCTTCTTGACTGATTTTTTTGCAGATTGCATCCAATCCATCCAAAGTAATGATACCTAATACAAACTGAGATTATGTACTTACTTATTATTACATACTTTATTTCAATACTTACATATGATCAAGCTTATCAATCCAATTAACCGGCTTCTACGCTCACTATAGTTGTACAACAGCAACGCTCTAAAGCACCTTATAAATGGAATATAAGTGCCTTAAGCCAGTAAGAGCAGTGCTTTCTTTTTTGGGCAAATTAAAGTAAGATAACAAAGCACTTGTTTCTTAAGAACTAGACATTAGCCCTTAGCTCTAGCTTGAGCAAGCAAGTACTGAACAATATTAGATACTCAGTATGTTGTTTTTTAGTTTCTGTCTATGGGGATTTATTCAAATAGCCAATATGGCAATGGATTTTTTCTGATCGTAAATGTGTTGAATACTCTACGTAAACTCGAATCTTTGGAACTAATATCCCCATCATTCTATTAATAATTCAATTTCCTCCGCAAATTTAATTCAACAACTGGATGCATAATTATAGATATCTATCTTAGTGATTTGGATGCAAATTTTTTGATCAATAAAAAAAAAAGAAAAAAAAAAAAAAAGAAGACGTAAAGTAGTATAATATGGACCTTTTCTTTCTACAGCTACTCTGTATTTATTACAAATAACTCCTAGCCAAGGTCATCTGCAACGACTTGCGCGAGTAAGTTACCATTTGGAACAAGGAAGTAATCTATTATCGAGAATCTAATCACAATTAAAGACTCTCTTGTCATTACACGGCCTTTGCCTATACGTTACAGAACTTTTAGATTCTTCTTTTGGAAAACTAAGCATCATAACTATTTTCTTTATAATATGTATTTGTTACTGGAAACATAATAAGCTTGTACAGAAAGTACACTTGAATTTCGTTTGTTGAATTCAGTATTTCGTTAATAGTTCTAACTAAAGGCTCGTGCATACGAGTACGTACTCATAACAAAAGTTATATTAAAATCATCGTACTGTGGGTAGGTACCTAATACTACCTATAGTTTATACTCTATGACTGTAGCCAATTCACCTATATATTCGGCTAAGTACAGTCTATAAAAACAGTGTAGTTTATATAAACAGTATATTTCAGCAGAAATGTACCGACCTCAAATTTGCATATTCATGTTTTTTCTCTTGCAAACTAATATACGTATATTTGTCAGGTGAAGATATTCCTCGAGTACTTATAGAAAGAATCCTGAATTAGTATAGTGTCCTTTCAACTCGACACATTAACCATCTAGAAGTGTATGTTCATAATCAATACAATAAAGATTTCTAACATTAGGTAGTCAAAATTCTAGTCGCTATTCGTAAAATTAACTCTGAGCAAGCACCTCTGCCTGCGTTGAGTTTGCTATTGCAGACTAAAAAATGTTCATTCATCACATCTCTTTAGTAAATATTTACGTTTTAAAGTTAACATATCCTATTCCCAAATAAGCCTGTTAAAATATCCTGTCTCACAGGAAATAACTATGATAGTGTTAATTTGGTTATGTTAATTCTATTGTCCCATAAGGTATACTCATAGAACTTTTAATCTGTTTCTTGTTAACTTCTTTTTCTCCCAAAATATCAAGGCTAGCAACCAAAGTCTGTATCCTACAGAACTTAAACATTGTATTTGATAAGCTTTAATATTTTTCACCATTTTGCATTACAAAATGAAAAAACCGTAATGGCATTGCATCACATAGCCTACTCGAAGAATTTTTTTCTTAAATTTCGTATTTTTTTTTTTTTGTTTATTACTAATATCTTTTTGGAAGATAATCGTAGATGCAACTACATTTGTATTTATTCATGTAATTAACCATCCTATATCAAAGTATCTAAGGATCCACTTTTAATAGCTCACATTAAAGAATAATAATAATTAATATTATTATAATGATATAAAAATAAAAATCTTGCAAATTTCGCAATGGTTCTAAACATCTGCATAGTGAATTGATTGAATAAATATCGAGGAAGCAACGTCGTAGTATAATTGATGGTTAAACAAACTTACCTTAATGAAGTTTGACCATAATTATACAAGACGTTGCTTCCGAAGATATTTATAACCCGCCCGTCCCAATCAATATGTTAAATACATATTACGCGATATCCCAAGCGCCACATTTCGAAATTTTGTTCTAAAGGAATGAAGTATGGCGCCTCCGCCGGTGACAGGTAAGGGTGGGACGAGAGTCGGATGTAAATTTTGGACTTATTTTATTTTATCCCTAGGTCCTAAAAATTGTGTCATGCCTAGTACATAGCAGAGCGAGCTGCATAGTGAATTGATTGAATAAATATCTTCGGAAGCAACGTCTTGTATAATTATGGTCAAACTTCATTAAGGTAAGTTTGTTTAACCATCAATTATATCAACAAAGAATTTGTAATTATTTACAGGACAAGAATACAGAAAACGATTATTGAGATTATATCGATATTATCGATATGGCATTGCCTAGTATTGATAAATTTTGGTTTTATTGATAATGTTGCACTTGAAATAATGTTGATTTATCATGGATTTATCTTATAATTCTCATATTGACTTGAAGGTTCAAAAAGACGAAAATCTTGCTTATCGATCGTGCTGTCTATGTGAAATGCTTATCTTTCTACACATACTCGAACCTGTGAAACAGTAAAATTATCAATTTTTACACGACTGACCAAAAAAGGAGTGTTATGTTTTCAGGGTTCATGTATGTATGTAATTTCTTTATTCCACCATAAAAGTCCTGAACGGCTTAATACATTTGATGTGAGAGGTATTTTTAGATTCCTTGCATTAGCCCGAATGACATAGGCTATGTGAGTTGTCAGTCGTGTTTTTTATTTTTTAACTAGCTTTTGCCCGCGGCTTCGCCCGCGTGAATTTCCCACGGGAACAGTGCTTTTTCCCGGGATAAAAAGTAGCCTATGTGCTATTCCAGGTCATTATCTACCTCTGTACCAAATTTCATCGAAATCCGTCCAGTAGATTTTGCGTGATTGAGTAACAAACATCCTCACAAACTCACAAATTCACAAACTCACAAACTCACATCCAAACTTTCGCATTTATAATATTAGTATGGATAATTAGCTTGTTGTTGTTTAAAAATTTAACGCAAAACATTAATTTTTGACTTTGAGGTCACCCGAAACTCCATCGAAATCAGAGCCCCAGGGCGCATCAATATACTAGGCAAATTGAACGCTGGTTGTCTGACTGAAACCATTGAATGGAGAAACTTGAAATTTTGCAACGAAGTTCTTTAAATAGCGTAAGTGAGAACTAAACTCCACCTCTAAAGAGATAAAATGGGTGAAAACTAAATTCAAGCGTGCAAAGCCAAGCGCAAAAGCTAGTATTTAATCGAGTAACATTGTATTAAATAAGAACACAAGATAGCTAACCCAATGGAAGTATAATCTTAAGGAAATTTATTTCTTCAAAGCGAAGATTAGTTAAACGAATGCCAGCCTTGTCTTGTAATTTGACCCGCGGTCCTCCAGTTTCATTTTAAACTTATAAAATGGCTTCTCATTTTTCAAACGACCTAAGAAACAACGGGGGAGTGTAATGCAAAAATATATCCGCTCATTAGTATGGAAAAAGGCAGCATAGTGGAGGTCTCAGACAAATTGGAAAAGATCCTGTTGGTAAATTACAAATAATTCTTTGTACAGAGTCTGATGGGGACGGACAAAAGATGTTTTCATTTGCATAACGAGAGGCATTTTTGCTATTTCTCCTCATTTTTTTTTCAATGAGTCCCCTTTGTCGTTTTACAAAATGACAGTGTTTCTTGATTCTTCGGCGTTCAATGGGATTTGAAGCGTCTTGGGATAATCGTAAAAATTGTTCGTCTATTTTTCGCACAATGGACGTGTTTTGCGCACATTTAATTCTGCTCGGCTTTTCTCTAAGTATTCAAACTGCCTTCAGTTTTGTTCGGGAGTCGCGGTGCGTTTTGTAGGTTTTTTCAAATTTTATGCTAGCAATGTTCATGGAAAATAAATGTTGATTTGACGTAATCTTTTCAACTCTATTTGATACTTGCGTTATTTTTATACTAAAATCCTGGTTAAACTTGAATGTCAAATAAAATATAATAAAACATGTTCAAAATTTGAAAATCTAATATGTTAAGTGAAAACTAACAGGGCCACTTAGGGGGCAGCGCTCTCGTGAAAATTTTGGAATAAAAAGTACCCTATTTCACATGTTGTTATTTCAGGTTGAATCTATCAGTGTTCCTACCAAATTTTATTGAAAGCGCAAAGATTTTTTTGCGTTAGTTAGTTAGTAATATACATACTTAGATACGTCCTCACACAAACATCCAAATTTTCGAATTTACTAGTACAACAAAGGTTGTCAAAATATAACTTATTGTTACTTAATTAATGACTAAAGTCACAAATGAAATAATTCAAAAATTACTAAAACAGTAGTATTTAATTTTAAAGCAAACGGAATGTCAAAATGATTCTTAAATTTCGCACGCGTCCCCGAAAAATATATTCAAAAAGGGAATCTTTTTGGAGCATATTGCGCGGGAAACCAACCGGGGCTCACTTTGATGGGTTATTCTTTGTCGGTATTTTTCGACGTTTTTTTCATACGCTGGCATAACTAACTGGCTTAGTCGAGTTGCGCTGCACGTTCCACGCGTCCATCTGGACTTTTTTGAATTACTGTAAAGCTGGGATTGACGCTGTTATTTTTTGCCTATTCGCGTGACTATTCGTCGGATTTTTTACTGATTTTATCGATATCATAGATGTTATTGTTACGTTGTTACAATCCACGTTAGGACACCGATAGAATAACCGAATACCGTGGCGTTAGTTAAATTATAACTGTAAAGAGCCATTGCCAATGTGAACCTATTTTTTTTTATACTATTTTATTATTATTTTTTATTTTATTATTATTTATTATTTTTTTTGA
Organism: Ephestia elutella; assembly: GCA_018467065.1. Lineage (NCBI taxonomy): Eukaryota > Metazoa > Arthropoda > Insecta > Lepidoptera > Pyralidae > Ephestia > Ephestia elutella. The sequence continues at coordinate 4,061,848 of CM031572.1, forward strand.
CGACCTCCGTGGCCTAACGGTTATCACGCCAGACTGCCACACCGGAGGTCCCGGGTTCGATCCCCGGTCAGGTCAAGATGGAAAATGATCTTTTTCAGATTGGCCTGGGTCTTGGATGTGTATCTATATATGTATTTGTCATAAAATATAGTATCGTTGAGTTAGTATCCCATAACACAAGTCCCGAACTTACTTTGGGGCTAACTCAATTTGTGTGATTTGTCCGTATATATTTATTTATTTTATTTATTTATTTATAATAGCAACTCGCTTATATGCATGTAAGTATAGTACAGCTGTTTTTTTTTCGGTTGGATTAAAGTGGTCGTCGAATCCAACTCGGCTGGGCAGCGTTCAGGAAGCTTCGCGATATCTTCTTGTCCAAAATACCGCAGTGTCTCAAGACTAAGGTCTTTGACCAGTGTGTGTTGCCAGTAATGACATACGGAACAGAGACGTGGTCGCTTACTATGGGCCTCATAACAAGGCTCAAGGTCACCCAAAGGACGATGGAGCGCGCTATGCTCGGAGTTTCCCTGCGTGATCGAATCAGAAATGAGGAGGATCTCCTCATTTCTGATGGAGGAGATCCTCCTCATGCAGGAGAACTAAAGTAACCGACATAGCCCGCAGAATCACCAAACTTAAGTGGCAGTGGGCGGGGCACATAGCTCGTAGAACAGATAGCCGTTGGGGCAGAAAAGTTCTCGAGTGGAAACCACGAACCGGAAAACGTAGTGGTGACAGGCCTTCCACTCGGTGGACCGACGATCTGATGAAGGTCGTTATGGAAATCCTTGGGGGAGGCCTTTGTCCAGCAGTGAATGTCTTTTGGCTGAGAGAGAGAGAGTAAGTGATCCCATACAAAAAGTTGCTCATATTCTGTACTTTCACCAGTAGAAAGGATGCCAATGTTTTTGAATTCACCCTGCATGATGGTTATTATAAGTCATGGTACTTACTTGAGTACTTAGTTGAGTTTCAAGGGCGAAAATTAAAAAAAAAAGTTGGCCTTTAAGGGACGCCTTACAATAGTAAAACATCTGAGCATCTTGGTATGACGGCGCCATGCTATTTTCCGTTACGGTATTCAAGTTGATTTTACTGCCAAGTAGCACCAACAAATGTTTTCATTCAAAAATACTATTTTACAATAATTTTACTAAGGCTATTGAAGTAAACGCAGCGAGACAATACAGCTCCACAACAAGATAACACAATTCAATTGTCGCTGAAATGTGTTCAACAAACTCTAGAAATATTTCGTTTCGCTGTAAATTATTCAACAAGGTGAAAAATACAATTCTATTGGAGTTAAAACAAAATATTATTTTTTTACAATTTTATAATTTCCATCTTCTTGAATTATTTACGGCGAAATTAAATATTAATACGATTCTACGAATACTACTGTAAGATTTCTAGAATCTTTTTGAATTTTATTTTAGTATTTTTAAACTTTTAGAATTACAATTTTCACAACTCTTCTGAAAAATGTTAATGTGGCTTTGTCAGCATTTTAAAAAACTTATTCTAGTAGGACTATTTAATGTCACAGAATCAGGCTTCGCACTTATTATAATTTCAGAACAGTTTACCACAAAAGGAGCCAATAAATGCCAGACAGAACACACAATTCCAAAGAAAATCGAATAGCAACGGACTCGATAAAACAAGTTTCCCTCCCGATTCTATCGCTCGACCCTTCCACTCGCTTTTTGACACTCAATATCGATTGTAAGATAAATTTGAGTCCAATTTCAGGCTATTGCCGGCGAAATTCGGAAGATTCAAACCTTAAAGCATATAACCAACGGGAGACGATGTGAGCGCAAATTTCTAGGCAAAAAAGTCTGCCACATTCGGTGGGAGGAAAACGCGCTCACTAACGCAATGCGCTGTGTTAGCAAATACTTTTTACGTTTATACGCACAGCTCTTGTCATTTCCCATACCTATATTGGCTTGGCATCTAAAAAAATAGTGCCATCTGGTGGCAGGAGGTGATCCAGAACCGTTTATTTGCACTTTAACATGTTATAGTTGTTGTTTGAATATAAAAATTATACAACTATTTTTTATATGTGTAATTTTATTTAATTTTGTGAAATAGACTATGTTACAACAAAATAAATTCGCGGGCACGGAAAGAAATCGATCAAACAACCACTTCGTCCAGAAAGAGGAGATAGTGTCGCATAAGTTGCTAATTTCTAGCCAGAGCTGCGCGTAGTATTTGGTGTTAAACAACATAATTTATACACGCACACAAAGATAATGCTACCACTAGCTTAAAAAACTACGCACACAATCACAAACAGTATGAGCAGATCATATGAAATTTGGCAGACGGGGATGCCTGTGGTGGCCTCTCCTGTTGTTTAAATGCTCTGAGATTCAAACTAATCTTTATTGGACATCGAGAGATAAAGGCTGTTTGATGCCATTTGCAGTATTCTCCGATCATTCGACGTAAATAAGCGTCTCGATAACGAACTCGTTTAGGAACAAATTTAAATAGCTTTTTGACAGTCATTACAGATCTTCGAAAACGATACTGACTTGTTCTAAAGAAGTGGCTATTGGGAGAACCAAAAGCTGAATCGTATTTCAAAGTCTATTTGTTGTATCTAATATCAGATTAAATGATTGCGGATTAGTTGTATAAACACATTCAATAGAAATTTGTCAATTTGAAGTCAATTAGCCAAAATTATGACAATGTTGTGTTCGTTTGTTTTATTATTATTTCATTGCAAGTCACAAGTGACTTCTTGTTTTATTTACAACTAGCTGTCGCCCGCGGCTTCGCCCGCGTGAGTTTCGCTTAGATGAAAAATCTCTCTTGGAGCTTTTCATCAGATGTTCCAGATCTTCAATTTTTATACGTCGGCAGAAAATGCTCATCAGGTTGAACGATTTTTGTTAAGGCACCATTTCCATATTACTTATAGTTTAGCTGTTCCGTTATGGTTCTTCATCAGGTGTTCCAGTTTTCAAAACCAATTATAGCCTATATGTTGCCCAGGCTAAATAGCTATACAACAAAAAAAGTTTCATTCAAATCCGTCCAGTAGTTTTTGCGTGAAACGCGTACATACATACAGACAGACAGACAGACAGACAGACAGACAGACAGACAGACAAGAAATTCCAAAAAATTTTTTTTGCTTTCTATTGTTCTTTTTAGGTCTCCCTCTATCCATTTCAGTCAAAAATATTAAATGTACAGACAAAATATTTTTACTGTTTTATTATATGTATAGATGTATAGATTAATGGTTATTCATTTATTTATTGCAACCAAAGCCCCCAAACCTAGAGAACTGTTTCATTTGTTCAATTCCAAGGCAATTTCAATTCTTAAAGAAAATATCGACATATAATAATAGACATCCGTGGAACGAACGAAGTTTTTTTTTCTAAAACTATTTCTTTATTTCGTCATATAGTTTAATCAGAGAGCAAAATATTCACTCATACTCAACCACCAAACTATGTAGCTTAAGAAACATTTATTTTCTGAAAAGAAGAAATTAAGTACACTATTTCCTTGCAAGCAAGGTGGAAATTGCAAATAAAACTTGTAGTTTACCTACTTGGGGAAAATAACTGTAAAATACATTAAAATAAATAGCAGTTCCATACAATGTTAGCGGTACGGGATAAGGTCGTTCAGTTTTATTTCTGTATTGGAAAAGAAAATCTGGAATGTTCTACGCTCTGTGGCTGAATTTTTAAAGTTATTTCTTACTTGGTTCTGGTTCATTATACTTTTTAATATACTTTCCCAAATTATTTCATTTCGTGTACTTGTTGCAACCGCAAAATATCCACTGCTGGATAAAGGTCTCCCCCAAGATTTTGGGGGGATTTGCCATACTCACCACGCTTGGCAGGCGGGTTGGCGAGCGCAGTTTTTTTTTGGCTTTGTGAGCTTCCGACGCTGCTGCCCATCGGAAGCATTTCCCTTAGTCGCCTCTTACGACATCCATGGAATGAGATGGAGTGGTTCTATTCTAACCCGGGAACCACACGGGTGTGTTGTTTTTTCGCGATTATTGTACAAGATATATTATTTGATTTCATGTGAGCTAATTTTGAAACTTATGACTCACCGTTATGCAATTAGGCGAGGGATTTTCTTTATTATAGAGGTATTAACAAATGAAAGTCTTTCGGTAAACAAAAATTGGTGTCTTTACTTGTTTTGAAGTGGTGATAAGTTTTACATTTCAAAAATAGACACCCTGGATGTTTTATTCTGGGCAACGACCTATAATTAAAAAAAATACTCCATAAGCATCAAATTCTTTGTCTGTCAGTTTGTATGCACCCCTGAAGGAAAAAATAACAAAAATGCTTAATAAAACACACGAAAGAACCAACAAACTGATGCATATTTGAAATTAAAGATAACTAGAAATACAATGTCGCAGAGAATGGCTAAGTTAAATTAATTAAATAGTTCTACAGCACTAAATAGATAAGTCGTTTTCCATATATCAAACGCTATGAATATCTGAAGCCAATATCCATTAATGATTTGATTAGATCTACCTCTGCGTTTGACTGCTTTATGCTATCTCAAATTGGTTATCTAACAGAAAACGCATCAAACGCAATCACACGTTATTATATCATTTAATTAGGTCTTGTATTACGAACTGACACTCTCAGATGATCTCTTAATCCTTCGTTGTAAAAGATCTTCCTCACAGAGTTTGAAATAATTCTGTGATCTTCTTCAACTTTTCCGTATTCCATTCCAAAATAACGGAACTATTTTCCATTCGCTTTTGATTTTCGGTCACAGCAGAAGTTTGGATTCAGCTTTGTTAAGAGAAATTTTGCATTGGAATACTGACTTCTCCCGGCTGCCGGGGAAACTTTCGCAGAATTTTATTTCGGTTTTAACACCGGTATGCGCGCGTAATTTATTTGACCTGTTTTTTGCTGCATTGTAATTTCATTTTGTTGCTGTCTTTTCTGTTTTTATTTGCTAAAAGTATTTTGCTAACAAAAACAAATAAGACTAAAAGAAAATGGTCGCTACAACTCAAAATTTCGTCAATAGAATATTTTTAAAATAATAAATTTAAGTATGATCTTCGCAGGGTTCACCTAGACCTACCTAATCTATGATTTTTAAAATATTTAGATAGATACTAGCTGTTGCCCGTGGCTTCGCCCGCGTGAGTTTCGCTTAGATGAAAAGTCTTTTTGTGTTCCAAAAAGTTTTAGATGTTTCGGATCTTCGATTTTTATACGTCTACAGAAAATGCTCATCAGATTATTCCAGTTTTGCTAAGGCGCCATTTCCATATATGTTATAGTGTAGCTGGTCTCTTGGAGTTATTCATCAGATGTTCAAGATCTTCAATTTTTATACGTCAGCAGAAAATGCTCATCAGGTTAAACGATTTTTGCTAAGGCGCCATTTCCATATATGTTATAGTGTAGCTGGTCTCTTGCAGTTCTTCATCAGATGTTCCAGATCTTCAATTTTTATACGTCAGCAGAAAATGCTCATCAGGTTGAACGACTTTTGTTAAGGCACCATTTCCATATTTCTTATGGTTTAGCTGTTCTGTTATGGTTCTTCATCAGGTGTTCCAGTTTTCAAAATCAATTATAGCTTATATGAAAACAAAAAAAGTTTCATTCAAATCCGTCCAGTAGTTTTTGCGTGAAACGCGTACATACATTCAGACAGACAGACAAGAAATTCCAAAAAATTTTTTTTGCTTTCTATTTATTTTATTTTATTTTATTTATTAGCACACAAAACAGTAAGTAAGGTGGGTACATGACATAAAATATATATAAACATTAATTTTTTGCAAAGAATTAACCAAACTGACCAGCAATAAGTGTACATACCATGTTAAATTTAGCTCACAATACAAATAGCTACTTAAATATAAAAACAAAACAATACAAATACCTAAATATATAAACAAAGAGGGATACAATACAAATTATAATTTTTTAAAATTTAATTTTTTATTACATTAAGGCACTTCCTCTTAAATGACATTAGTGAAGTGCAAAAAATGTCGGATAGTTCTGTTGATGAACAAAGCGAGTTATATAATCGGCACATTCTGTACAGAGGATTATTGTGACCAATTTTGTTCGTACAAGCGGGTATTAGAAACAGTTGAGGAAATCGCTGACTTCGCGACGGTGCTCTAAAGTTAATTTCGGCTAATACTGAAGTTGACAACTCTGAGTTTAGTTTAGTATTGTTCTTTTTAAGTGTCCTTTTATCCATTTTAGTCAAAAATACTAAATGTTCAGACAAAATATTTTTACTGTTTTATTATATGTATAGATAAGCATAGATATTGGCGGTTTCTGTTCTGGCGTTTCCGTACAGGAAGACGAAGTGTGGGCAAACCAGCTGCTAGATGGTCGGACGATATAAAAAAGTCGGCAGGGCCGACCTGGACCAGGATCGCCGCATCAAGATCGGAGTGGAAAACCATTCAAGAAGCATACGTTCAGCAGTGGACACAAATATGCTGAGAAGAAGAAGAAGGCATAGATATCCTAACTAATATTATAAATGCGAAAGTGAGTTCGTTTGTTTATTTGTTTGTTTGTTACCTCTTCACGCTTCATCTACTGAACCAATCTTCCTGAAATTTAGCATACACATATAGTTAGAAGTACGGAGAAGGACATAAAAAGGGAAACAGCACTGTTCCCGTGGGAAATTCACGCGGGCGAAGCCGCGGGCAAAAGCTAGTAGAAAATAAATCTATATATATAGATAGCAATAGATACCTAACGATACGTAGATTATCTATGATAATAAAAATACCTATTGTCTAACAGCGTTTATCATAAAAATAATAAAGTTGATAACCCTATCATTTTTCTTCTCCGAGTCACTATCTCATTTTAGCTCGTAATAAACTTTATTAAACCTGTAAGACGTCAGTTCATAATTAAAAATATAAAAGGACTGAAAGGTTACATGGTATAATGAAAATGGGATCCTAACTAATATTATAAATGCGAAAGTTAGTTTGTTTGTTACCTCTTCACGCTTTATCTACTTAACCCATCATCCTGAAATTTCGCATACACATAATATTTAGAAGTACAGAGAAGGATACAGGGTACCTTTAATACCGGGAGAAAGCTGTTCCCGTGAGAATTCACGCGGGCGAAGCCGCGGGAAAAAGCTAGTAAGTTATGATAACAGAAAATACTAACAATAGACATAATACAAGACCCAATAAAATTTACAATTAGCTATAATATTATAAAAGTAAATAATGATAGTTCTTAGTCAGGTTTATGCACATTTATATGACTTTGTATAGTATTGTATCTTTTGTCATTAAATAATAATAATAAAATAAATAATAATAAATCGTTTATTTTCTCTCCACATATAAAATAACAGTAATTGTACAAATAGGATGTTGAGAACCTTTTAGTGAAGAGAACTGGTGCTTGAGCTAGGTAGGTGTAAACCTCCTGTATTACAAGTCACCAGGCTCCGTCTCACCTTTACAGAACAGAACATACAATACCTGAACAGGATTATGAGGATTTACATGGAAAGATATAATACAAAAATGAAAAAAAAAGATAAAATTTAGGAACATAGGAACTAGGTACCTAACATAAATTTACTAAAACAAAAACAAAAACCAGGCATAGTAAAAGCGCGTTGTGTGGATTGATTGTGTATTTGGAGTGTCTAAACTAAATGTAGTATGTGATATGTGAAGTGTCTTGTCGAGTCAGTGTAGATGTGGGACATGATCCCAACTAGAGTGTAGAGCAAATGTGGGTTGTTTTGTTTCCTCATTACACTCTATCTAGGTAATGATCCAAGCTTTCTGAATACTCGCATATAAACTATTAGGAGCCCTGAGAAAGACAAAGGGTACATACTTTAATCCCATTTTTTTTTTTACGTGAACTAAATAAATATGTCGGAGCGTTTACATTAATTAAATTAACTGTGGTTTATTTTGTTAGTTAATCAATGGTTTAAAACAGTTTTCAAGACGGTACTCGTAGGAAATGTGTCAAAGTGACAATGTCACTTGTGTCACCCCCTCTTTGTAATAAATCCAACGTGCGATCGTTATGACATTATAGCGGGGCAGTCTGATTTGTGGCGCGGTGCGGTGCGTACGTGTCGTCCGATTGTGTTGAATTCTCTGTAGCTATGTAGTCAGTGTCAGAATAGTGTTATTGTAGTGTTACTTAGTGCGTTAACGATGTGACTATGTGTGATGGTGTTATCAGCGCGATATTGGAGATCTTAGTTATCACGGAAGACCATTCAGTAGAACTCGCTGGTTATAATAGATTGATCTGTGCCGTGCGTCGTGGCGCACGGTTCCTAGCCGTGACACGTGGACCAAAAGCGAGGTTAGTGCTAGATGATTTCTTAATCCGTTAATATCCGATGAATCCCTGGATGCTTTGGGCTGTAACTTGAGATAGGAGTTGTTTACCCTGTCTATTAAGAGCTTTGCATGTTATTTTGGAAATACCCTCATCCTGACAGTCAATATTCTGAGTTTAGTACCCACATGTGTTTCCACGTGAACCTGTTATTAAAGTACCTGTATCGTTTTATTTACCGCTCTAGTTATCAATTTTTGAGCTCGGCCCCCCTGAACCCATGATCTGATTCTGATGTTGATGTTGTTCAATTCCGGCAAATAAAATAAATAAATATAAAATACAGAGTATTTAGGACAGTACACAAAGATTTTTTTATTCAAGCGAATGTTTAAGAAAATGACCTTACGGAGTAATACAGTAACATTCGCTTGAATTAAAAAAAGTCTTTGTTTATCGGTGTTTATCCCTAAATTTACAAGGCCTTTTGCCTAAAAATTCATTCTGATGAAACAAGATATAGAAAAAAATAATAGTTTTGATAAAGAAATTCATTGGTTTTCCCAAAATTTTATCCATACGGTAGACAGGATAATGACATTCTAATTTTTATAAATTACGGCTAATTAATTTGTTTTCAATTAATTCTAAATCTCAGACAGATAATTAGGTAGACTGATGAACTGATAAGTTTATTAAGATTGTTGGTTGGTTGCTACGAGTAATTACAAGAGACGAGCCCTATTGATAGAAATATGTCAATTTTAAATATAACGAAGCCAGATACCAGATATAACACACGTCAATGTTAAAAAATATCGTCTACAGCTTAATATCTCTATTCAAAATAAATGTATTATAAAGTTAAGATAAGTTTCATTCTTATTATTTTATTCAAAGAGTTACATTTAAACTTTGAAAATATATTAAATATTTATATTTGAATTCACATTTATTTAATAACGTCTCAGGCTCACATTTATTGCGATTTCTCAAAAGTAGAATCTTTATGTTGTGCTCCTTCCAAATGACTGATTTTATTAAAAATTTGCTTTGTAATGTGAAAAAGAACTCAATATGCTTGATATCAAAAACGTGACTGTTATAGGTGGCATCGTTCGTTCATATTTTGAAGTTTCTCTTATTTTGTAATATGCTATATTCTTATTAATATCTGCGCGAAGTTAAAAAATCTTTTTTTTTAAATAAAACTCAAAGGTAGACAGAGACACAGCCAACAGACAATTGGAAAGAAATAATGGAAGTCAATTTCAAACTTAAAAATAATGATAGCTTGCTAGGAAAACCTGTTCAGAAATTATTGTTAAGCCACCTCACTCTTTGTAGTACAGACTTCTAGACATACGATGAGTAACAGAGACATTTAAATGATAATGACTAACCATGATTCATCATGGTTCCATGGCTTCCATGCTGGTCTGGGAGCGAAGAAAAAAACATAGAATGTGCCAGCTGCTTCAAACTGGTGATTCCTCCACTCATAGGCGATGGGCTAGCAACTTGTCACTATACCTGAATCTCTATTCCATCAGAGAGCCCACTATTCAGCTAAGCGTGGCCTTTGAGTCTCACTCTTAACTCTGTCTACCCCGTAAGGGATAAAGACGTGATTATATGTATGTATGTATGTATGATTCATCATTTAAGGAAAAAACAAAGATAATGATTAGTAATAATATTTATGATAGCTTTGACGCAGAAACCATTTTTATTTATTTTTTATTTTAGAAAGACTAATTGGCCGGTAGAATGAAAGCATAAAATAAGACGAATCGACTTTAAAGCCAACAATAGACTTTACTATCTTAGGAGCTTCATTTGTTTCGATGAAAGGACTATGGGCGAAATTATCCCCACCCACCAACAGAAATGAAACATAGGTCAATCGACATATCTTGGCAAGCTGATATTTTTTTACTATGGGGTCTTTGGCAAAATGCATGGGGTTTTCATGGTATCGAACGTTTTACAAATATTTATCCCATACATTTTTATATGGAGCCCAAATATTTTTACAAAATGTTGTTTTTTTAATTAACCCCACTGATTTATCAAAGAAATAGGATTTTAATGAAATAGTAGATACTTTAGGAACTCTTTGGCATCAATTTCATTAGTGTTAGTTGATCCCATATATTTTAATATGGAGCCCAACTATTTTTACATAACTTTTTTTTTAATTAACCCCACTGATATGAAAAAAAAAGTATTTTAATGAAATAATAGGTAGACATTTTAGGAACATTTTGGCATCAGTCCCATTTGTGTTGGTGAGTAGGGACGGAGCCCATACATTGGTGCCCTATGTCCTTTGATATACGAGTAGAGTAAAACCTTAAAAGTATATAGGCTTCTTTTTATTCTGAAGTCACGAGAGTAAAGCTCCGGGCGCCAGCTAGTATAAATGCTATGTTGGATGTATGTTTGTTACTCAATCGCACAAAATCTACAAAGCAGATTTCGATGAAATTCGGTACACGAGTAGAGTTAAACCTAAAAATGCGCATAATCTACTTTTTTTCTAAAATTCTCACGAGAGCGAAGCCTAGGGGCGCAACTAGTATAGATTATCATAAATGATAAAGTTCCCATACAAACTTGCAATTTTTGTCACTCAATCACACAAAGTCTACTGGACGGATTTTGAGGAAATCTGACACACAAATAGAGCAAGTCTTGAAATTTTACATATGGTAATTTTTGTCCCGAAATTCCGAAGTGAGTGGAGTTTGGCAAATATTCCATACCTATGAAAAATGCTATAATGCCATGCCTGCGCCCCGGGGCCCTACTCTAGTAGGAATTTCTGGTTAAAGAGTACCCTATGTGCTATATCCTGTATTTTTCTAGTAGAGTATCAAATTTAATCGAAATCTGTTCATTAGATTTTGCGTAGTTGAGTATCAAATATACATCCTCGCACATATCTAAACTTTCGAATTTAAAATATTTTTGTTTAATTTCGATGAGCACTAGTGTGGGACTGTGTGGTCCAAAACATATGTATTTAGTCCCATTAGATGAAAAATTTAATACTCTAAAACTTTTTATAGTACTATTTTTTCGAAATAGTGGATCCTTTTCGAGATGCAATAGTAAAACCGCAACAATACCCCTTTTTGTAGATACATTTTCACCCCCTGTGCCCCAAGCACAGCCCTTTGGAGGGGGGAAAGACCGGGATAGTCAAATTATGCTACAAATGATGCCATTAAAACAGTAAAATTTCTGGTAGGCTTTAAGTTCGAATGGTATTTTAATGCCTATAACTAGCTGTGCAGTTTGAAGCAATAGTGGCCTAGGGGTATATGCTCGACTTGCGTTCAAAAGATATAGATTAGAATCCCACATGGCTAACAAATAGACTCAAATGAGTCTGTTGATGATCTCAACTCCGTTTGACTCTCTATATGGTTCCACCTAAGGAAAACATTTCAGAAACTGCTACGCTACATGCATTTTGTCAGATTTCAATATCAACTGATATCAATCTACTAGCTGTAGCCCGCGGCTTCGCCCGCGTGAGTTTCGCTTAGATGAAAAATCTCTATTGGAGCTTTTCATCAGATGTTCCAGATCTTAAATTTTAATACGTGAGCAGAAAATGCTCATCAGGTTGAACGACTTTTACTAAGGCGCCATTTCCATATGTTATAGTGTAGCTGGTCTCTTGCAGTTCTTCATAAGATGTTCCAGATCTTCAATTTTTATACGTCATTAGAAAATGCTCATCAGGTTGAACGAGGTTCTTCATCAGGTGTTCCAGTTTTCAAAGTAAATTATAGCCTAAATGTTGCCCAGGCTTAATAGCTATACAACAAAAAAAGTTTCATTTAAATCGGTTCAGTACTTTCGAAGATTAGCGCGGTCATACATACAGACAAACAGACAGACAAGAAATTTCAAAAAAATTTTTTTTGCTTTCTATTACCTATTCTTTTTAAGTGTCCCTCTATCCGTTTCAGTCAAAAATACTAAATGTACAGACAAAATATTTTTACTGTTTTATTATACAGACAAAATATTTTTACTGTTTTATTATATGTATAGATAATCCTGTGCAGAGCAACTACGCTCTGCTGCCAGAAAATGTGGCAGCGAGAATCCGGACAAACGAAGCGGCGGGAAGAATCCTGTACCGGAACTTCACCGGGAAAAAACCACCGGTAAAAATAAGTACCGGGAAAAAATCTCCACGCGGCACCACGTTTGCCCGACTAAAACCTAACTAACTTAACGCAGTCTGCTACCACCGTAGCTTATGAAGGGAGCTACAGGGCCCTATATGATAACCTAACCTATAAATTAACTACAATTGAACACTTACCAAATTAAATCTTCTTTCTCTTCGGATCCAAACTTGAGTGTCTTCGGGAAGGGGGAATTCCTAATCACCCTACCTAACCCTTGAGATCTCAATTCCCCAGGACAACTAAATAGATTTCTTCCCGTAGTTTCACTCGGGAACAGTCAGATGTGAACAGCCAGCCACGTTTCACCTCTCACAAGAAAAAGTCACAATAACAGAGTTTTTCACAAACACAAATTCAATAGTTATTTAACAAACAGGAGATTCACAATTATCACTCAAACTAAACAACAAGCAAAAGACGCGAGACCGCTCCGCGTATTAAAATCAAACCGATATCGCCCTGGACAATGCAATGGCGGACCACACGCGACGCCATCCACGCTAGCAGTGTGAACCCCAAAACGCCTGGCGGCGATAACAGGAAACGCCTGCGTTTAGTTTTACCCAATATATTACAAACATCCCCCCGTCCCGGTCTGAGAAGCAGACCGCTAGCTTACTCTACGGGAAGGCGGGCGAGAGAGGTCACACCTCTCCTTAAAATCGAACCGTCGACCAACACCTCAGCCACACGCGGAGTGCCATCTCCGCCAAGAATCAAACGTAATATGCGAGCTCGTCGCCAAAGCAATGAGGGCAAATTTGCCTCTTTTAACAATACTAAATCACCCTCCCTGGGAGGCTCAGTCCTGTCTGTCCACTTCACTCTTTGCTGCAGCAAATGCAAATATTCAAGCGACCAGCGACGCCAAAAGTCCTGGCTCATTTGCTGCAACATTTGAAAACGCGACAACCGATATACGCGTTCATCCTTCCACGGGTATTCGGGCAGGGCATTCAACGGCCCTCCCACCAAAAAATGACCAGGGGTGAGAGCTTCCAAGTCATTTGGATCTGGAGATAGCGGACAGAGAGGACGAGAGTTGAGGACCGCCTCAACTTTACAAAACACTGTGGCCAACTCTTCAAAAGTTAGAGCCGTTTCTCCGATAATGCGGCGGAGGTGGGTCTTTGCGGATTTCACAGCCGCTTCAAAAATCCCTCCCCAATGGGGGCAACTTGGGGGACTAAACTTCCAGGTTATTCCCCTTTGGGCAGCAATTTGACTTAAACTAGTACAATTTTTATCAATAAACACAGAAACATCCTTAAGATAATTTACAGTTCCCTTATAGTTTGTGCCATTATCAGACCTAATAAGGGAAGGTAGACCTCGACGCGAAACAAAGCGATCCAACGCGGCGACGAAGGCCTCCGTAGTCAGAGCCGATACCACCTCCAAATGGACAGCCTTGGTGGCCAAACAAACAAATACACACAAATAGCCCTTTACAATACGGGCATTACGAAAGGGAGAAGCCTTGATCGAAAAGGGACCGGCAAAATCGGTTCCAACGCCGTCAAACGGCCTCGAAGGTCGGATTCGATCAGCGGGCAAATCACCCATCTGTGGTTGCATCGTGGATGCCTTCAACCTATAACATGCAATACATCGAAACAGGACACTACGGATTGCTCTTCGGGCAGACAAAATCCAAAATTCGCGTTGCAAAATAGCCAACAAAGCATTGCACCCAGCATGGGCGTTACGAATGTGTCGATCAGACACCAAAAGCTGCACCAAGGGTCCGCCCTTGGGCAACAACAGAGGATGGCGAGTCTCATATGGAAGATCCGCCTTCCGGAGCCTGCCTCCAACCCGAAGAAGCCCATCCGAGTCGATGTACGGGTTCAAACGAGCGACCGCGCCCTTCAACTTAGCGCGTCCGTCGCGCAAAATACGAAGCTCTGACTCAAACCGTCCGGTCTGCACGACACGGACCCAATGCAACAATGCGCTCCGGCGCTCTTCTGCACCTGCAATCGGCTCCAACCGCTTTGCCTGTGGGTTTCTACAATTATGTATGAAACGCTTAATCCAACTGGTGACACCCAGAAGCTTATCCAAGCTGCTATACCGAGCAAGTAGCCAATCCGGCTCCGACGTCGTCTCAGCGACTACAGCATGTACACGGAGCCCAGTCAAACTCAAAGAAGTAACATCTGTCTGACAGACAGGCCAAGATGTTTCTGATCCCATCAGCCACTCTGGACCCCACCAGAGCGGGTGTGACACCAATTCTGGTGCCGTACAACCTCGGGAGGCACAGTCCGCTGGGTTAAGCTCTCCCGGCACATGTCTCCATGTTATATCAATTCCGATATTCTGGATTTGGGAAACCCGATTTCCCACAAAAACCTCCAAGGTATGTGGGGCCGCGCGCAACCATGCAAGCGCGACCTGGCTATCCGACCAGGCGAAGATGTCCCGTATTTCGACCGTGGCCGCCAGTTCACTGGCAACGTGATGCAACAATTTAGAGAGAAGGTGAGCTCCACTCAACTCAAGCTTGGGAATAGTCAGCCTAGTCCTGATGGGGGCGACCTTGCTCTTCCCTAACAAAAGCGAGACATTGACCCGGCCATCGGCGTCAACTGTCCGCATATAGACTGACGCGGCGTAGCCTCGCTCCGACGCGTCACAAAAGCCATGCAGGCTGGCTCGATATTTCCCGGGGGCAATATTCGACGAGGCAAGGCAATCCGATTGACTTCCTTAATCGATGAAAACAACTCGAGCCAATCATCCAATGGAGAGCCAAACAGCGGCTCGTCCCACGAGACGCCCAAAGTCCAAAGTCTCTGAAGAAGACACTTTGCAGAGAATATCACTGGACTGATCCAACCGCTTGGATCAAACATACGGGCTATTACGGACAACACCGTTCTCTTAGTCCAGACCTTTGGTATTTCCAAGTCCACTTGGAATGTGAAAATATCGGTTAGCGGCTGGTACTGCATGCCCAGCACCGCTATCCTGTTGGGATCATCCACATCCTCAAACAGGTGAGGGTTCTGTTGGTGATCCTCCGGGATCCCTTCTAGAACTTTAGGCTCATTAGACAACCACTTACGTAGCTCGTAGCCACCTGTCTTCAATATTTCAATCAATTCATCCCGCAGTAGGAGGGCCTCCTCAATACTTTGGGCTCCGGTGCACACGTCATCAACATACAAGTCACGTGACAGCACGGAAGCCCCACGGGGAAAGCGGATCCGTTCCCGCTCTGCCAATTCAAGCAATGATCTGATGGCGATATAGGGACTAGATTTCAAACCATAGGTGTTTGTATTGAGTTCATACACCGTCACAGGATCCTCAGGGCGCTCACGCCAGAGTATCAACTGGAATCGCCTGTCCTCAGGATGTATGACTGTCTGGCGGAACATCATCCGGATGTCCGCGCCAAAAACCACTTGATGTCTTCTAAAGTTCAAGATGATGTCAATTATGTCCCTATGCAATTTGGGACCTGAATGCAAACATAGATTCAACGAAACTCCGTTCGAAGTGGGTGCGGACCCATCAAAGACAGTCCGCAACTTGCCCGTTGAGGCCTTCACCACCGCGTGGTGGGGCAAAAAATAATGCTCAGTTGAGCTCCAATCAACTCGAGCCGGAGACATGTGACCCAAATCCTCGTACTCGCGCATAAATTCAATATATTTATCGCGAAGTACGTGGTCACGCTGCATACGTCGCTCCATGGACAGCAGTCGTTTCTCCGCAAGCGCCCTACTTTGCCCTAGGCTAGGACGAGAGGCAACAAAAGGTAACCTAGTTACAAACCGACCGGAGGGCAACCTCTCCGTGGTCGATCGAAAAAGGGCTTCGCACTCAGCGTGTTCCGGATCCATCCTGGAACTCATAGGTGGCTCCTCCACCTCCCAAAACCTTTGCATGGTCTTGGCCAAGGACGCTGATGCGACGACCGGTGGCTCCTCCACGGTGCTATTATCAAACACAGGGCCCATCAGGGCGAAACCAAAAATCGTAGACACTGCCATCAGTGAAGACGAACCCAGAGCCTTCTGTGTACCCAACAAAATCCAACCCAATACGTCCGAGCCCAGGAGCAAGTCCACTGGGCCGGGATGAAAGACAAAGGGGTCGGCCAAATCCAGACCCGAAACCAAAGACAACACACCCGGCGGTATGTCTGTCGAGGGGTGCCAACCCGCAATGGTATCCATTACCATAGCCGAAGTCGTGATCCTCATTGTGGAGGACTTCAGCGAAGAAAAGGTGACAAGTGTCTGGCCCGTCAGACACTTCACTTGTATGCCACCAACTCCAAGAAGTGGCACAGGCGAGTCTTCCACGACTAAACCTAACTGGTGTGCCACTCGAGTGGTAACCAAACTGCTTTGAGCCCCTGAGTCCAACAGAGCTCTCAAATTAATGGCTTCCCCCTACGACCCCATACGCGGACCACCGCGGTAGGGAGCAGAACCGTCCGCGGCTCTGTCCCAGCAAGGGAGCAAGCTAGTTACGGGCTCCCCACTCTCTCCAAACCAGGGGCGCGCCACTGACCCGGATAATATGGCGGGCGAGTGCACATCCCCATCTGAGGGGGCATAACCCGCGGCCCGGCCATACATATGGTACGGCGGGTGGTACTCCAGCCGTGGGTACTCGTGCAGCGGCGGAGAAAACCGCTGCGGCTGCATGTGTTGGGTATTGGTAACCCGCGTGGAGGGGTGTCCCCACTCTCACGTCCGATCTAGGGCCCCCGCCCATGGGGGCCCTATCCGGGGCCTGGCCAGCTACATACTGGCCATGACCTTGGGGCGCGTGGTCCCGGTCCGCCAAGACCCGCGCAGGTACGCGACCCCCTCCCGAGGGGGTGCGACGAGCGAAGCCGCGTCCTCCGTCCGGTGGTGGAGGGCTTCGCGCAGGAGCGCCCCCGCCCATAGGGGACCCCTGCCTCAACATCCGGGTGCCATCCCCGTTGCGGTTCATGCAAAGCATCGCGTGGTGCCGCCCACGGCATGCACTGCATGGTATGGCACTGGGACAGTCACGTGCATAGTGACCGCCCAAACAATAAAAGCAAAGTTCATGCCGCTTTGCCATGCGGCGCCGATCTTGTACTGGCAGTCCCTGCCAGTCCCTGCATTGCAGCAGGCTGTGGCCCATCCGACCACATTGCAGGCAGTCCGCGTCCCTCGCGACTGCTGCCGTGTGTGCAACCCGCGCACCAGCTCCACGCGGTGGCGGTTGCCGTCCCTGTTGGGGCCTCCCTCGCCATGAGGGTTCCAAGGGCCTACGTTCAGGCGCTCTGGATGGCGCTGAGTCCGTCATGGTATTCTCAGCAGCCCGTGCCTCAAACTCCAAAAACTTCACCAAGTCAGTGAATGTTGGTAGGGTGGTGCTATCCCGTTCCGCATTCTCGCGCTCAAATCGCGAGCGGATGTCATTGGGTAATTTGCCCAATACAATGTGCACCAGCAAAAAGGACCATTGGTCCACCGGCAGCCCCAGTGTGCGGAGCGCGTTACAGGCCACTGTAACGGGCGTGAGCAACTGCAGGCGCAACTGTGCCCTGTTGGCCACCTTGGGCAGGGCCATCAACTGTGCGGCGTGCGCATCCGCTAACAAACGTAAGTTTTGATAGCGGGAGTTCAATAACTCCCAAGCCGTGTCGTACTGGTCGTCCTCCACCCGGAGGTGCTGGATGAGCGACCGCGCTTCATCCTCAAGAGTGGAGAGGAGGTAGGCCATCTTCTGGGCCTTCGACAAATCCTGTCGTGCTACGACCAGGGACTCAAACATATTTTTATATGCTACCCACTCCTCCATCCTACCCCCAAAGTGGGACAGCTGAAGGGTGGGGAGCCGACCAGTAACCGCTGGTCCTTCCTGTCTAACAGGTGTGCGAGGGCTGGTCCGCCAGCCTGTCTCGCCCTTATTGCGGTCACCGCCTCCGCGATATCATCGTGCAGACTCAGGATCTGGTCCATGTCCGCCATGTGACCTGCGTAGGCCTCCGGGGTAAGATCGGCTTCGGTAAGCGCCGCCATGGCCGCTTCCGCGCTAATCAATCGTGAGTGGAGGTGATCCGCTCTTAGCAGTATGGCGCCCTCCCTGTCCTTCCGGGACAGGAGTCCTCCGGCCGTCACAAACCATCTCAATTCGTTGGCGAGTGTCGCCCTAGCATTGGAGGCCTTCGCCATCGCGTCAAGTCACAAACAAAAAATAACAAAAGGTAAATAAAAAACAACAAAATCAAGCAACTACACGAAGAACCGCGGTAGGTATGAGAATGGCACAAACCCGGAACGCACGGTACAAACCGCAAACAAATACAAAAAAGGTTACAAATATTCTTATACAAACAAACTAAGAAAAATCTAATAATTTTTACAAACAATTAATTATTTTTTACAAACGAACAAATAGAGGGTAGATAAACTACGCTCTGCTACCAGAAAATGTGCAGAGCAACTACGCTCTGCTGCCAGAAAATGTGGCAGCGAGAATCCGGACAAACGAAGCGGCGGGAAGAATCCTGTACCGGAACTTCACCGGGAAAAAACCACCGGTAAAAATAAGTACCGGGAAAAAATCTCCACGCGGCACCACGTTTGCCCGACTAAAACCTAACTAACTTAACGCAGTCTGCTACCACCGTAGCTTATGAAGGGAGCTACAGGGCCCTATATGATAACCTAACCTATAAATTAACTACAATTGAACACTTACCAAATTAAATCTTCTTTCTCTTCGGATCCAAACTTGAGTGTCTTCGGGAAGGGGGAATTCCTAATCACCCTACCTAACCCTTGAGATCTCAATTCCCCAGGACAACTAAATAGATTTCTTCCCGTAGTTTCACTCGGGAACAGTCAGATGTGAACAGCCAGCCACGTTTCACCTCTCACAAGAAAAAGTCACAATAACAGAGTTTTTCACAAACACAAATTCAATAGTTATTTAACAAACAGGAGATTCACAATTATCACTCAAACTAAACAACAAGCAAAAGACGCGAGACCGCTCCGCGTATTAAAATCAAACCGATATCGCCCTGGACAATGCAATGGCGGACCACACGCGACGCCATCCACGCTAGCAGTGTGAACCCCAAAACGCCTGGCGGCGATAACAGGAAACGCCTGCGTTTAGTTTTACCCAATATATTACAAACAATCCACTCAAAAAGGAAAAAAAATAGCATAAAGATAAGCAAACGCACATAACTTCGGCCTCGGTGGCGCAGTGGCAAAGTCTCTGAAACATTGTATGACCTAAGTTCATACCGGTCAGGTCAAAATTGAAAATGACCTTCTACTGATTCTCTTGGGTATTGGATGTATATCTAAATACATATCTTTTATCAAATATAGTATCACTGATCTAGTATCCAATAACATAAGGAAGCTTACGTTGGGGTTAGCTCAGTCGGTGTTATTTGCCTGTATAATTGTTCATTATTTCATGTCAATCCTACATAGTCAATAGAACATCCACTTACTCAAATTCATTGTATATTTATCGCTAGAGCTATAACATTAGTCCACGCAGGATAATTTGACATGCAATTGACTGGGTGTCAAGTTACTCGAAATATTTCGCAAAAGAAAGCTCGCCTACTATAGGGAAACCCTCATTATAATTTAAAACAGTTTTTCCGCAAGGGAGGCTGACCCACATCCAGCGATCAGGTGTCGGTTATGATCGCCCTCTCCGAGTTCGCGTATGAATATGTAATAGATTTCATGATGCTATAACTACTTTCCCTTTTATCGAATTTTGCGTGCAAAAATGTTAAATCTCCATAGATTCACACACACACTCCACCAGAACTGATTCGCATGTCAAATTAAGGATTAAAAGTCCATACTTTTAATCTTTAATTTGACCTGCGATGGAAGTTTTCTTGCTTTTTTTATGACATAGGGCGGGAAACGCAAGCAGGTCACCTGGTTGTAAGCGATCACCGCTGCCCATGGACAACTGCAACACCAGGGGTATCACAAGAGTGTTGTCGGCCTTTCAAGAAGACGTAGATTCGTTTTTTGAAGGTTTTAATGTCGTATGCCTTCGGAAACACCGCCGCAGGAAGTTATAACTATTTACAATCAATCAATCATTTTTTCATTTTGTCAGACATAGGTAATACAAGGTGCATGGGATATAAGAATACGTGCTCTATGCTGCGCCATTTGGCATACAGCATAACACTACCTATAAAGATACAAACATTTCTAGAAGATCCAATTGGAGTTATTCCAGGAGCAAGTGTGGGTCTAATGTGATAAACAGGAATCGTAAAGAATGGTTTAGGTTTAATAACCGCTTGGCAAAGAACCCCGGCAGGAGCTGCCAAAGTGCAGTCTTGGGTTGAGCTAATTTTGATTCTACTGCTAGCTAATTGGCGTACTTTTATGTTGTAATAATAAGTTTCTTGTCTTTTTAAGATACAGGAATATTGTACGTATAGTATTAATACCATGTGTGGATAGGTTACTTGAAAAAACTTAATTCTACCGATTCCACACATGTTTAAATTGGAGGATTAGGAGTGCTTTAATTTAGGAGCTATATTAGAATACTTACTAGCTATATACGATAAGATCTAGTAAGGCTAAGGATGTTGAAACCAGTACTTCTTTAATTTTTTCATCAAGTTATTTCATTAATTCCAGCTTTCTTTAAAGCTTTCAAGAAGTTTGATAGACATTGATTAGTTCTCAGGCAAACTTAATCTACTTAACTTAACTTAATTAATAGTAGTTTGATAGTACATTATCTTCGGAAAATATTTTCCTAAGACAATTTCCTAGCTTTTTTATTTCCTTGACATTCAACTAATTTTCTGCGTCCTACATTTCGAACCTACTACGTCGTAACATGTGTTACTGTTACGACGTCACCATTACACGTATTGGATTGGACTGTACTTGGATGTACTGGTACACCTGCGTACAGTTTATTGGTGTAACTTCTGTCTGTTGGTACTAGTGATTGGCCGTTAGTGGGGCACGACTGTTTGGCTCACTCGCGGTAAGGATATTTCTTTTTGGCAATTGGAAATTAATTTGTTCGATTTTTCTCATTTTTACACGACTGACCAAAAAAGGAGTGTTATGTTTTCAGGGTTCATGTATGTATATAAATTTCTTTATTCCACCATAAGTCTTGAACGGCTCAACAGATTTTTATGCGAGAGGTATTGTTAGATTCCTTGCACTCCTCCGAGTGACATAGGCTATGTGAGGTGTCAGTCGTGTTTTTTATTTTTTAAATAATTAGCTTGTTCCCTAACCTATTGAGAAAGGGGAGGCTTTTGCCCAGCAGTCCCACTGCTGGGCAAAGGCCTACCCCTTCTCTTTCCACAATTCAATTTGTGTGATTTATGTTATCTTTTTTTCGCCTATAATGTATTAGAAAAAATACATCGTAACAACATTGTATATCATAAAATACATGTCAACACCCTTCATATCTTAAGGGACGAATACCCACTGCACACTGGTTCCCCGTCCATACTAAGGTGCGTCAAAAATACTTAAAACACATTCTACGGGTTTTAAAGACTTAACTCGAGTGTATTTTGTTTAGAATACATTTAATAATCATTTAAAGATAATGAATGCATAAAATAAATTGAAACACAATAGAAAATATCATTGTTTATGTACCTTTTCTCAATGACAAGTTGTAACAAATCTACGTAGGTAAATAAAAATATTGTAACAACATAAAATTTTATTTAAAACAAAATTAAACAATTTGATACATCTTACTAATAAACATATGTATGCATTTTGCATATTTATTTAGTCATCACACTAATAACACTTTTATAATAAAGAGGAAGTGATTGTATGTTTGTGACTTTGTTTTAGGGGATAATCTTCGGAACTACTGAACCGATTTCAAAAATTCTTTCACCAATAGAAAGCTACCTTATATCTAAATAACATTGGCTACAATTTAAGTATGTACCTCCCGAGCGAAGCCGGAGCGAGGCGCTAGCATGTAATATTTTTATATCACAATTATAACGTATAAATGTAAACTAAAAACTTACATTAAACTACAGCACAACGTGATATCAAATTTTTTTCTATTTCTGTCATTTCAGAAGTCACCGTAGGATTTTCTAAAAAAATTTGCCCGTGTTTCCATCATTAGAAGTGCTACTTCGTCCTTGTTTAGTTTTATCAACAATAAGACCCAATTTTTCTCTGAATTGAGACTGAACTATCGTTTTTTTTATTAGCGACAGAGTCTTTATTAGCTTGTCCCCTTACCTGTCCCATTTTTATATCGAGCCGGTAAGAGAAATGAATAAAAACCTCGAAAAATCGAATCCAAGAGTGCAACATTAAGCTATTATGATTTTGACTTTCTAGAAATTCGGATTATAGGTTATGATATTCTTCTAAACTAACTTTATCCTTTGACATAAAAAGTAAACACGTCTATTAAGTATGCCTAAGTTCAAAATATCCTTATTTTCAACTGGTAAGTTGGCCTTACCTCTTTCTGATCACGCTTCACACGGTCCATATATAGGCCAGCCCCTGATTGTTATAATTAACCCAAATATCAAATATAATCATGTGCCTGAATACGCACTAGCAGCTTGGACCTAAATAGTAACAAAAAAAATATTAAAAATGGTAAATATGCATATATTTCGTAATCTCGGGTTCGTAGAAATTTGCTACGACAAATAAATCTTGGCGTAGCACCCATATATTTCAAAAAGTTGTGAGAATTGACTGGTAAAATTTATTATTTCCTAAACAGAAAAGCATAATCTAAATAATCATGTAAGTTTCCATGATGGCAAGTCGAGTGCAATATAGTAAAACTCAATGAGAAATGCCAACAATATTTTTTTTCTCTTGGTTTATAAGCGTTCGCGTAGCACTCACCTAACGCTACAATATAATAATATTTTAAAAATGTAAATATCAGAGGAAAAAGTACATACCTTGACCTTGATTTTCCATTATAAATTAGATCACAACTGTAACAACTTTCAGCGTAATTAAATCTAATATCGAGTAAAAAGTGCGTCGCTTTCAAATAGCACGGATTCATGCGTCGAATAACTGATACTTTCGATGAAAATATTGAAATGAGGGTAACTAAAAATTTAATTATTTTTGCATTTTTATCTTGTTTGGACATTGTAGTTACTTGATCAAACACTCAATGTGGGTATTTTTATAATTGTTTTTTTTATTTCTGACGTATGGGGGAAACCACCGTGCACTGGTGTGAAAATATTTTATCTGGACCTGATATTTTTATTACGAGTGAACATGAAAACCCCATAAAGACCGGTCATCTACATAATTTCCCTAAAATCGGTTGAAGTTTGATAAATGTTGATACATTGGTGGGGCCTGCATATTTTATGTCACTTGAAAAGCTGTGGAGGTATCATCTGCTGGTATTATTATGCTCACTATATTAAATAAAACATGTTTATGAAGGTATGAGGGGTCTATAGGGATAATAGAAGCCAAAATGATTATTTTCAGAATTTTTGTGCCTCTGCATGTACGTACGTGGTGTCATACAAAAATTACTTAACGAAACTTGATGTTGTTTTAAAAGTTGTTCTTAAAAAGCCGGCAACACTCTTGTGATATCCCTAGTGTTGCAGTAGTCTATGGGCAGTGGTAATCACTTACCATCAGGTTTGCTGCCCTATATTATATAAAGAATTTGTATTGCTAAAAGTAGCTACGCCGCTTACACCAAATTCTGCGTGGTTGAATACTAGTATGAATTCAATATTATTCAGGCTTTCGTTGAGATATCTACTCGTATTTGGATGACGGTATCTTATCCATATTAATCCTTAACAGCTTAATTAAGTCTTGACACCTACAATATTTCGCCCTTCTTAATATTCCGTTCAAATTCCCAACGACAATAGCGTCGTCAAACAATCAACAAACCGATTATCATCCGAGCGTCTAACTCGCCGTCATTAACGCGGATTGCCCCACCGGGACGGTCCAATTTACTGGATGAAATAGACAATAGTCGCTAACTGTTCTATCATAGCCTGGGTCAGTTTGCATTCACCTGACAGGAATTGGTAGGTTTTTTTTTTAAATTTGTAGTAAAAAATAAATGTTTTCTTGACATGCAAATAAATTTCATAATCCTAGGCATCTTCGAGGTGAATTTTGTTTTTAACCTATTTTATCTCCTTTGACTAGGTCCAGAAAGACTTTCGCGAGCTACACAGCGATGACTGGCAGATGAGGTCACAGGACAAACCCAAATTTTAATAGAGATCTTTATTATCGGAGGCCAAAACTCATTTTGGGTCACTGCTCCATTATAATTAGTTTATTTTATCCCCTTGGGGTGCAATTTCAAAGTTCCTTTCTTATGTTTACTTACATACTCTTTGTACTGTGCTTACGCTATATAAAAAACCTCTCTGCTTTTCATGTTTCTACGTTCAGCGGTTATATGTCACAATCAGTGTAGTCAGTCACAAAATACCATGGAAGTAATAAGTACTTTGTACAAAGTACTTATTACTTCCATGCAAAATACACATATTGACACATTTAAAATACACATATTTCGTTAATAAACCCATTTCACTCTCTGTGGTGCAATTTCCAAAGTTTCCTTTCTTAATGTTCACGTTCGCTATATCTTGTTGACTAGTGTGTAGAGCTTCTCTGCAAAAGTTTAAGTTTATATTTTCAGCGGTTTCGTCTTTGTATAGCGTTGATATTCCAATCAGTCAGTATACATGGCATTCTAACATGTTGTCGCAAAATGACACCTAATGTTTATTTATTTAAACTTTATTGTACACGCATACAGTACAGTACAAAAGGTGGACTTCATGCTAAAAGCATTGTCTGACAGTCAAACCTTGGGAATGTTGTAGAATGTTATCATGTAACACAATGTTTAGTATCGTATATAACTGCTGTGAGCTGTGATTAAAAAGTGTGATTGCGAAGTATCTTCCAGAATCCTGAATAACAAATAAAATATTAATTTATTTAGCAGTTGTAATTGAAATTTTGGGAAAAAAATAAGTTTGAAACTCGAAATTACGAATTCAACTCAATTTGAAATTCATAAGGAGTCCCACATTTCTGTGGAACATAACTTATTATACCAAAACGACTGGCATCGTGGAGTTTTACAAATGTTGTTTTATTATTTCTACGTTTGTTTGATTGATAGATTACTCTTTGGACGATTTTAAGGCTGGATTGCACTATATTACTTTGACAGTAATAGTAACTTTAACTGAATCGAAAATCCAGTAAAATATATAGCTCAAAATTCAAGTATATAATGTCAAAAGTCAACGTTACTATTAACTTTAATTAACACTAACTTCAATTTTGGTGCAATTCGCCTAAGTTGCTAATGTTAGATATGTGAAAGTTTGTGAGGAAGTTTGCTTGTTTGTTTGTTTGTTTGTTTATTTGTAAACTCTTTATTGCACATACACACAAGAAAAATACAAAACATAGTGAAACAAAAAGAGAGGCGTACAATGGCGGACTTATACCAAAAAGGGATTTCTTCCAGTCAACCAAGTGTTTGAAAGGAATATTTGAATGAAAAAGTATAAGTTTGTATGGAAGTATGTAATTTGTAATGATTATACTATTAAAAGTTGTATATTATTCATACCAAAATAAAGCGTCTACGCCCTTACCATATTTATTTGTTTTTTGTGGTACTCATTCACTATACTACGGCGGCGCAGCGACCCGAAGGGGATCTGCGCCTCCTACACGAGATGACGCCATGTTTGCGGTCTTACTCCAGCACTCACCAGGCACTGTTGTTATTTATAGCTGGAGCGATGAGGTTCTAAAAGGCCTACGGAGCCTCAGAGCTGACAACTGACGAATTTTGTAGTAGATACAGATAAATTTTATGATATCAACCAAACTTAGTTTCACAATGTAACTTAATAATTATTTCATGTTCTATTGTGGATTATCCTAATCCTAACTAATAAAATAAATTTGTAAGTAATAGTAATTCGAAAGTGAATTCGTTTGTTAGTTTGTTACTTACCTCTTCACTCTTCATCTACTGAACGAGTCTTACTTAAATCTCGCATACACATAGTTAGAAGTACTAAGAAGGACATAGGGTACTGAAAAAGCACCATTCCCGTGGGAAATTCACGCAGACGAAGCAGCGGGTAAATGCTAGTTATTAATATAGATTTATACTAAGATCACGTTGAAATTACCCAGCTCTATATATAGGCAGGCAGCCAAGGTGTGGGCCGAAGGGAGAGAGATTCAATTTCCGCTGGCCAGGTTACACAAACCCGAAAGGCATTCCCATTTCCTCTCACTTGCTAGCATATTGTATGTGGCTAGCGTTCTTGCTAAAATGTATTTTTAAAATGTCTGTGTTTGTTACATGTTTTTTCTCATTTTTAAGGAAACTGCTGATGCTTGTAGTCTTAGTGGAAATTAACGGTTCGAAGGGAAATGGTTTGTCAAGGTATCTTATCGTGAAGAATCATAGTGTGGAATCTACATACTAGCTGGCTGTTAAGTTGAATAGTGTGTAGATGATTTTGTTGAAGCAAGTTCTACCATATACTTAAAGCAATCTTCGTCTTCACACATACGTGCACATTCAAATGGATACCTCCACTATTAATCAATGATCGCATCGCTTCCCCACCATATTCACTTGCTTCGGAACCATCGCGGAGAGCATCGCAACTATAATAATTATTATAAATGCGAAAGTAAGTTTGTTTGTTTGTTACCTCTTCACACTTTATCAGCTGAACCAATCTTCCTGAAATTTCGCATACACATAGTTAGAAGTATTGAGAAGGATATAGAGTATCTTTTATCCCGGGAAAAAGCACTGTTCTCGTGAAAAATTCACGCGAACATAGCCGCGGACAAAAGCCAGTATCATATAATTTTTAGCTCAACTGTTTTCTACTATACTTGGAGTTTTCTTGTTTTTTACCTTGGGTATTTTGTGTACCTATTTACTTTGCTTATATTTTAGTTGTCATGCAAATCTTTTTGGGGTTTCAGTCTAGCACAGTTTTAACTTATTTTTAACAAAAATATTGTTACGTTATACAAATATAAGACTACCTATATCAGGTATCTCTCTCTCTCAGCCGAAAGACGTCCACTGCTGGACAAAGGCCTCCCCCAAGGATTTTCATGACGACCGGTCCTGCGCTGCCCGCATCCATGCACGTCCCGCGACCTTCACCAGGTCGTCGGGCCACCGAGTGGGAGGCCTGCCAACACTACGTTTTCCGGTTCGTGGTACACTCGAGAACTTTTCTGCCCCAACGTATATATATATATTAGGTATACCTGAAGACATCTTAATATACCATGTTTATATTTATTTACATTATGTTAATTCAATAATATTCCCAGTACGTATCAGTTGTTGACTCAGTTTAGCATAGCAGTCTAACGTGACCCGAAGGATAATCCCTCTACGTCACACGTGACTCCAATTTGGAGGGATTACCTATTCTATGTATTCTATATCTATGTTTTAAACCGATTGTGAAATCAACTCTGTGTTCGGTAGGCAGTTTATTAAAATTGTTTTGAATCTCGATATGTCATTCCTTTTATTATCCCTTTGAGGACCAATTTAAAATTTAACTCCCTAAAAAAAATTTCAATAAAATTAATAATTTAATAAAAAAAAACCGGCCAAGTGAGAGTCAAGCTCGCGCACCGAGAAAAGGCCAACTAGTTTCAAAAACAAACTTAACGTTGCAGTTCGATCCCTAGAATTCATACTGCATCGAGCGCAAAAATAAGTTTGTAACGCTTTTTTTAGACTTCCAACAACAACTTGACAGACAGACGGAGAAGAAAGTGATCTTATAAGGGTTCCGTTTTTGTCTTTTAAGGTACGGAACCCTAAAAAAGACGTCACATAGCCTATGTTACGCGGGATAATGTAAGGAATATAAGAATACCAGGCAAAAACACAAAGAACCACAGAATATAATCGCAATGACTCATAAAAAGTAGTTCTAAAAGAAAAGCAAACAAATTCTACTAATCTAATTAATGTGAAATTTTGAATGTGAGTTAGGATGTTTGTTACTCAATCACGCAAAATTTGATACACAGGTAGAAAAATACCGAAAATTGCACAGGGGTATTTTTCCCGATATTCTCAAGGGAACGAAGCCCCAGAGAGTGGCTAGTCAAAATATATGCTTTGATTTAACAACAGGCTGTTTGATGAGACGTCGTCTTATAATAAGTTCCCCATTATTTCCTGTTATTCATAATTGGAGAGATAGCATTGAAACCTACAAAGTCGATAAAGAATAGAGTAGTATTTCTTTGTGCTCTCATGGAATTGTAATGATCTCATTACTGAATGCAGTTTCTTTTTGGTACTATATATACTTAAATTATAAATGTGAAAGTCTGTCTGTCTATCCGTCTGACTGTCTATTACGCTTTCACGGCTAAACTGCTGAACCGATTTTGAAGAAATTGGTATGTATATATACCTATAGATAAATACCCAGGATCTAACATAGGCTACTTTTTTTTCAAAAATCTACCCTCTAATAGTGGCTGCAATAGGGGGGTTAAAAGTTATGAAAATAACATTAAATATACTTTTTGCCGCGGGCGGAGCCGAGAGGAAAAGATAGTTAATATATAAAGAACTAGCCATTGCCGTCGATTTTGCAACACTCTTAGTAGAGGCAGAATTTACAAAATTTACTCCATTCCAAAAGAACTTGTGACCATATTGCATTGTATAAAAAAACTTAACTTTACAGCTAAAGACTGTTACTAACATTTTAATACAAGTAGAGCATTTAAATTAGCGAGGCGTGCCAGTCAATAATTATAAAACCAGGTCAAAGAAGTTCTAAAAGCTGTACATAATCCAATTTCGTTTGAATACGCGAAGGGTAGTGTATTTCTGGTCGTAAAGTCAACATCACGTAAACCTATCCAAATTTATTGCAAATTAGCTCCTATTACAGCCGTTTACAGATCCATGTAGGGTGATTTGGCATGTGGTTGGCTGTACTAAACACATTACCTAATTCTGAGCCGTAACTAATTAAACAAAGTGGTAATCGGGATTAACATATGGGATGCTTCTACAGAATTCATATAGTCGTGTCTTTGTGAAATTAATGGGTATTTTATTTATGTATTTTGTATTTGGGTATTTTTTTTTTATTTGTGTGGGTTTTTCAATATTTGTATGCTGTTACCGGCAAAACATAGAGACACTGTATCTTATAACATGTATACCTATTACTACCTATGTTTTACAAATAAGGTATTTGATTGATTGATTGATTATACTAATATTTCTATCTGTGCTAAATATTCTCTGAAGCGCAAATAAAATAAGAGACTAGTTGAACAGAACAAATACAGAAGTAATGACACATTGAAAAGGTCGACTGTTAGTAAGTCGACCTTTTTGGGGTAAACAGAGAACTATTTTATTAATTTGTTTGCTTATTTTCTACCTCTTTATCTATTAAACCAATCTTCTTGAAATTTCGCATACACATATTTAGAAGTACTGAGAAGGACATAGGCTACCTTTCATCCCGGGAAAAATCACAGTTCCCGTGGGAAATTCACGTGGGTGCAGCCGCGGGCGAAAGCTAGTTCAATATAAAGAGGTATGAATGCAGACAAGTTGTTTCCCTGAAGTTATTTTGTTTACAAATAGTTCTGGGTGAGTTATGCATTCGCTGTCGAATAAAAGACAATAAATGTGCAAATAGCTGGCAAATGGACAATGAAAAATAAAATACGGGTTTGTATATGTAGGCATACTGCCAAACTGTTTATGATTTGTGTGGAAAAACGGGGTGCGAATAGATAAATTCATAGACTAAGGTAGGTAATAAAATCTACAAATTTTTTTCTGCTCTTACAAAATAAAATACATCAATTTTTAGCAAGAAAGTAGGCATATGTTAGCTTTTGGTAATTATTGCAAACGTCCTATTTTAAAGTGTAAAAGTTATGGAGTTATTTATACCACAAACGAAATAAGTAAGTCGTTAAGAGTAAAAAATCTTATATTTCTAATATGAATTTTCTAAAAATATTTCTCAAAATTTCCCTTGTGTCAAAGATGAATCAAACTTTTCAATTTCCAAGTTGGACTAACTGATCCTTATCAATTCAAAGAATCGACTCAAGTCGCCTTCTTTCTAGAAGTTTTATCGAAAAGCACGTTTATTGACTTGTTTTGTTCGTAGAATATAACGTCTGAAAGTTGATTCTTTATTTTTCTCAACTGAAGCAAGGCCAGTGGCCTAATTCTCGTATTCACAGTCTCTGCGATGTTGTAGCGACTTGCAGTGCGTGAGCGGTGCGACAATTGTCAAAAGTATGGCACTTACCTGCAATAATATCAGTTCATTTTGCGTCACGATTATTATTGGCTTTGTCTCGGGCTCCTGAATAAGTCATATTATACTCTTGTTAAGACTAGATTTCTTTTTATGTAATCTAATCACTCTCACTGAGTTTTTGAAAGACATTACTCAATTTATCACCAAACACGGATGCCAAAGCGAATACTACCTAAAACGAAAGCCAAAACCATTTTTTATAGAATTTTTGTCTCTCTGTCTGTCGGTATCTGTACTACTAGACCAAATTTGATGCGGTTTTCACTGATGTATTGTTGAAGGTCTAACTTAAAATCTGGCGGAGGTTTCATCTTGATATGCCGCTTAGAACCTGAGATATAAACAATAGAAATTTACGCGCGGACAAAGTCGCGAGCACAGTAATAAGTAAATAAGTGAGTAAATATGAAAGAATAATAAATTTTCTTTATTGTGACAACAGGGCCCACATGTTAGTAAAATATATCTTAAAAACTACTTGTTAGTAAAGATTATTAACAAAAATTAGGAACTATAAGTAAAATAATTTTTTGGTAGACAAGTATCCATACCAATCAAAACCCCCCATGGATAATAATGAATCCTTGGGGGAGGCCTTTGTCCAGCAGTGGACGTCTTTAGGCTGAGAGAAGAAGAAGAAGAAGACAAGTATCCCCCCACAATGATTTAAAAAGGGTGAGTCATACCTGTTTACCAGAGCTCTCAGAATGATACTGGAGCTAAAAATGAAAAAACGTCTACATTTGTTACAGAAACTACAAAAAAATGGGAAGAAGTGTAAGACGCATAATAAATAAAAAATCACATTACCATTCCTTTCTCCCCGTGAAACGGCTATAAATCAAGTTTATCCTAGAATACGTACCGTATCTGCCTCGGAAAAGTCAAACAGTCGACCCACATCAGACATATCTGGTTTGATTTAACGTCTTTTGTATGCGACGTATCTCAAAGTGAATTCCAGGAATGGATCACCTGATTGACTTTAGATACCTTTTGTTCTATGCTTAAGCTTTCCAGAAATACTTTTAGGAAATCTCAGAATGATTTCGACAAACTTTGGTCACGGGGAAGTGTCGTATTCATCCCATCCTACGATTTATTTTTTCTTCACTCAACCTATTTATGTGCCTTAATTAAAGTACAACAAAAATTTCTTGGAGAATAATATGGATATTATTTATATTTCGGTACATATGTTCATTGGATAACCCTTGCAATTTTACTCGAAAATAATTTTAGTATTCTGGGTATATTGCTTAGTTGTGGCGTGTTAGCTTAGATGTTGGAAGAACTATTTGTAACAATATGTTTTTTAGTTAATTAGATTCTTAAGATAAATAAATTTCAATTACAGTTTGTCTGTCTGTCTATTCTACAGACAGTTTCTCAAAGAAAACAATAGAAGTTCTTAAAACTGCAAAGCTGCGAGTGTCCAGAAGTTGGGAGTTATCGCCGCCATCTGTGACTGACTGCGGATTTAAAACGCTTAATGTGGAATGCTGGCCTTAGCCGGTGGGTATCGGCTGGACGAAAAAAGGAATTGAGTCAATGTTATAGCTTTTTCGACCGGACAACTTTTTTTATGCTTTTTAGAAATATCTCTCATTATTAGAATCATCCGTAAAAGAATCGCCTCCACAACCAAAGTATTTCCCGAGATATAGCAAAAACAATTTTTCGGGGGTAGCTGTCAAATAATAAACACGCCTTTTTTTGCTCCCTTGATATTTAATACATATTTAATATATTATATAGTAATTACTAGTTACCTTATGAAATAGTTGACTTTAACACACTTGCCAGTCCACTTTTCACTTAATTTCTTTCACCATTCCTGGATTTCACTTCACCAACGTCATCACCATCTACTCACAATGGACACACTTTCCCTGTTGTGCAAAAACTTGGAAGAGATGAAAAGTATGTTCGCCTCAAGGATCCTTCAAGGCCTTTGAAGAATCTCTTGGAAGTCAAGCAACCGATGTGAATTCACCTGTTGTTAATAGTGAGTACCATACTTTCAAGACATTTATCTGGAAGGCCGTCTCAGGTCTTAGCAACCAATTGGATTTGGTGCTCTGTGCACTTGATGAATTTGAGATGAGATCTAGATCTAATTATTGCTGCTTCATGGACTTGCTGAAGAAAAAGACGAAAATATCCCTGATATTCTAGTAAAATTATGCTGTGACAAACTAAAGATCTCTATTACATCTAATTCTCTTCAAGCCTGTTGGCGCATGGGTGGGTCTCCTAAGGCTGACAAACCACGTCCCATCTTTATCCGATGTGGAGATATCTCTACTCGGCATGTAATTTGGTCTGCAAAGAAGCTTCTTAAAGGCAGTGGCTTGACCTTTTCGGAATTCCTGACTGCGCCACGACATGCAGTATTTGTTGAGGCACGCAAGGCCTTTGGTATAGGCGGTTGCTGGACGAGCGATGGGAAGGTCGTTGTTGTGACTGCTAAAGGCTCGAGGAGAAAGATCACCACCATGTCGCAACTGAAATCTGTTATGGATGAGCATGCGTCACTGGCTGCCAAGCGCAGTGATGAGCCGGCGGCGCCGGCGGCGGCTGCCGGAAAAACGACCTCCTCTGGTGGAAAGGCGGCTCCTCAACCCAAGTTAGCCCGAGCCCCTAGCTCCCGTATGCATGCTAAGACGTTGAAAAACTGATAAACCTTGTGTCTGCCTCTGTTAATTGCATTATTTATTTGTATGTTTTTACACTGCGTTGAGCCTTTTTTCTTTTCCATAACTGTTTTGTAGTCGGTATTTTTAGTTCTCGCAATAAGGTAGCAGATAATCTCCGACCGCTTTTTTTTATGTTATTTATAAGTACGGTAGGTACGGTATTCCAATTAATCCAATTCCAATATTTCCAATAACATAGAATTTTTATAATCAAAACTGTCAGTCACGTTGACATTGACATTGACGTTTCTTCTTTTTAAAGTCTGATGAAATGATTCACTTTGGGGGTACTACCTAGTGTATTTTTTCTTTGCTCTATGGCCTTTTGTGTGTGTTGCCCTGAGGTGTTGCCCTACCAATGTACCGTTTACGATAAGTTAGTGTTGTTGTCGGTGTGGCGATTCTGCTATCTTTGTATACTATTATTTAATGCCCATAATAAAAAATTACACAACGCATATAATAACAGAATTAAGTTTTCTTTTTGTCATACTTTCTCGTTTAGCTTACTTTAAACGTAGTTTGTACCTAGTCCTTTTTTGTGAACTGTTGTAATCGTGTTTTTGTCACTTTCAAATATTTACTATTTATTTATTTTTTCTATCTGTCTTACATATTCACCTTAGGGGCCTTACGCGTTACCCATCCCTTACACGTCTACGCCCGTGTTTTGGGATGGATTAGGCGTAAGGCTTGAGACTATGTTATACGTATGCAATGCAGTTCTCTTTCTCTTTGTGTCCATTTATGTAATTAATGTTGTATAAGTTTAAAATGTCTGGCAAGTGTTTGAAAGGACCTGTGTTCGTTATCTTGCTTTTGTTTTATTTTTTTATTTTTTTGATATAGGTATTTTTTATTTTTTTTTATTTATTTATTTTTTTTAAACTAGTTAAGCATATTTTATATATATTTATCGCACTCAATGTCTGATGTACTTCGCTATAACTTTGATGATGAATTCTTTTCTCTTTCTTCCTCGTCCGGAAGCATGTTTAGTGCTGACGATGAGGTGGATCCATCTTTGTGTGACAATTTAAATATAACTTTCTCCTCTTTAGCAAAAAAATTTAATGTCGTCCATATAAATGCTCAAAGCATCCCAGATCATTTCTCTGAATTACTTACCAATTTTTCTAACTCTCGCATTCATGCTATTCTCATCTCGGAGAGCTTCTTGAAACCATCCCTTCCTTCTACTCTATATCCTCTTCCTGGTTATAGGTTGATAAGAAACGACAGGACTTATATCACTTGTATTAATGGAGTATCTAAAATGGTGAGATGTGGTGGTGTAGCTATTTACCTCCGCAGTGATATCCCTTGCAAAATTTTATCACTGTCTCCTTCTGAATCTCAATCCCCTGAACACCTGTTTCTTGAAGTTTCTCTTAATCATATAAAAATTCTTCTTGGGGTTTATTATAGCCCTTCCCTTCGTATAAATTTTTTTAATTCTTTTGAAACATTGCTCACTGACTTTCGTAATCGTTTTGATCATCTCATCATTATGGGAGATTTCAACACCTGTCTTATCAAAAACGACTCCAGATCGCATTCGCTTCTTTCACTCCTTCACTCTCTTGACCTGCATGTTCTTCCTCTGAATGCCACTCATTTTCCTCACAACGGCCCTCCTTCGCTTCTCGATCTCATCATAACCTCCTCTCCTAACCTTGTTTCTTCTCACGGTCAATTTTCTGCTCCAGGATTCTCAGCCCACGATCTAATTTTTGCATCCTTTAGGCTACGCCCTCCTAAACATAGACATAAGATTGTTATGGTTCGTGATTACCTGTCAATCGACGAGGTACAGTTTAAAAGGGATTTCGCTGAGGTAAACTGGAATGATGTCTTGGCTATCGTTGATGTGGACTTAAAGATCCTAAAATTCAATGACATTATTTTGTCTCTTTTTGATAAACATGCTCCTGTTCACCCAGTTCGCGTTAAGCATGCTCCTGCTCCCTGGCTCTCTGAAGAAATCAAGACCTGCATGGCCAGAAGAGACCGTGCCAAGTTGAGAATGCGCCAGTGTCCATCTGATGAAAACCGCTCCGCTTACATTTGTCTGCGCAACCTATGCAATAAAAAGTGTCGGGAGGCGAAGCGGAAGTACATTCATTCGAGCGTTCAGAACTGTCCCTCTAATAAAGTATGGAAATTTTTGAAGGGTTTAGGCTTGGGAAAACAACAATCTGGCTGTGAATTTGTAATGGATGTAAATGACTTAAACAAGCACTTCTGTGCATCACCCTCCTGTCTTTCCTCCGCGACAAAGCAAGCAACTTTAGATTTTATCTCTGCTAAACCTTCTCTTAGCTCTCCTGCCTTCTGTATAGAAGATATTTCATGTGACGACGTCATAAAATTTATCAACTCCATCAAATCTAAAGCGGTCGGAAACGATGGTATAAGTCTGGACATGATCAAGCCCATCGCTCCGCTTATTGCCCCGTTTATTGCTAATATCATTAACACGTCTATCGCGTCCGGTGTTTTCCCTTCCGCCTGGAAACTAGCACACATAGTCCCTCTCCCTAAAAAACCCAATCCTTCCTGCCCATCCGAATTTCGACCTATCTCCATCCTTCCCTTACTTTCCAAAATCCTAGAACACCATGTCCATCATCAATTGAGTGTCCATCTTTCTCGCTTCAATCTCTTGAGTTCCTTTCAATCTGGTTTCAAAAAGGGTCATAGCACCACAACTGCGCTGGTGAAGATCACAGATGATATTCGTGCTAACATTGAACTTAAAAAATTAACTGTCCTTGTCCTATTAGACTTTACCAGTGCTTTCAACACTGTTGATTTCGACGTACTTGTTGCTCTTCTTAGGAACTTGAATTTCTCCCCGATTTCCCTGAACTGGTTTAAATCTTACCTGACGGGACGTCGGCAGTGTGTTTTGTTGAATGATTGTTTTTCTGACTGGTGTGATCTCACTACTGGTGTTCCACAAGGTGGTATCCTCTCCCTGTTCTTTTCTCCATCTTCATTAATGGCATTACGGCTTCTCTCTCCTCTAAATTTCACTTATATGCAGACGATTTGCAGATTTACACAGCTGCTCCGTTGGAAAATGTCCATGATGCTTTTAATACTATCAACGCAGATCTGGCTAAAATTGCATCCTGGGCACGCCAGTTTGGTCTTTTAGTTAATGCCAGGAAGTCTCAGGCCATTATTATTGGGAGTCCTTATTTTATTGATAAATTCAAACAAGTGGTGGTGCCCAATCTTGTTCTTGATAACAATATTATTCCTTTATCTCCTACTGTTAAGAACCTCGGCATCACCATGGACGAGACGCTTTCGTGGGCCCCGCATATTAATGAGGTCAGTCGTAAAATGTTTGCATCCCTTCATGCTCTTCGTCGATTACAGTTCTTTCTTCCCACTGTTACAAAAACTCTGCTAGCTCAGTCCCTCCTCATCCCGCTTTTGGACTACTCTGATGTTGCTTACTCAAATATCACCGAGGAGCAATATAACAAATTAGAGCGTCTTCAGAATCAGGGTATTCGTTTTATTTTCGGACTTCGTAAGTTCGACCATGTTTCCGAATTCCGTCGTCAGCTTGACTGGCTGCCCATTCGCCTTCGCCACAACCTTCATATTCTTTCACTTCTATTTAATGTCCTTTTCAATCCCTCCTACCCTTGTTACCTTCGAGAAAAGTTCGCTTTCCGAGATGTTGATGAGCGCTTGCGTTCGCGCAATAATCCTCAGTTGCATATTCCTGAGTACACCTCGCGGATCTATGCTCTGTCTTTCTATGTGCGTGCTGCTAAGCTTTGGAACAAGCTTCCTCTTAACATAAAGATGGCTCCTTCGCTTTCCTCCTTCAAATCTCAACTCAAAAGTTTCTATAAAGATTCTTTAGACATTTGAGTGTGTATGTATTTATATATATGTATTGTATATATATATATATATTTTGTATGTATTTATGTATACTTTGGTGTATGTATTTTCGTGTTCTATTCTTTTTCTGATTTTTGCCTTACGCTTCCCTTCTTATTTCATTCAAATATTCCTTTCAAACACTTGGTTGACTGGAAGAAATCCCTTTTTGGGATAAGTCCGCCATTGTACGCCTCTCTTTTTGTTTCACTATGTTTTGTATTTTTCTTGTGTGTATGTGCAATAAAGAGTTTACAAACAAACAAACAAACAAACAATTCACATTTTTAAGCAATGTTTGGACGATACCAAAACGCCCCTAACTAAATGTACATTTATATGACGTCACGCGTAGAAAATGGACTTTACCTAAAAGTTTGAACTCTAATAAATTAGCTCTGGAGAATAAACTCGTGCTGAAAAGTCGCAAATGTGTTTAATTACATGTATTCTATCATAAAATTACAAATATTTAACAATTCTCATACCTTGTCCGGTCCCCTATTCAAACTATTCTAAAAAATATCTTCCAAATTGATTTGGGAGCGAAGAAAGAATTTGATTAAAGGAGCGCAATGTGCTGATCTCAGTTAGATATAGTTCAGTTAGATTGATAATAATTAATTGCGAATTCGCTGCAATTATATAAAAAGCCTTGCAGGATAAATAACCTTTCAGGTCAGTAAAAGCAGCAGTACTAAATGTAATTTACTAATTTATACAGTAATGTAATAACATAATGGAGCCAAAAGTAGTGTTACGTAACATAAATGTTTAATATATTCGGAGACTCTAAAGCGTGTGGCGTTGAAACTGATATTAATAATGATTCGAGCTGCGATAGCTCTTTCTGCTCTACTTCGAATTAGCTGCAAGACATAATGTAAATGTAATTAGAATATTTTTAAAATACATGGCGACTCTACAACTCCCCTGTGCCGTTAAAGCTGACATTAATAATGATTCAAGCGGCGATAGCTCTTCCTGCTCTACTTTGAATTAGCTGCAAGACATCATGTAAATGTAATTAGAATATTTTTAAAACACATGGCGACTCTACAGCTTCCCCTGTGCAGTTGAAGCTGACGTTGCTTTGTACAGTGCTTTTTCAATTAAATGATCCCCTTTAATTGAAAAAGCACTGTTCCCGTGGGAATTCACGCGGGCAAAAGCTAGTTAGCAATATTTTTAAAACACATGGCGACTCCACAGCTTACCCCTGTGCCGTTGAAGCTGACGTTAATAAAGGTTCGAGCCCGATAGCTCTCCCTGCTCTATTTAGGTTCGGCGCAAGACTGCCATGTTTCAAAATATTCCAGTCTGTTTTTGGTATCGGCATTCCAATTTATCTATGCTGATTTTGATATCGTTTAATAAACTTGATTTCCAATTAGTTATGGCTTCAAAATAACTTGTGACTCAACAATAAAAATTCAAATTGGGTAACGATAAAAAAAAACTCTTCAAATTGGCTTTAGTCAGTCATATCAAAATCCGCTTTCAAAAGCACTTTTACATTTTCATCAATTTTAAATTAGAAAGGTATGTAGATAATATTTGTATTATAACTAATTCTCAAAATTACAAACTACATTTTGGATTGACCCCAACTGAGATAAATCTCCGAAAGGAATTCAAAACAGTATTATTGTCATTCGAGGTGATTCTTTTAATTGATATAAAAACTAAGTACATAATCAAAAATGTGTGAATGTACTAAATCTAATGTCGGCTCTTGATTTACGTTTGTCAAATCGAATTTGGCTACCACAGGACAGGTATATTGCCTAGTGTGGAGCCAACTGTTATATCTTTAAGTGTAAAATGTAAGTGTCTCAATAAATCATTCCTTCATTCATTTACAATATGTACAGTCAAAAGTTGTATTTTATTTTATTGAATAGGTATTTATTTATCATAAATATTGTTTTTTCTGCAAAAGATTTGGGATTTATAACGATTTTTATATTAGCCAAATCAATTTGATGCAATACGTCTAGTCTATTTGTCTAAACTACGGTATCTTTGCTTACTTCAAAATGTGATAATATTGCGACCCATAATGAGGGCTTCATTAGTGAACCATTGTGCTTAAAATGCCAGCTCACAGCGAGATATAGTGTTATTTGTTTTGGTCTAAAACAAGTCAGTGTCTGGAAAATAAAATAAAATGGAATGACTGTTTTGGTACTAATTTTTACTAATGGGGATCGTTTAGATTTTTTGTGGCTGTCTGAACTATTATGTATTGAAAATTTTTCTTGCAAAATGTTCTTACAGATCCGCATAAAGAATATATACCCTTTTGAAAACGTATTTTTTTTAAAAAGAGTATATTATCCACTGTACTAAATCTGTAGCATCAAATCTCGCGACCCTATGTACCCAGTTTGCGAAAAAGACGTAATAAACATAATTACTTACATCGCCGATTTTATTGATGTTACCATTACACAAGTCGGATACAGATGAAAACAGCAATTTGTTTCAGAAACGACAAGAACATGATACCAAATGCACTTTGTGCAACGCGAACGATCGCTCGTGAGTGCATTTCTTCTGTGAGGCTTTCAAATATTGATCTCAAAATGGAAAAATTCCCAAGTTGACTGACGAACTGTTTGTCGGGTTTCCTGTTTCCAATTGTAGTGTTTGGCTATTCTGTTTACTTATTCTGGAAAAGGATGCTTTTAGGCGGTCGGCAGAAATATCATTTTCACTTCAACAAATGTGAAAACTGTTTCTGCCGTTTTATTTTCTGAGCTGGGGCTTAGGCTTTAAACATACGAGTATTTTTTTTTTTTGTAATTTTGTTTATGTATACCTATTGCTTTGAAGGCTTTGTTTTTTGACGACCTCCGTGGCCCAATGGTCATCACACCGGACTGCCATACCGTAGGTCCCGGGTTCGATCCCCGGTCGGGTCAAGATGGAAAATGATCTTTTTCAGATTGACCCGGGTCTTGGAAGTTTATCTATATATGTATTTGTTATAAAATATAGTATCGTTGAGTTAGTATCCCATAACACAAGTCTCGAACTTACTTTGGGGCTAACTCAATCTGTGTGATTTGTCGGTATATATTTATTTATTTGATTCTATTTTAATAATAGGTAAATATTACTTTTTCTTTTTGATTGTTACATTAAATAGTGAGTGTATGTGGTAAACGCCATACGATTAAATAAATAGGTACTTCTTTGCTCATACTGCCAAAACTCAGGCAATTAAAGTACTATTTTTGGCAACTAAGTGTAGTTTATTTATTTTTATAATTACTTTATGTACTTTTAATAATTATAAAAATTAAACGCAATTAAAGTTTCTCTGGCGTAATTGCAATCGTGAATAAGATCAATAAAAAGTAAGTAATTAATTAAATAAAAATATAGACTTGAATTTAAAATACATATTTGAATTAGACACTTTGTTATCTTCAACTGCAACTTCAAAAGCAAGTTTGTTTATTTTTTTGTTTGTTACCTCTTCACGCTTTTTTACTGAATCAATATTTCTGGCATTTCTCATACACAACTAAGTTAGAAGTACTGAGAAGGACATAAAGTACTTTTCATCCCGAGAAAAATCAAAACCCGTGGGAAATTCACGCGGGCGAAGCCGCGGTCAAAAGCTAGTCTGTTATAATTCAGACAGACAGCGTCAACTTCATAAGGTGGTTAGCTCAAGAATCTCATTTCAATGATTCGGTAAATAAAGCTCATTTATGTTTAAAGCCGCGTTAAGCCCCGCGCAGCACGATACCTCCATTAACATTATCGGCTGTGGTTTCCAACGTTTCAGAATTTCTGTCAATTTTATGTATTCTCTGCTCTTATTTTTTTTTTT
Organism: Ephestia elutella; assembly: GCA_018467065.1. Taxonomy (NCBI): domain Eukaryota; kingdom Metazoa; phylum Arthropoda; class Insecta; order Lepidoptera; family Pyralidae; genus Ephestia; species Ephestia elutella. The sequence goes on from CM031572.1 coordinate 4,103,301, forward strand.
TTGATCGGAAGTATCAACTTTATTCCAAAAATTAAGTTCTTGCTTTAAGGGCCCGTGCTAGGCCAGATTGCTTCACATGATCGTCTGTAATATCTACATTAATGTAAAACTGAATGTAAAATTAAGATATAGCAAACTTCAGGACTAGCACGAGGGATTATGTTACTCAAAAACACGATTGCATAAAATTTTCTCGATAGAAAAAAATTGCGAAGTTGCCTCCAAATCACCTATAATTAACACTTTAAACTGCTATTATTCAAGCAATACATTAAAATAAAGATTGAAATTTTTTGTATAAATTACTCTATATAGGTATAAGGCAGAGATTATGTTACTTACTTTTTTAAAAATCTTTTTATAAAGCTTTTAAAAAAATAATACGTATAATTGCCCGCATGCTTTAACCATCCGCCTCTGAACCACCGCGCCGCCCGCGACCCCGCGAGCATTTATTTAGAACGCGGATTGGATGCGTGCGGGCGAACTGGGTAGCGGGTAGCGGGGGCAAATCTTAGTTTTCATTGGCCTAGTGCGAGCCCTTTTTGAAAATTTCTTAAAACTTTTAGTACCAATTTATTCTTAAGTATTTATTTTTATTAACAAACCTTTTTTTATCTATTCCGTCCCACTGCTGGGCAGTAGGTCTCCCCCGTTAATTCTAAAGTTGTCAATCCAATGCGGATTTCTACTATTTCTTTAAAAAACCTCTGAAGACGTTGTCGCACCAATGCTTCCTAGTCGCGGAATCGCGGTAACTTCAATAATTAAAAAGTGGTATCCTACAAAAAATTTTTTTTTACTCTTCGCGTCTACCAAATTTGTAACGAAACCTCAGTCGCTACCGATCACTAGATAACACTAATAATAATGTTTTATTTTTAAATTTCATAAAGTACTTAGTATTAGATATGCTGAAAGAGATATGCTGTAAAATAAAGCCTAGGATGCCACACGGTATACATTCATCATTTAATATACTGCTAAACATTACTTTTACACAAAACAAAAGATAATCTCTCGAAAACAACGTGTATCGACATGACATGATCCCCCGGCGACTGACATCCCACGCTGCTCGCTGCTCCAATCACAGCACACCACTAGTGACGTGCCGTGTTTATAGGGATGGGCAATCTTCTATCTTCCCGTCTAACATTAGCAATCACTTTATGTATAATTTTTACGTAGTACTTCTATCTACTATCTGCGCCTCGGGGCTCTGTTCTCGTGGATATTGCGGGATTTAAAAATACCTTATGTTCTATTTTCAGTATTTTTCTACTGTATACCAAAACCGAAATCCGTCTAGTACCTACCTAAATTCGTGATTGAGTAACAAGCATACATCCACACACAAATAAAATCTTTCCCTATATAATATCAGTAAAACTAGTGGGACGAAAGCAGGAGTAAAAATATAGATATCAAACATTTTAGGAAACACTGGCCGTAAATTATGTGCCCATGCAACAAGCAAGCTAGTTTTGACTGTTCTTACTCGAATACTTTTTGTTAGCGTGGCTAGCACGAATTGTGAGATAGCTCGAACGGCGCTTTGCTTGATAACTGTGTTTAGAAACTCAAAATGAAGGAAATTGCCTGTTTTCTTATCTTCATTTGCCAACTGGTTGATAAAGTACCCAAGTTGCATACAGTAATGTTATATGTTTCTGTTATAAGGTGGTAACAAAATGTATGGATCATTTATATTAGTTGGTTAACATTATTGCACTTTTATTCATGATTTTTAGAAAAAAATATAAATAAGTAATTATTTGTTTTAGATTTTGCATTAATATTTCTAGCCAAATAAATATGTTGGTAGTATTTTACAACATATATAATACAAACATTTTTTTAAGTAATATGTGCTTATCTGATGTTAATAAACATATAATTTACATTTGAGCATATTTTAAGCTCATGATTATAATTATAAACATATAATTTATTAGAAAACAGTCAAAAAACTTCAAGAACTTGTCAAACTTTTTCTGAACTTCACATTATTTTTTTATTTAAAAAAATCAAATTAAGACCTGTAAATTATTCAACCCGGCGTTGAAATTATTAAAAATCCCTTGACCATGGCGGGAAACTTGAAATTTATTACAAGAAAACTCGATCCAAGTCCGGACACGTCACCCTTCGTTAAACGCACTTCAAACTGGCGCCAAGTTGGGCAAAACTTACAAAACATCAAAAAAGTTTTTATTACTTTCGACAGAGACCTTTATTGGGACTGGATATAGCTTTCATTTTCTTATTTCTTTCGTTTTATCAATTTTTGTTTTATATATTTCTTTATTATACTACCAGCTTTTGCCCGCGGCTTCGCCCGCGTGAATTTCCCACGGGAACAGTGCTTTTTCTCGGGATGAAAGGTACCTTATGTCCTTCTCCGTACTTCTAACTATGTGTATGCAAAATTTTAGGAAGATTGGTTCAGTTGATGAAGCGTGAAGAGGTAACATACAAACAAACAAACTCACTTTCGCATCCATACTTCCATACTAATATTATAAATGCGAAAGTTTGGATGTGAGTTTGTGAGTTTGTGAATTTGTGAGTTTGTGACTTTGTGAGTTTGTGAGTTTGTGAGGATGTTTGTTACTCAATCACGCAAAATCTACTGGACGGATTTCTATGAAATTTGGTACAGAGGTAGATAATGACCTGGAATAGCACATAGGCTACTTTTTATCCCGGGAAAAAGCACTGTTCCCGTGGGAAATTCACGCGGGCGAAGCCGCGGGCAAAAGCTAGTTTATAATATTAGTTAGGATTTACACGTAAAAACAAATAGGTAGATGTAAGTATTTTGGTTTCGAGTTACCTCACGTTTTTTGCGACCGCGTATTTGTTGGATAATATCCAATTACATGTAATTTATGTTTGTATGCGATTTAATTAATACTTTTTATTTTTTGTTTATTTAATGATAAAAATGAAGTAAGATTAACGAAGGAAAACTAATTTGCATTGTTCTAGAGAAAATATTTATCATCAAAACTAATGAATGAATGATCGAACTGTAATTTATGGATGTATTGTATATAATAGTATTAATATATGTACATACATAGAACCACGTCTTTATCCCTTATGGGGTAGACAGGGCCAAGAGTCGTGAGACTCGATGGCCATGCTTAGCTGAATAGTGGGCTCTCTGATGGAATGGAGATTCAGGATTCAATATACATACATAATTATATACATTATAAAAATTAATTAATAAAAAAAAATGTAGGTACCTAACATATAAAAAACCAATCACTCTACACTTCACAAACATGACAAAGGAAATTATTTATTTAAAACTCCTGGAAATTAAATTTTCTTTTGTGAAAATGCTGAAGACGAAAAAAGGCATGGTGCGTAGATAAAAAAAAAATTAATAGTTAAAATTCAAAGCTTCTATTGTGTCGACCGACCATTCTTATTGGTACGCAGACCAATAAATTTAATTAAATTTCAGATGATATCAATGTACTTTGAGGGGGAATTTGATGCTTCAGATATATCTGTCGAACAACATTGAATATCGTTAGTTGTACAACAAGTGAAAACAATAAAAAATACTAAACCTGTAAGGATCGTAGCAAGTGGAAATCGCTACCCCTACGGGAAAAAGGCGTTATAATATGTATGTATGTATATGTGTCCTGGGTCTTTGCTCCAGTGGGAATTTCGGAATAAAAAAGTACCTTCTGTGCTATTCCAGGTATTTTTTTTACCTGTATACCAAATTTTATCGAAATTAGGAAAATATCGTGAGGAAAACTACACTCCAGTTGATAATTTTGAATTTTAACAGTGTGTGAAACGGACTAAGCGTGGCCTTCGAGTCTCACGACTCTTGGCTATGTCGACCACCCCGTAAAGGATAAAGACGTGATTCTATGTATGTATGTGAAATGGAGAAGGCAAATGGCAAAACCATGCCAATAACACTGCCAAAAAGAAAGTCGTTGCGTTAAAATGGCCGACAAGAGCATGAATCGATATGAAAAAAAAAAAATCGTATCATTTCAACAAATAATACCTAATTCTCCAGCTAATGTCGTTGGTAATGAATCTGCACCTTATAAGTCGGTAACAGCGAGACGATTTTCTCATTCCCTATCTTATATAATAAAATCGCCGTTATATCGTACGATGGCAATGACGTCGAGTAATCAAATCCATTTGAAGAAAATTGAAGTCTCTATTTTTTCGCATAAAATGAAAGAAATTTTCCGTAGATTTTAGGAGTAATTGTTCAATGGTTTTAAATGAATACGTAAATTGGTAGCAAAATTATCTTCATTACTATGATATTACGTGTATAACTATGTTATTCTTAGAAATATGCCTAACAAATAAATTTATTTTCATCATCATCATCAGCTTTCCATGATTAAAATTAATTAACTTATTTATTTTCTAGTAAGTATATTTCGTGAAATAGAAACTTGCATTCTTTAATGAACGTATGCACAGGTAATGTTTTTATTTTTATTTTACCCAATCACTTCGTTATCCACTGATCCACTGATTTTGTTGTTTAATGAACGTATGCACAGGTAATGTTCTTTTTTTTATTTTACCCAATCACTTCGTTATCCACTGATCCACTGATTTTGTTGTTTAATAAACGTATGCACAGGTAATGTTCTTTTTTATTTTACCCAATCACTTCGTTATCCACTGATCCACTGATTTTGTTGTTTAATGAACGTATGCACAGGTAATGTTCTTTTCTTATTTTACCCAATCACTTCGTTATCCACTGATCCACTAATTTTGTCATTATAACTGAAATTAAACACCACAACACTATAAAACACGACTTAGCATAATGTAAAAAAAAAATAGATAAGTCAGGAGTTACGCGACACTAGCACCATAAACCAGTAAAAAGACTCCGTTGCAAAATTATGGTCGTTTAAACAGCCTTAGAACACATTATTTCTTGCTATTCGAGCTGTTATGTCAGCGCCATTTATTTATAAGTTTTATAACCAGTGTCCATTAAAGCATAAGATGGGTAACGTATAATATAATATAAAATACGAACTTGCTTATACTTTTAAAACTTGTATTAAATTTCGAAAAATTTATATATTTTATCGTAGGTCATAATAAACATGGACTTCTGTTTATAAGGTTCTAGTTGCTCTATATAATTTTATTATGTTAATGGCATTTTTAATGTCTGTTATTAAATGCAGTGTTTATTTTACTCTATTTTCTCTCAAGAAAAGACATAACGCAATTTATTTGACGATGATACTTTATACCGTGGATGTAATATAACTGTATGGAAGGATATAATATAATTTTCACGATTCAACCACTTTTTTACTAATTTGTCCCGCCTATGGGACAAGAAGTATGTATGAAATGTAGGCTTCTATTATCCTCCACATTTTACATTATCTTATATTGCTACTTTACGTTATGTCTGCAAGTCTCAAGTGTCTCAAGTCTGTGAAGCGTAACTACCCCAAGTTACGCTTCAGTCCATGATTTGTCGGGTTTCTTCTATTAAATCCTTTATGTATAAACCCGAATCGTCGTTTAATGTCAAAGTCGGAAAATATCAAAGTCAGAGAACGTACCTCCTCCTCCTCCTACGAGAGTGAAGCCAAAGAGCGTAGCTAGGCAAAGCAAAATACGAAGAAGTTCACAACAATTATATTGCCCCAGCCTAGCAAGTAACTAACCGTCAAACCAGCTAACTGTTGGCTATAATAACCGTATTTTTACTGTTTCAGATCACGCCATGTTTGCTAAATGTACATTTTAATAGCAGTTAAAACTTACCCGCTTTGAACTTTGACATGCTACACAATATTGTTTATAAACAACATTTTTTATTAATGAATTTTACAACCTGTTATTAGGTACGTATTTGCCAAAGAAAGTTTTATATTTTGTATTTACTTTTCCTAGTGTTCATTTGTTAGTATGTATATATTACTACTACTAAATTGGTTTGCTGACTTATATTTGATATGGTGAAATTATCGTCCTTACAATAGAAATATTGATAATAGAAATTACTTTGACAATTCCATAACATCCAAAAAAATCGCGGACTAACGATAGTGTAACTAAAATACAATTTTAAGTAACACTAGCTGTTGCCCGCGGCTTCGCCCGCGTGAGTTTCGCTTAGATGAAAAATCTCTCTTGGAGCTTTTCATCAGATATTCCAGATCTTCAATTTTTATACGTCAGCAGAAAATGCTCATCAGGTTGAACGACTTTTGTTAAGGCACCATTTCCATATTTCTTATAGTTTAGCTGTTCTGTTAAGGTTCTTCATCAGGTGTTCCAGTTTTCAAAATAAATTATAGCCTATATGTTGCCCAGGCTTAACAGCTATACAACAAAAAAAGTTTCACTCAAATCCGTCCAATAGTTTTTGCGTGAAACGCGTACATACATACAGACAGACAGACAGACAGACAGACAGACAGGCAAGAAATTCCAAAAAAATTTTTTTGCTTTCTTTTATTCTTTATAAGTGTCCCTCTATCCATGTCAGTCAAAAATACTAAATGTACAGACAAAATATTTTTACTATTTTATTATATGTATAGATTAAAGACTCACGTAATGAAATAGCATTTCATTTATTCAAGTGCAGTTACAACTGCAAATCATTCCCTACGCCATAGACAAGCAAATTGAATATAAACCATTTTGCGCCACTCTTTGCATCCAAATCACCTACTTTGCTCTCTTTGCCTGTCTATGCCGTACTAGAGTTAGTTTGTGCAGTAAAATGTACCTAGAAGGTTTTAAAAAATATCACCAAGATTAATTTACTCAATGAAAAGAAGTTTTTTTGTGGTTGGATATTATTATTATGTATAAAATATTGATTAGACCTATCGATATAAGTGGCAATTTTTTTTTTAGATACTCTCGCATATTACTTATCTATACATATAATAAAACAGTAAAATTTTGTCTGTACATTTAGTATTTTTGACTGAAATGGATAGAGGGACACCTAAAAAGAATAATAGAAAGCAAAAATATTTTTTTGGAATTTCTTGTCTGTCTGTCTGTCTGCCTGTCTGTATGTATGTACGCGTTTCACGCAAAAACTACTGGACGGATTTGAATGAAACTTTTTTTGTTGTATAGCTATTAAGCCTGGGCAACATTTAGGCTATAATTGATTTTGAAAACTGGAACACCTGATGAAGAACCATAAGAGAACAGCTAAACTATAAGAGATACGGAAATGGTATCTTAACAAAAGTTTATCAATCTAACGAGCATTTTCTGCTGATGTATAGAAATCGAAGATCAAGATCATCTGATGACGAACTCCAAGAGACCAGCTACACTATTAGTACTATAACATATATGGAAATGGCGCCTTAGCAAAAGTCGTTCAACCTGATGAGCATTTTCTACTGACGTGTAAATATTGAAGATCTGGAACATCTGGAACATCTGTTCCCGTTCATCAACATATATTCCCGCGGGACACGGGATAACCAAATGGCTGAAGTTTTGAGTACTAGAGTTACTACAGTTTGGAACACAAAAAGATTTTTCAACTAAGCGTAATTCACGCGGGCGAAGCCGCGGGTAACAGCTAGTTACAAATAAATAGGTAAGACAAAGTAAGAGCATAATAAAAAAAAATAATCATGATGGGAATATTATGATCATAATGATACTTAGCATTTATTATTTCAAAAGATAATGGGCTGAAAGATATAATTTAGATACCTTCAGAGTTTATTAAAAATACATAGATTCATTATTATCTTCCTAGTACGAAACAAAATACTAATCCCGCAAATGCATCAACAGAAATTTCTATGAAAATCCTTGCTTAGCAGTATACTACTGTATTTTGACAGATAAATTTAATTTAGCTTTAAATAACTCCCATGAAAAAAGAAAATTCATATTTTTTTTTTGTCTATACGCTGTCCATTATGAGCGCTCTATAGATAAAATATACTCTATGGATCATGCTACGTGCCTATTGCTTTCGTCTTCAGGTACTTCATTGTTATGCATTTCCTTATTGTGGAAACCATTTTGTTTTTACAGGCTTTGTATAATGCTGGAACAGATTTTCTTATGCGCGCTGAGTTTTTACAAAATCTCTCTTTATGGACGACTCGCGTGTCCCATACGGATATTTTTGTTCACGACAAACTTTTGTTGTTTTGTGTTCATCCTAATAAGTAATATCAAAATGGAAAATTTGAAGTTTTAATAAAAGTTGTTCATGGAATGCCTTGTTTCTAGTTTAAAAATATATGTCTAGCAGAATTATTGAAAAATGGAACTTGAAACTATTAGTTGTAAGGCTTGTTTATTTGCCTACCGTAAGATCGGAGGTCAAGCAGCAGTTTAAGTCTAGCTTAAAATAATTATGTAAGAGAACTAAATTGGTATACCAGATGTCAAAAAGTTTCTTCGTCAATTCGAGTCAATTTCATCAACCGAACGACCTCAGTCTCATTTTAAAACCCAGAAAATAATGTTATCAACGTTAAAAAAGTATTCACATAAAAAAAACTTAATTTTTTTCTTCATACGATTCAATATTAAATATCACAAGGATTCTCACATAGTCAGTGTCTATCAATACCAATTATATCCTTGTAACATCCAATATTAGCGTAGTAGTTACTTGCATTTCCATCAGAATCAATACCCATTAGCTGACACTTTACGTGACGTAGACCAATTATCGGAGACCCCTTTTCCATATTCAGCTCTCCAAATTGGACTTTACGTTCAAACAGTAGAGAGGGGCTTTTAATAGTGCTTGTTTTTAAAAAGGTCAGCTTTAGTTGGTTGACATGGAGTATTTTGTTATACTATGCTTGAAATAAATTCCAATGTTTAGTTGTTTCGACGGTGTAGCTCGCACGTCAATCGCGGGATAGATACTAGATTTAAATTTTAATTAGTATTCTATTTTGCATGTTGGAAGCACATCATTATATTTGGTTATTTCTGTGCTGTAATTCAAAATAGGATCACGAAATACCAATAATACGATTTATGTATGGAATTAATGATATAAATACAGTTACACGTATGTACAGTTAGAAGAACAATAAATTTATAAATGAATAAAGATTGGCATTTTATTCTGTGTCCATATAATTTATTTACGGTCTCTTTCTCAACCAACTTGGCAAAAATTCCAAAAATGCAGACTATGGTGAAATCTGTTATTTCACCATAGTCTGCGTACGAGTACTTTACATATATTTGCGTAGGTATGTATAATCTACTAGCTTTTGCCCGCAGCTTCGCCCGCGTGAAATTCCCACGGGAACAGTGCTTTTTCCCAGGATGAAAGGTTCCCTTTGTCGTTCTCCGTACTTCTAACTATGTGTATGCGAAATTTCAGGGAGATTGGTTCAGGAGATAAAGCGTGAAGAGGTAACAAACAAACAAATAAACAAACTCACTTTCGCATTTATAATATTAGTTAGGATTTAAATTAGGTACCCCGCATATACTGCAATAGCGTAAAAAAATATTTCTTCTTTATTATTTGACAAAATTCCAGCTGCTGGATGTATGCTGCTTGCAATGATTTCAACATAGTCCTGGAAATCCACATAGCGAGTCCATAAATCGAACAAAAGAATTGATAAAATCTTGAAGTAAACATGTTTACTACAAGTGCTGTGCTAGAACACAATTTTGTTTTTTCGTTTTTATCAGAAAAATATTTTTTTTGATCGAATACAGGCTTTCTATATAAGGTATAATTGCATATGGCTCCCATATTGAAGGAAAGTATTTTGAGTTTAGCTTGAATTGTTTGACGACCGGAAAAATCTGATAAAAAAGTTTCTTGTCTCGTAAAATTTACAACATTTTCACAATTTTAAACACCTTTTCCCAATAAATCTGGCTAAGCGGTCTTGCGTCTGAAACGCACAAGTTTGAGTCTCAGGCACCGATGCTTGACATTGTTATTCTAAGTCTATAAATTAATATGACTATTTTTGAGTCACTGTTATTGGCAACCGTACTATGGGACCAGGGCGGGCGCTTCATAAAAATGGCGCGTCAAATATACCTACTAGTACTACAAATGAAACTGTATATCCGTGAACACGTCAGTAACACGTGAATGTGTGAGTTTTCATAGTCAAAACGTCCCACAACCACACAAGAACGGGGGATAAGTACGGGAGGTGCGGGGGGGTGCCATATTGCGGGAGGGGCAGGGAGTTTCCTTTCTATACGTAGTACTTATACTAATTCTGTGCTATGGGCAAAAAGTGGTCTACTACCTGTTTTCGACGAAGGAAAACCTCCTACTGGTTTAACCATTCACTTTACTGGAATATACGCCTACTACTTGATGGTTGTCGTCCAATCATATTAGATGCCTTTTTGATTTATTAACATGTTTTTCTATAAAAGTCTGATCGATTCTATATAAGAGTCTGTCTTTATTAATGTTGGTTACAACATACGTGCCTCCATTCTTATACTGCAACTTTATCTTCTAACCAAGTGACGGGAGGCAATTTATTTCTCTTAAAGACGTCCTACACGGAACGAAATTTCGGATAATCTGCCAGTCACGCCGTGGAACTAGAAAAATTCTTCTTCGTAGTCATTGTGTACTTGTTAAAAGTGTTTTGTTTGCAAAAGTATTAAAACTAAAAAGACTTACGTCAATTTCCTCGAAATGCAAAAAAAAAGCAAAGCAAAAAAGCAAGAATCAAGCAAAGGTAAATAATATATTCAATTCATTTTTTAAAAGGGTTAATTTGTTGAGGTTATTTACAAAAATGTTTTCAGTTTTACCTAAATTATAATTACTACTTTCAAACTTAAACCTATAATCATTATACAGTATAAAGAGCTATTAACAAAACCAAAGAGCTCATAATAATTAAAAATTGTAACAAACTAAGTTTCTTACTCCATGTTTCAACTTAAGCCTAATCCATAACAGGGCTTTCGTTTTGTACGCGCTGATGTTACTTAAGAATCACATGTAAACCTATTTATAGATTTAAATCTATGGAATTGTGAGCTTTCTCGTACTCATTTATACATTTCAAATGGCTCTAGAAATTCTACTGCAGCATTTTGAAAAAGGGTGTCCTATAAAAAAAAAATACATAGAATATTACATAAAATTTTTTTTGTTCATCACAAAAATAATCAAATTTATTTTAAAATTGTATTAACAGTTGAATTATAACCTGAGGGCAATCGCAATGAAATATTTTTTTTACTGCAACTGTTAAAAAACTATCATTACAGGATGCATATCTTCCAATAGGAGCATGCCAATTATTTTATGTTGTGAAAGTAATTACTTCAGTAAGCCTCCGAAATAATGCGATGTAAGTCATGTGGCTTCTCTTATGTGCCTCTGCCCTTAAGATCTCCTCATGAAGATTGATTGTGGCACTGCCGCCGCCTGATTGACGTCGCAATCTACTCCATTGGCGTTTTTAATTTACCCCTCCCTTGTCTTCTCGTCTCGGTTTAAATTGATTCACTCGAGTTAGGGATCGACTTTAATTGGCGCGTTTTTGTTATCGATATTTTTAGCGGCGTCGATTTCGTTTGATGTATTAGGAAAGCGTCAGGTTGTGGAGGGTTTGTAAAAAACCATTCTATACTAATATTATAATACGAATGTCACGGCTCAACCGCTGGATAGATTTTGATGAAATTTGTACATGAGTATTGTTAAGGTTAGAATAAAATTTTATGAAATAAAGTAGGTAGGTACCTCTTGTATTTTTGCTATATGCCAATAATAGTATATTTAAGGTATATGCCAAACAGATACATTCGTCTAGCTAAATAAACTACGTATACTATTCGCATAAAAATTCCATTAAGTATTTTGATTTAATTACGACTCTAGTTACGGGTAACTAACTTGGCTGGCCCGGCAAAATAACCCAAGTGAGTTACCCGTAGTGAAAATCAGAATACCAGTCTTTATCCAAACGAAAATATGGTAATTATTCATACAAATTTCATACAAATCACTGAAGTTTTAGCGTCCGACCGTTTTAAAACATCCCTTTGAATTAATGGCGCCGTATCAATCGCGCACCAGATGACGCCTGATATAAATGGCGAGAACATTTTGATAGCACAGCTTGCCTATTTTTGACCGACTTACGATGCAGAGTGGTTTGTTGATTTAATACATTCATAGATTATTGAAGATCAAACATTGCTAGAAAATGATATCATTAAATATTGTGTTAAGCTACCCTACGTTCTTTCCAGTATTTCGTACTAGGTGTATGCGAAATTTCAGAAAGATTGGTTTAGAGATAAAGCGTGAAGAGGTAACAAATAAGCAAGCAAGCAAGTAAACATACTCAAACATAAATATTATGTGATTTTTGAATGTGAGTTTTTGAGGATGTTTGTTTGGTACTCAAAATTTACTGAACGGATTTTGATGAAATTTGGTACACAGGTAGAAAAATTCCGAGAACAGCACATAGGGTACATTTTATACCGAAATTCCCATGGGAGCGAAGCCCCGGGGCTCAGCTAGTTGTATATAAATACAAGGTATCAATCGCGCCAGGTGACGCCGGATATAAATGGCGGAAGCATTTTGATGGAACGGTTGCGCCGTTTGCCCAACCGTGCCTGTTTTGACCGACTGCTGCAAAGGAGCAGTTTGTGAAAATAACAGTCGAAAAAATAAAACTTGGTAAGAAGAAAACTCAGAGATTATAATAATTAGTATGATGTTTAGAAATTTGAAAAAGCTATTTTGAAATAATAGGATAGCAGCATAGGATACCTTTAATCCCGGGAAAAAGCACTGTTCCTGTGGGTAATTCACGCGGGCGAAGCCGCGGGGAAAAGCTAGTAAATTCATAGTTTTCGTATATGGATGAACATCTAAGACCAATCTGAAAAAGATCATATTCCATGTTGGCCCCACCGGGTATCGAGCCCGTTACTACCGGGGTGTGGCAGTCTGGGGCGTTTGGCTTTGGCCACGGAGGTCATCGTCATAACTCCATGGCAATGATTTTGACCTGGGTATACCCAGGTTAAACTTATAAACTAAAAGAATTCAGTACTAAACCCTCTAAAACACGGTTCACATTTTTTGACATAAACCGATCACATGGTGCCTATTTCGAACTAACTCTAAGCCATCCATCATAATAGAAATACCATCATTCGTCAACATTTGTCAATGCACACTGAAATTGGGAAATTGGTTTGACGTTAACCGACTCAGATTCAGTTAGAATTTGCGCACAGCGAGGTATTCGCGAATATATTCATTTAATAGTTTTTGACATTTATTTTAAGGAAAAAATAAATATTGTTACACTAATATAATAAAGCTGATGGGTTTATTTGAACGCGCTTATCTCTGTCAGATTTGAAAAAATAATCATTTTAAATTATTTTAAAATCATAATTTTTTTTCTAAATTTACAACTACTAAAATAGTAAATATCTTATTTCTTATAATAAATATAAGAATGTCATTTTATAGGAAAAATAATTGATCCCCTTTTTATTCACTGAAATTATGTTCAATTCTATACCTACTGTGGACTTAACATTATTAAATCGTACATAATATTTAAAAAAATACACTAATTGCTACTTAATTTATATAATTTACGAAGGAATTCGTGTATTTTCTACTTACGATACTTGAATAAACATAGTCGAGTCTGTTTAACTTGCAACTCTTCAACAAATAAACCTTAACTTTACACCGTAATTTGAAACTGTGATTTAAAATCAAACACTTTCGTTATTTAGGGTTCAACATTGAAAATGGGCAAAGTTTAAGAACAACTTCAACCCGAGTAAGCAATAATTAAAGTCAAAACAATGCTTCACCCTTCAACGAGGGCCATGAAATTAGTCAAAAGAGGAAAAAGTAAAAGTAAAACTTTTATTAAAACCAGGTAACTCTCTATCTCTTTAGTCGTATTCATGACTGAGGGTCGTGGTCATTATCCTAATATTATAAATGCGAAAGTGAGTTTGTTTGTTTGTTTGTTACCTCTTCAAGCTTTATCTACCGAACCAATCTTCCTGAAATTTTGCATACACATAGCTGGAAGTACGGAACTGGACATAGGGTACCTTTCATCCCGGGAAATAGCACTGTTCCCGTGGGAAAATTCACGCGGGCGAAGCCGCGGGCGAAAGCTAGTATTTAATGAAACACACACAACGACTATCTTGGAAATTTTATTGGTGTGGTTTTCCAATGGCATGCCACTCTACTCATCAACCAGAGTGCAGGTTTCCTCACGATGTTTTCCTTGACCGGAAGCAAGTGGTGATCGATGAAAACTAACATAGGTTCATGAGTCAGATTGGTATAAAACACCACACACCACACAGGCCACAGGCGAGCGCCCTACCACTCGGCCACCACCGCCTACAGCATACATACTTTATTATCACGTCTTTTTCCCAAAGATGGGTTATAATCTAAAAAACGATTGTATAAAAGTAACTTTTGCCCGCGGCTATGCCCGCATGAATTCCCACGGGAACAGTGATTTTTCCGGGATGAAAAGTACCCTATGTCTTTCTCAGTACTTTTAACTACATGCATGCGAAATTTCAGGAAGATTGGTTCAGTAGATAAAGCATGAAGGGGCAGCAAACAAACAAATTAAGAAACAAACTCACTTTCGCATTTATAATATTATTTATTTATTTATTTATTTAACCTTTATTGTACAAACACAATGTATGGCACAATAGGTGGACTTAATGCAGAAGCATTATCTAACAGTCGGCCTTTGGGGTAAACAGAGAAATTAAGTGGGTCTAATAAAGGGATTGTTAATAAAGGAATATTATTAGGGAATATTAGTTATGATTATGTAAAAAAGAATAATTGTAACAACTTATTTTAATCTTAATAATAAATAATAATAAATAAATAACATTTTGAAATAAGGATGCATCATTTATTGTAGAATCGAGAAACTCCCGTTTCATGGCCCGACATTCAGTTTGATTGGAGCAAAGAAACAAAAGACAGGCAATTTATTACAGGAGAAGTCGGGAATAATAAAGGATTTCCAAATGTTTCAAAGTGGAAATTTAATAGGCCTTGGCCTCGTGAATGATTTCCAATGTAATTGTATGGTTGCACACCTTTGTTGTTTTTGTTGTTTTTCTCGTTCTAAATAATATAGATGATTTTCTGGGAACCGTTGAATATTGAATATGAAATGTTAATAAGGTAAATATTTCCGCTAGCTTCTTTTAATTGACAATTTCCAGATGCGTGTAATGATATTAGTCAGGTCAGGATTGTACATATTAAAACATTTTTATGTTTGCATATAAAAAAAATGTATTTATATCTTTTGATATTACTTTTTTTAACTCTAAAAGTTTTATTTTTACCTTTTTTAATTTAGATAAAACTTGGTAAATGCACATAAAAAAATAAAACAGAACTAAGTATGCATCATAAAACGTAAAATTAGTTAAAACTTAAAATACATTGTTTTAAAAGCCATAATAATTGAATTACATGTAAAACTTTATGTAATTACACAAAAAGTATTGCCTTTTTTCTTTCTTAAATTGCGCTTTTGAAACTTTGAGGTAATAATTTAAAATTACATCAAAGCTATATTGTCATAAATTGTATAAAATAAATCGACCACGAACCGGAAAACGCAGTGTTGGCAGGCCTCCCACTCGGTGGACCGACGACCTGATGAAGGTCGCGGGTTGCGCATGGATGCGGGCAGCGCAGGACCGGTCGTTGTGAAAATCCTTGGGGGAGGCCTTTGACCAACAGTGGACGTCTTTTGGCTGAGAGAGAGAGAGAGATATAAAATAAATAAAGGATAATTTCCCGTTTAGATGTCGACCGTTTTATTAATAAGATTTTTGACTAAGAGGAACTGAGTCTCAACAAATTAGCAAAACAAATTAATTAAAGGCTTAAAACAACTCGTTGGTCATTCGCTTTAATTAAAGTTGTAAAACAAGGTTTTTTCTTTATACACAGATACAGAATACTGAGGCACAGAAATAAGTACCTATTCAGAAAAAAAAAATACAGCTGACTTGAGAATCTCCTCTTTTTTAAAAGCTTTTATTTAACTTGCCATGTATGTAAGTGTGTTCGTTCGGCGGGTGGAATCTTAGAACTCAATTTTGAAGTAGATATCTTCAACCGATTGAGCTGAAAATTTGTACACTCGTTTGGTTTGGATGACAATGCATGATATGATATGTGACGTCATTCTAAATTCAATATGGCGGACCATAATGCATTTCTACAATATGGGTATCAAATGAAAGGGTTTGTTGAGAGTAACAATAAAAGCTTTTTTTAATTTTTTTAAATATTAATTTATTGTTTTTGAAGTCGGTTGAAAAGGGATGATTAAATTGTAAAAGTAGCTAGGTATTTTATTTTTTCTACTAAAATATACTTCTTACCTAACTAAGAAACCTCATTAATGTTATTTTCCTAATATTGTCTTAGAGAATAGAAAGTATTTTTATACAGTGATGTCCGGTGTGTAAAGAAGATATCCATAGTTCATTATCTTACTGAACTAATTGAGAATTTTAGCACAATACACCTTAAAAATTAGAGATATACTAGCTGTCACCCGCGGCTTCGCCCGCGTGAGTTTCACTTAGATGAAAAATCTCCAGTGTGTTCTAAACTGTAGTAACCTAAACTCCAGTATTCAAAATTTCAGCCATTTGGTTATCTCGTGTCCCGCGGGAATATATGTTTATGAACGGGAACAGATGTTCCAGATCTTCAATATTTATACGTCAGTAGAAAATGCTCATCAGGTTGAACGACTTTTGCTAAGGCGCCATTTCCATATATGCAATAGTGTAGCTGGTCTCTTGGAGTTCTTCATCAGATGATCCTGCATGATCTTCGATTTTTATACGTCAACAGAAAATGCTCGTCAGATTGATAAACTTTTGCAAAGGTACTATTTTCATATTTCTTATAGTTTAGCTGTTCTGTTATAGTTCCTCATCAGGTGTTACAGTTTTTAAAATCAATTATACCCTATATGTTGCCCAGGCTTAATAGCTATACAACAAAAAAAGTTTCATTCAAATCCGTCCAGTAGTTTTTGCGTGAAACGCGTACATACATACAGACAGACAGACAGACAGACAGACAAGAAATTAAAAAAATATATTTTTGCTTTCTATTATTCTTTTTAAGTGTCCCTCTATCCATTTCAATCAAAAATATTAAATGTACAGACAAAATATTTTTACTGTTTTATTATATGTATAGATTTATTGACTTTATATCTCTACCGTCCATGTTTTAGGATTACGAGTTTCACTTAGGATGCTGTTTGAAACTTCAATTAGCTCTTTACGATCCACTTCTTTAATCTTTTGTGACAAATATTTTAAAAAAACACAGGGTAAAAAACAAAACAAACACTATGGTTTGTTCAAATACTCGACCTAACGTTGGACTTTTAAAGTCGAGCTACATAATAATATTTTAAAATAAAGAAAATAAAATAGATAAGACATTTATACAGTATATTATAATGTCCAATTTTTCAATTTATAAAAAGTATACTTAACTAAAAATATTGTAATATTTACTGGTAAATTATGAATAAGAGAAACTTTTTGTATGGGACCGACTCTAAAAGCCTAAAAATAAAATAAGCTGTTCTTTATAATTTGGGCGAGAAGGTTTTGAAAATAGTATGGAACAGCTGTTTTTTTGAGATTTCAGAGTCGGTACAATACAAAAAATTGCTTATATTCATGACTACTTTCCCCAGTAAAAAGTTGCCAATAATAAATAAATTAATAAATAATAAATAGGTATAATACCTACGAACAAATCACAATCAAAGTTCGAGACTTGTGTTATAACTTATGGGATACTAACTCAAGGATACATAAAGAAGATAAATAATTCACCCTGTATAAATAGTTATACAGCTAACGATTCTCATTGCAACAATAGACTGCAATACAACCAACTCATCCTAACAACAATCCTACAACATGATCCAATGCCTTCTCAAGTGAAACGTGTTTTCCCAACAAATCTTTACATTCAGAACTTTGCATCTCGTAAAATGGAAGAATTCGCGACGGTCACAATAGAACCGTTCGTGCATCTCAACATCGCTGTTCTGAGATTGTATCGCATCTCATTTTTTCGATATCAAGTCTTTTAGTTTTACTTTTTTTTAGTTTGCAGAATGTTCGATATTTGCTTGCTGCTACAAGCCTTGACAACGATCAACGTACATATGTATAATGCGAGCTATGTTTTGACATAAGACAAAATTACTCATCACTCTCTTTGCACTGACCAGATTGCGGACCTCCTTACAAAAGGAGATATTAGGAGCAACCATAACCGGGGAGCATGTATGAAGAGAGTGATGAGTGAAGAGGAAGCGAAAGAGATGTGTAAGAATCGTAGCAAGTGAAAATCGCTAGTCTCTGCCTACCCCCACGGGAAAAAGGCGTGATAATATGTATGTATGCAATGTATATGTATGACAAAACGCCATAACGTTTGGCAACTATGTCATTATGCATACCTAAAGAGCATTACTTTTTATAAGTATATTAAAAACTAATTACGCTAGGCCAGAATGTAAGACTTATGTTTTGGCTACATCTTGACAAAAATGTAATATTAATTATTTCTAAAAATGTATGTAATGTAAAAGTGTAACATGATTCAACATTTTTATAATTAGGTAGTACACAAAATCGTAAAGGTACACCTACACAGCAAATTTAAGTTCTTATTTAGTACAGGGCTCCTGCACGAGAGATATTTGCACATCTGCAAATATCTCTCGGTGAATAAATGATTAACTTATGAAAACGAAAAATTGAAACCTTAACTGGAGGATATTTAAGCGGGAAACCTTAAGATTACATAGGTAAACTTCATCTGACTATTTATTCTCAGCTCAACTCTTGATAAAAATTCAATACATTGCGATCTACAAGAGAATAAGTTTACAGTTCTGTACAAGATCAGGAATAACTTGAAAACAAAACATCAGAAAATCCAGCTTCGCTCCACTGGATTTATAGATACAGAGGATTTATAGACACGTCAATATTTTATATTTACCGGGATGGGATGGCCGTATTTGTGGCTCTGTTGTGTTCCAGTGAAGCGTTCATTGTGTTTTAGTTTTAAAACAATTGAACAACGAAAAAGTGGGTCTCTTTTATTATTTGGTAGCTTCTAGGATTAAGTTTGTATTGCATTCCGTGTTAAATCCAGAAAGTACAACCAAATGTTATAAATGTAAGAAAAAATAAAAAAAATAAAGACGTATTTTACCCTGAACGTACATCGTACTCGCATACTTCGACATTGGATACTTTAGAACTAACGGGTATAGACATTTTGTACTTAGACATTCCGTAGCTGAGTGAAATTAAAGGGAGGTCACAGCCTATTTTATATTTAAGAGAGAAATATTTCTTTGTAATATTGTTTGTGTTTACCACGTCAAATACCTATTATAAACTTAATTGATAAGTTCAAAAGCCTACTTAACGAATTCGTTTATTTGACATAATTAAAAACCCGTGCAATCTGAAAAACCGTCACGTTTCCACGGGAACATAATTTTCACGTAAACGAAATGAAGCCGCAAGCTAAAGCTGCTCTTCTTCCTTATTCTATTAACATTAGGAACCTTTTTCATAATACCCTTCAGTAGTACTTCCGAGCGTATTATCATAACGGGTCATAAATCCCAGGCGGCGCGGATCGATACCCCATTTATGATACATGGTGCACCAGACTGCCCGATATAATCCTGATTTGCGATCTGGCGAAGCGTGAGCGGTCATTATAGGAATAAGTTAAAAAAAAAATTTTTTGGCACATGTTTTAATCGCTAGGGAGATAAATTAATGTTAGTTGTCGTTGAGAAAATTCCTCTTTTTCCGGTTCCAGGTATAATGCGTTACATACACTCAAAAAAAGGATAACCTTTTAATTTAGCTATTTCAGGAATAACTAAAGTTTGTCAAAATACTTATAAAGTTAACATGATAAAAAAAAGTGAACTGTTATAAGCCAACTGGGTTTCCTTACATATTGCAAAAAGTTGTGTAGTCACTTTTTGTGTTATGGGTTGACGAAAGTTTGGTTGTGTATAAGTAAGTATTTTTTCAGTGTAGCTGAGCGTTTTACCATAGTCTCATTTAACAACCATAAAACGACTCCGCCACGGAATGTCTAAGTAATAAATGACTATGTACGTTACTTCTAAAGTATCCAATGTCGAAGTATGCAAGTACGATGTTCGTTAGTTCTAAAGTATCCTAGTACTACGTACTACAAAGTGCTCGGAACGCCTAAAGTTTTTTTTTTAAATACATCATGTATATTTTTCTATCACGGTACTTAATTAAATTACCTACTTATAAAATACAAAAGCTCAATAGCGTGACTAAGCTCGTATGCATTTAAATAAATCTCTTCTATTTCTCGAGCAGCACGTCACGCGCACTAACACGATAATAGCTATTGAAATGCACTTTTAATGTGCAATAGTTAAGTCAAAAATACCCTTATTCACTTATTTTGTGCCGTAAGTTTTTCCAAGATTGACATATGAATTAATTCGTCATGAAAAAATCAAATCTAAAATTGGTACAGGCCGCCGGTCACCTAGTAAAGGCTTGTTACCTGTTCTTGGTATAGGTACCAAATTCTAATATAAAGTACCTATGTGACAAATTAATTATGGGACTAATAAATAGGTGATGTGGTTACTTTATGGCGAGTTTAAATTAACTCGTGAAAGATACGGGGAATGACATAAATATGTCTTTCATCCCGAAAATACGCTTGATTCTCATGGGAAGTCAAAAGTTAGTAAAATACCTATGTAAAGTACAAATCCGCCATCCCTATTCTTAATTAGCATGGACAGTAAAAAACTACAGAATCCATGACTACTTAGGATTCAGACAAAGCGATTTAATTAAGCAAATTTAACACAACAGCTCTGAAACAAAGCTAAATTAACCTTAGCTTATCAGGAATTATTTGGCGCAATTCCAAATTTTCCTTACTCGGGACACAGAATAAAAAATAGTTCTTACGTACAGAAGGTTCACTCTTAAACAAATGTCTCTGTTCGATCCTCAGACAGACAGATTTATATCGGGGAGGTAGTTTGAGTAGCCGATGCCTGTTGCGCCTACCTTCCACTTTTTACAAATGAGACGACGCCATTACAGGTGTCAATCAGTGCGCTTTGAGACTCTGTCCGTGACGGTCGATTTGCACTCATCAGCTAATTCGTAATTAGCAACGTGTCTCCGAGGACGTTCCTTGGTTTCCATACTGATCCGTGATCTGTGAACTTCTATCAGGCCCGTGGCCGTGAACTTTAGTGCTGGTGAAGTGTGAGGTACCTCCTGCAGCGTGAAGACGAACTTCAGAGCTTAAGAACATCTGCCAAGCAGCAAGACCAAGGTAAGGCTCTCAATAATTCCCCACTGTCTGATGAGGTAGGGCATTCACTTACACCAACTATCATCCTCTTTCTAATACAGTCCACTTGCTTTATTCTAATCGGTCTAGTAGTTAAATCTGTTCAGTTTTTTTGGCTATTAGGTCGAATCATCCTCCAGTCTCATCACGAGGCAAGAGCGTGCGACTATCAACAAAAGAGATTTTAAATATTCTTACAGGTCTGTGAAATCGAAAACCTATCTTGTGGTTATTTCGTTATTTTGTTGATTAAGAACCGTTTGACTGTCAGTTATCAGGGTTGAAATAATCTCCGATATTTGTGTCAATTTGCGACCATAGCGCGCGGAAGTTCTTGTTGCTAGGAGTTTGCGACCCCCAGCAGCGAGAATGCGTGTCGACCATAAACTTATCCTAATCCTAACTAATATTATAAATGCGAAAGTGAGTTTGTTTGTTACCTCTTCACGCTTTATCTACTGAACCAATCTTCCCGAAATTTCGCATACACATAGAAGTACTGAGAAGGACATAGGGTACTATAGAAGGGAGTCGAATTAAAAGAAGTAAAGCACAACACCGCTATATTGAGTGATATTTACAAGATAAAGAAGTAGGAAAAAATATGGAATCTATAGCACTGGGAACACAAGGGGAACACGGTTATTATCTGCCGGACGTCTTTTAGCCAACTGCCGTAGATCTCATCGTAGATTTTGAAGGTCCGTTCAATTTTCTTGTTTCTCATAGTGTTGATGGCCATCAAACTCAAGTTAACAAAAGAGTAGGTATGTATTTAATTTTCCTTTGAATTTTCTTCAGACGAAGAGTGTGATCGAATAATGCTACACAAACTTAAAGACTGTCGAACTGCAACACTACAAACCTAATTATTTAATTATTTTTTTTGTAGTAATGTATATGCCAGTATATTATAAGTCTATGGTGTTGACTAGTCGTCGCCGTCGTCATCTCGTCGGTCGCCAACCCTACTGAGAATTAGCCTCGAGGGGTACCGCCGCCGACCGTACCTAACTTCGAAGGGAACCTTGCTCGGGATTCAGAAACTTTAGTTGTCTAGAACAAGAAATACTGTCTTGGCACGAACGCCTTTATTAAAGGCTGGTTCGATTTGTGGCTGACACTTCCAGTTTTTACTCTATGGAAAATTTTATAGAAGATTTACGCGCGAAAATTCAAGAGTTTGAACATAGATGTCCCGATTTTCGTTTTCTCTCGCCTATTTTAAACTATTAAATGTCACTGGCATTAGATTTAGAATGTACTCACGGATTTTTTTACGCATTTATTAAATAACCTGCTGCCTTAAATAAAGCTGTTGCCCGCGGCTTCGCACGCGTGAGTTTCGCTTAGATGAAAAATCTTTTTGTGTTCCAAACTGTAGTTACCTAAACTCCAGTAGGTACTCAAAATTTCAGCCATTTGGTTATCCCGTGTCCCGCGGGGATATAATAGGTATAGGTACTCGTAGTATAGTCGCGGTGTTAAAACGAATCAAAAGTGATATTTCATTCAATAAACGATCTTCGTCTGCTCGTTATCTACAATTTCCCGTGTACAGTCGGCCACAAAGAAAAGTATACCACCTTATAAAATTTACAATATTCGTAAAACATTTACATGACGTTATAAGTTACCGTTTTTGCAGCTCCCATAAATATATTTCCCTTGCGTGTGCAGCGATGGAATCGAAATACGTAGTAGCAATGACTCACTCGTTTCTCTTATACGAGTACTTATCTCGGTAACAGGCGTGTTTTGTATTGCGGTACCGCGTTTATGTAAACCCTTCCAGTATTCAGAGCCTCCATACATCTGAGCTGCGGGAGCATTTAAGCGATGAAATGCCTGTTTTGATGGCTTAAATGCTACCCTGATTTCAGTTCTGTAATGAGGGAGGAATTACAGAAGCAAAATAAGAATGCATATAAATGAAAACCCTTCCAGTATTCAGAACCCCAGTACTTCTGAGCTAGAATTAGAGATATGGAATAAAATGTAATAGAAAATGCTCGATATGAGCTATTAGAAATTATTAGGAAACAAAAATAAATCGATGTAAGTAGTATATAAACTTATGATGAAATAATAATTTAGTTTTTCAAAACTTAATTATTGTTTGGATGATTGTTACGCAAACACGCAAAAACTACTGATTTGGCTAAAATTTTGCAAAAAGATAATCATATTTTTTTATTTATTGGATTAACAATAGGATAGTCAAGAAACGAGTTAACGCAGACGAAGTCACGGGCGAAAGCTAGTAACCTTATAACCTTCGTCGATAAATGGACTAACACTGAAACATAACAGTTCTTGAGATCAGCGCTAAAACACTTTGCAGCTTCATAACATTATAATAAGTACACTAGCTTTTGTCCGCGACTTCGTCTGCGTTGAACTTGACATTTTTTTCGAGATAAAAAGTGTCCAATATGTTAATCCTGATAATGAACTATCTATGTTCCAAATTTTATGCAAATCTGTTTAGCCGTATTCGCATGATTGAGTAGTAACAAACATCCAAACATTCTAACTTTCGGATTTATAATATAAGAATAAGGTAAACCAGCATCGCTCGCGACTTCGCCTTCGGTAACTCATTTTTTATCTCTTTTTCTTGGCACTTGCGATCTGTGATCGGGGAGCATATCACACAAAAACCCTACCGCGTGACAGATCGCACCTACCGCTTGCGATCTGAGGTCGGGGAGCATAGCACAGAAAGCCCTACCTTGTGTCAGATCTTCCTTTTATACTTTTTTGGGTTCTGAGTAGGGGAAGCATTTTTATTACGAATTTTCAAATATTGTACCGAAAACCATACCCGAATCCAGTTCGTTCGTGGTTCTGAATAGCGGAATGGTTAACGGAAACTTTTTATGAATTCTTGCTTGTAAACCCCTTCAGCAGCTCAGATTTTCTGAAGTTCTGAATACTGGAAGGGTTTACATATGCTGCGCTGCGGTACCGATGTTATCGCAACGTCATTGATAATTATTATTCTAAAGTGGGTATCCCGATGACATTCGCAAGAAATAATATTTCTTTCTTATAAACGAAGGAACGATTGAAGGTTGGGATTGGAACATAGGCAGGCATAAATTCTCAAGTGATTTAGCTGGCGTTTAGCTGTCTTATAATACGCACTATTACGCACATCGAGTGACTTGTGTTAACTGTGGTCATTTCTGTATTTTTTAAAAGTATAAAATTATGCGTTTAACAATGTTTGTTGAGGCAACCAATGATATATTTTATATAATATATCATTGGAGGCAACAATTATTGTTCTGTTATGAACAAAATATGAGTATTGGTGCTCGTGAAATGGATATAACGGTAAGTATTTTTAGCCATTGTTGAATTAAGTTAAATAGATATGGGTTAGTAAGGGTTAAAGTTAATATTTAATTTATTTTTTTAGATACGGAGTGTCCGACTGTGGACCAAGTGTTATGCAGTGTTTAAGAAGTGGACTATTGCCTGTCGCATAGTCACGTCATCGATAAATTACAGCTTTTTATGAGAGTAATCTCGCAACAACCATTACTCTCAAATAGAAAAATCGTCGTTGAAACTGAGTTATCTTTAGAGACGGTGAGAATATCTGAAGGCAAATGTTGCAAGCTGGTGAGGAAGATTGATCTGACACCTGCGCATGAAAGGGAACGAGTTCGGTTTGCTTGGCAATATTTAAATTTCGATTGGATTCATAATATTTATCGTAATATTTATTGATAAAAAAAACATTTAAGTCGGATAAGGATGGCCGTAAAATGTTATGGGGGGATAGGAAATATTATGGTAGTGTAGCTGGTCTCTTGGAATTCTTCATCAGATGATCCTGATCTTGAAGGGCACTGGGGATTTCTCCACTCCTATAGGCGATGGGCTAGCAACCTGTCACTATATCTGAATCTCTATTAAGCCCACTATTCAGCTAAGCGTGGCGTTTGAGTCTTACCACGCTCTGTCTACCCCGTAAGGGATAAAGACGTGATTCTATGTATTATTATCACACTTCACTAAAAAAAATTTGAAAGTTTAGATGTGTGTGAGGATGTGAGTGAGTAGATATGTTTGTTCAATCAAGCAAAATTGAGTTCAAGTTTTGTGGGTAAAATAGAGTTAGGAATAGCAAAGGGTACTTTTTTAACGTGTATATAAACATAGAAAAAAAAAATCATTCTTTAATAGACATATAAACTTGATTGTCAAATGAAGCCTAAAAAAAGTCCATAAAAGTGTGTTCAAAATTCAATTTTTTTTACAGATTGCCCACAAATTCTATGGAACCAAAACACAACAAAATGTCAAACTTGACAAAAAATTGGCTTCACAGAAGATATTACCTGTCCTTCACCAACATAGGCAAAAACCATATCTGACATCCCGCTTCCTCAGCTGTCTGTGCCTCTAAGTAATTTTTTTTTCTAGCTCTATGGTATTATATCATTATTCCTTACTTCTTCCTTATCCGGGATCAGTGACCCAAATGAGTCTTGGTCAAAGAAAAAATACACTAACGCGAAAAGAAGCGAAAATTAAGCATGTGTGCCGTAAAATAACTATTGGCTTTGTGTGAGTGACTGGATGTGCGCGGGGGCGTTGAGAGGCGCACGGGACGGAGAACCAACCTCCACCAGATGTTTGTATTAATATGTCTTTCCCATGGAAGTATTAAGACAAAGTACTTATTACTTCCATGGTCTTTCCTCAGGGCTGCTAGAATGACGCGGTCTATCACTCATGTCATGACCGGTGGGCGCTATTGTCAAATACTATAGAGTTTAGAGTTAAGCCAAAATTTAGCAATTGTTTATTACTCATCAACCCTAGTGTTGAAAATCCGGCTCAAGGAGTATGTTTTTTCCTCTATGGTCAACTCTCACGTACAGGGAGTGTCACGGGTGTGTCTTGGTCATGGAAGTAGTAAGTACTTGTACAAGGTACTTATTACTTCCATGGTCTTGGTCTCCAACACAAGAGCACACCATCGCCAGATAGCGTCTCCGGTCTCGCGCACGCGCAAGCTCCTGCCAGTCATCGCGAACTATCGTACAATAAAGTAATATCTAATATCGTCTAATAAATATTATTATGATCGTTGAGTTAGTATCCCATAGCATAAGTCTCGGACTTAATTTGGGGCTAACTCAATCTGTGTGATTTGTCCGTATAAAAAAAAACTTGAAACTCGCGCAGGCTTCGTGTATATATAGTAAAATGTATATTTTCTACCTTTGATAATGTCCTTATCGTTATTTTTGCCATAAAATAAATACAACAAATAAAACGTTGCTCAAAAAACCACTGGGTTAAATCGAAAATACAACTCCATTGCAAACGCAAACAATGAAACAAATGTTTTACTTCCGTAGTACAACTGTACAATTTTATATTGTTACCGTAAAACTAAATACAAACAAACAGAATTTCCATAAATTCCAAATAAACAATAAACACGGCACTACGATCATTTTTTTATAGATGCGTTGTTTGAAAATTAAAGCTGACACAATCATCTTAAATTTTTACAGTAATAATTACCTTTTTGTGTTTGTTTTCTAGCCTTAATTGACAAGAATTCTGATTGGGGCCTTGACAATCGCAGTCACTTCTACAAATTGAAACTTGTCAATAGCCCTCTGTGCAGGGCCTGTGTGGAAGCAGAGGAGTCCATAAAACACATTTTGTATTATTGTGACTCGTTGGCAAACAAGCGACTGAACCTCCTGCGATTAGCATATCCGGCCCTGGAGGACTATAGGCACTTCGCAACAAGTGATATTCTGAAGGTCATGCAGTCCTTCAAAATTCCCGATGCGGGTGAGTAAGGCATTGGGGTAAGTACAAAAAAACCCAAGGTTTGAAGTACTTCCGGCCCTCGGACCCCGCTTGTTAAGAAGATAAGATAAGAAAAAAGAACCCTTATAATTTGAAACATAACTGTATAGCCCATCTAACTAAATAAACATCTTTGTTGCGATATGAAAATAGTGGAGCAGTCGGGGTGAAGCTGAAAAATCAACAGAAAGCATTTCCAATTCCCACTGCGTAATGAAACGGTGGCTGCGACATCCAGGCCAGTCGGTTAGGGTTCCTTGGTGAACAAAAATAACGACACATTTACCTAACACTGGGATATAAAATACGAATGGCTTTTAATATATGAAATTGGATGCTGACTGATTGATTTGTATATCAACGTAAATATGAATCTGCTGAACGTAAAAACTTTGCACTAAGAATGCAATTTTGGAATTATTCCCCCCCTATTTCCCCCTCAATGGGTCATCTTGGCCGTTCTTAAAAATGGGCGCATCCACCCATACACATTGTAAAAAGTAAACATTTGGTCCGCAGCCCAGATTTTGTATGGGCGAGATGTCCCATTACCCGTAAATCGAAATTGACGCGAGCACAGCCAAGGACAACAGCTAGCATATAAATAATGGTGAACCAGGTTCAGCTAAATGTGTAGGTAACTACAATAGACCAAATACAAATGCTGAAATATTATATTTCTGAAAGATTACTTTCAAATTAATTTAATTAAGCGCCTTTTAAGGGAGATAGGGCAACGGATAGCGGTGAAGACTGGAGACCCCAGCTCTGGCTCATTTCTGGTGCAGACGATAACCATAGCGATTCGGCGCGGTAACGCGGCAAGCGTTCTGGGCACTTTTGCACCAGAAACGCTAAGGGGCGGGTTGTAATTAAATTTAAGGATGTTAACTGTATTTTTATGACAAATTTTATATTTGAAATGTTTAATTAAATCTCCCTCAGTGAAATAATAACATAATTATAATATTGTATACTGAACCACTTTCTCCAATAAGTACCTATTGTTAGTCTGTTTAGTAATACTAACGAAAGAAAAAATTACTTGACAATTTTATAAGATTTATTATCACAAACACAGCCGAGGGAACGATTCAGAGCAGTCATGCAAGACATTCAAGGATTTCTTTGACAAGCCTTCACTTTTGCATGTAAAAGTATGTCTGATTAAATTTGTTCCAGTTTGTTCCAGTCCCAGGATGAGGTTAGATTTCCCAAGAGATATTTGGGATGCTTGTTTTACCGTGGGAACGAAGGTTAGTTACGTTTCGATGTATAAAACGAAATATATTAATTGGGTTTGAAAATAAGAAATGTAAAAAAGTAGAGTTAGGTTTGAATACTTTTGTTTTAGTGGAGATTTTTTTTTAATATTTTGATTTCTCACAATATCAGGGTAAAAATTTTATCAAGAATTCAGTAATACAAATAGCATTTTCACTTAAAATAATGCATTTTTTTATCTAGTGTTAGTAAAAAAGTAGAGTAAGTTAAATTGGTTTTGAATACTTTTGTTTTAATGGAGATTTTTTTTAAATATTTTGGTTCTTCACAATAATATCAGGTTAAAAATTTTATCAAATTGAGTACTACAAATAGCATTAGCATTTTCACTTAAAATAATGCATTTTGTAATCTAATATTCAAGTTAATTCATGATGTGTTTGGTGAGTCCTGGTGACCCGTAATACAGGTTCCTTGAATACCTCGCATGGGCACCAGTTCTCCACAATCACTCTTTTTTTGCTATTATTTAAAGTAATTAATAAGTTAATTAGTATCGTGTTAACCATAATAACATTCGTCATTGTATTGTGGATGAGAACAAATATCTCTCTCTCTCTCTCAGCCGAAAGACGTCCACTGCTGGACAAAGGCCTCCCCCAAGAATTTCCATAACGACCGGTCCTGCGCTGCCCGCATCCATGCGCATCCCGAGAACAAATATACGATTTATTATTATTATTTATTATAAAACGCTTTGGTATCGTTGTACAGTTAAGTAATATAGAACAAAATAGACCGAAAAGATACAACAGGACAGTATAAAGATGTACAATAATAATAAATTCCGATGAATAATGAAAAATGTAAATATGTCAATGACTAAGTGCTGTCCTCATTATACGGGACCCTACTACTGAACTCACCGATATAATTTAGTGTATTTTCAATATTATTGATAATTGTACGTAATAATAAATTTACGCTTATTTACTTACAATTAAATTTTCCAATCTAGCGAAAATACGGGAAGTTTCTTCTAAATAAAATGAAGTTGTTTTTATAGACCTACTTATTAATGTTTTAAAAGATGCATTTGTTTAAAATGCTTAATTTGAATTATTGCAGCTGTAAAATTACCTTCTTAAGATACTAAATGATATCTTATTTTTTTTACATAGGTTCTACTTAGAAATCAAGCCAGTTTTTCGAGTCTAGCGTCTCTTGGCTCTGTCTACCCCGTAAGAGAAGGCGTCATAAAGTATCTATAAGGAAAAGAGGCATATGACCATGGTAGACATTTATGGACGCCTGCATCAGGTGATTTACTAATAAGGTTCATTCAGGTGATGAACCTTACAAGTTACCTTACAACCATAAGGTTCGTTTTTTTACATTTAGGAAATAAGAAATGGATGATGTTCCGATAAATCTAAGTGGCCGTTTTATAGGTGTCACGCCGACCCTGAATAGATCATTTTCCATCTTGACCCGACCGGGGATCGAACTCGGGACCTCTGGCGTGACAGTGTTGGCCACAGAGTTGGCCGTTGGGCCACGGAGGTCGTAAAATCTCTGTCGTTTTTCCATGGTACACCCCCGATTGTATGCTTTATTTCTGTTGTGTCTTCGAGGGTTTCCTTTGTGGAGCATCTTTATTCATGAATCTTGGAACATATTTCCTATCGAGCACATTTTTGTCCGCACTCAAAATGTAGTTAAAATCTAATTATTCGTTTGGTAAATGAGCTTGAGTTTTTATTAATTTTATGTTCCTACTTATGTGCGTAAAAGATACAGGGTTGTTCCCAAAATACTCCATTCTTTTGTTCTAAAAAGATAAGAATCTCATACATGTGTTCCCAAGTTACTCCACGAAATTATTATTATTTAAAAATACATATTATTTTGTTCCCATTCTACTCCATAGGTATTTTGATTTATTCTCAATGTACTCCGCAGATTATTTGATATCAATTCTCAAACTACTCCATCTAAATAATTATAAAATATTTCATTATGTACAGTCAGTTACAAAATCGCTCAAACAATATCGTTCACAATAAAGTTCTAAATAAAGGTTCTAAATTAAAGAGAAAAAAGTTGAAAGCAACTTTAAATTGAAAATGTGTGAATGTTAGCTTGTTATAATGGATACTAATATGAACGAATGTGAGCCGCTAAGATGGAAAATGGATGTTTATTTTTATGTAAATATTTTAAGTTTTTTCAAAAATATAATTTTATCAGTTAATTCTTGAGTTTCTCTAAAGCGGAATTCCTACATTTACATAATAATCAGGAATCTCTTTTCTTTGGTGTAAAATATGTAAAAAGAAGCTAATTTATGTATATGTTTTTGATTATTGATTTTTTAATATGTTTAATTGTTGAATTATTATATATAAATGTTGATTATTGAAATGTAAAGTCTTTTATTTAAAACTTTCTTTATACATAAAAATATTGTTGCAAAGCTTATGAACCTGACTGTACTATACGTCAGCTACATTTTTTATTTTAATTAATGCTTTTTGATATTAAAATCGCTTGGAGTACTTTGAGAACATTTTATTGTTACCGTGGAGTTAAATGAAACCTAATTTAAAATATTATTTTTATCATGGAGTAGTTTGGAAACATTTTTTGGAGTAATTTGGGAATAACCCCATATTTTTGATAGTAAATTATAAAAATATTTTTTTTTCATTAGGGTTTTTTAGGTTTTGCAGGTTAGTTTTAACTTCCGTTTAACTATTTAAGGCGAGACCCGATCAGGATTTTCCGAAAACGTACTGTCTTTAAACGTCAAGTGTGAATAGGTTAGAAGTATTGAAGCAGGAAAAATATCCCGTAAAGAGAAAAATACTATACTAGAATTGTACCGAATTAAATTACAAATAATATTAATAAGACTAGATAAAAAAAATAATATAATCCTGTTTTTTTGCCTTTATCGTCGAAAATCACTAATTTAAGCGATAACAGTAGATTTTTTTTTTAAATTAAATAAGAATACAAAATTTTTAAAACGATACCAGCTTATTTTAGAAAATATATTTAGTATTTTATCTTAATAAATTAAAAGAAATTCTCTAAAATAAAGAGCCTAACGAAAACTCGCTAGCAAAATCACAAATTATAGAAAATTTGAAAAGTGTCTTTATTGTGTCTGCTTTAAGACGGAGCTTACGTACTGCACCTCACCCCCTCTGATATTTGGGTCTCGCCTTAAAAGTTGTGTTTTGTTAGATGCTCACGAACAAACTTTATAATCTAATCCTATTATTAGATAATCTCTCCCTTTATTCATATTTCTCATGCCTGAGGATCGTAGTCATTACATGGAATGAAACACACGAGAAAGCAAAAGGCTATGATGTTGATTTATTTTCTTAACACCTACAATTATACTTTCCAATTTTCATTGGAACCTTCAAAAAACGGGTCTACATCTTCTTGGAAGGCCGGAAACACCCTTATGATATCCCTTGTGTTGCAGTAGTCCATAGACAGCGGTGATCGCTTACCATCAGGTGACCCGCTTGCTCGTTTGCCGCCGTATGTTATAAAAAAAAATGAAGTCATCGAAAATATCAGACACTTCAAAATTCCTCCCAACCCCTTAGCGACGTTTTACATAAGAATTTATTAATAAACAGAGGGGTTCTTCGAGGATATTCATCATTTCTTCTTGACTGAGAACACGTATCTTATATTCGAGATCTTAAGACGCGTTCACAGTAAAATATTTTCAACTAATCGTCGGATAAAATTACTTTTTGATTTGATGTACAGGCACGAGCATTGATATGTATTCAATATAAGATCTTATCATATTGTCTTAAGGATCGAAGTGTTTACATATCGTGACTGTACAAGTGTCAGATTTAATCTCAAAATGTATGTGGAAACCTTCTGTGGAGCTGTACCATGGTACAGCTTGTTCAATATAATAAGTGGCACTTCAGACCCGTATGACCGGTGGTACGGTGGGTCTTTTAAAGTCTTCTGTCTTCTTCTTGTCGAGTTGGAATTGCTATTAAATTAGTTTGGACCAGTATTTGGCCACGCTGATAGCTCTGTCGCTAGCCTCGTTTAAGTCCTATATTGTGCATTTAAAATTAAACGGTACCACTAAGGGGAGTGACTCTAGTAATGTGATGACCTATCTCTTGCATGATAACTTATCCTATATATATATATAACTCAAAGGTGACTGACTGACTGACATAGTGATCTATCAACATACAGCCCAAACCACTAGACGGATCGGGCTGAAATTTGGCATGCAGGCATTATGACGTAGGCAACCGCTAAGAAATGATTAACGAGGGCGAAGCCGCGGGCACCAGCTAGTTAATATTATAAAATGCGAAAGTTTGGATGTGAGTTTATGAGTCTGTGAATTTGTAAGTTTGTTACTCAATCACGCAAAATCTACTACGAGCTCAATGAAATTTGGTACACGGGTAGAAAAGGACCAGGAATAGCACATAGGGTACTTTTTACCCCGAAATTCCTACGGGAGCGAAGCCCCGGAGCGCGGCTAGTAGCTAAATAAGTAAGTACATAAGGAAACATGCCTCTTCTGTGGTAACCTAATACGATTTTACAAACACAATGACGGTTATCCTTTTTACACGACTGACCCAAAAAGGAGTGTTTATTATGTTTTCAGGGTTCATGTATGTAAGTATCTTTATTCCACCATAAGTCCTGAACGGCTTAACAGATTTTGATGTGAGAGGTATTGTTAGATTCCTTGCATTTCTCCGAGTGACATAGGCATGAGTTGTCAGGTTTTTTTTAATAATTAGCTTGTTCCACTCACTAGTTGGCGTCACTGGCGATTGGGGCCTGTCAGATAGTAGCGCCAGTCACTTGCCAGTGGCCCCAATTAGTAAGCGAAGAAACGATTACGTATATAATAGTGAAACCTTATTTGTTTTTTAGATGACTGACCAAAAAAGGAGTGTTATGTTTTCAGAGTTCATGTATGTAAGTAGGTATGTATGTAAGTTTCTTAGTTCCACCATAAGTCCTGAACGGCTTAACAGATTTTGATGTGAGAGGTATTGTTAGATTCCTTGCATTTCTCCGAGTGACATAGGCTATGTAAGTTGTCAGTCGTGTTTTTTATTTTTAAATATATAGCTTGTTTAATTTTTCTTCTTCAATATAAGATGTGATCCAAGCTTTACCTTGAAGCCACAGCGGGTGGCAGCTAAATCTTCAAAATGAACCCCGCGGGCTTCGCGTCTTAAAATAACGGATTACGAGAGCAGACGGTTAAGCCATTTTACATGCTTATGCAGAGATCAGATTTCATAATGTAATTTTGATTTTAGACGTAAATTTCATATATCCTCTGACATTATAGACATCCTCACAAAGATGTAACGATGTTGGTTGCTTATTAGCGCAAAAATATAAGTAAGTTATAATTTTTTTGAGGATTTCGATAATTTTTTATATGTGAAGCGTGTAGGTAGAGTAACATTTTTTTCTCTTACACAACTAGCAAAAACAATATATATAAAACTTTTGGATTATATTATATACGTATAAAATTTCCTCATTAATTCTAATTATTTTTGCATTTAAATTAATATAATAAGTTACTTATAATTAAAATCTCACTAGCATGTATGAAGAGAGTGATGAGTGTAGAGGAAGCAAGAGAGATCTGTAAGGATCGTAGCAGGTGGAAATCGCTAGTCTCTGCCTACCCCCACGGGAAAAAGGCGTGATAATATGTATGTATGTATGTAAAATCTCACTTATATTCAATATCATCTTCAAAGTTGTCAAAGGTAATTCCAGGCAATTTTTTACAATTATCAAAAAAAATCACAAAACACCTGTACCGAGTCGCCTCATACTAATTTTCTCTAATTTTCTTTCGCCCGTTGGTAAAAATTCGCTTATTTCAGCCCAAAATATTTAATTCATCTCTGAAGGCCCTCACGTAGTTCGTATAGAGGCTACATCGTTAGTTCTAATAACGTTTTCAGAGCTCCCTTGTAACTATTTCTAAGCATGTTTTCCTTAAATATTTTCCTTGAGGTGGATAAGAAAGAATGTGGTTAAGGTATTTTGATGAAAAAAGTAATTGGTTTGAACCGATTAGAATAGTTCCACTATTTTATAAACAAAAAAAACATTTTTGAATAAAAAAATTATAATACAGTTTTTGAGCCTTTTGGGGTGGAAACGTTGGTTCCATGGGGTCCAGCTCACTAGCTTTTTATTTTTATTTCGGAAAAGCTGGTCGAAGTATCCCGCGACCAACGGGCTGGCAGCTTCTTTGGCCAAAAGCTAAGTATTGCCATACAGCTAGGACAATGCAGCCTGGCATGTTGCCGCGGGGCTACGCTCTTGAGGGGCTACAACTTGTAATATATTTTTATTTTTGTATTTCTTAGTTTTTAATTTAAATTTAGTTAAATTTCTCTGTACGTACCCACTTAATATATTTCTCTATACTTTTGATCGTTTTATTTTAAGGAGAATACCTGAATAACATTAAATCATAAATAATGCAAGTTAATTGTCATTATTTAGAGGGATCAAACACAGACATAAGCATAAGCAAAGCTTAATCCAATGATAACTCAAAAATTAACATCTAATTAAAATTTTAATCCAAAGAATTTTTATTAATATAGTAATTTCAAACCATATACTTACGCTTAATTTTATTTTTTAGTTTTATTCGTACATAGCCACACATTAAGTAATAAAAAATCTGTAACAAGAAACTATTACATATTTAAACAAACTACACTGAAAAAGAACACAAGTTAATATGGCTACAAAAAGCTGATAAAGGTGATGATATATAAGGACAATAGATAATTTACTAACACACACATATTTATTATACAGATTGATAGTTACACAATTAAAAGACAAAATTTCAGTCAATACAGAGGTTAAATGTAGATTGATACAAACGAGGGTGTAATTAATATTGTACAATATGTTAAAAGCAATTTAATCACATGCCATAAAGTGAGATGAATTAATATCGCATGCAATATTAAGCATCATTACAATAATTGCGGGTACAGTTTTAATTATTGTACACATCACATATTTTACTGTTGGTAAATATATAATTTAATAAATAAATTGAAATAAAATTGTAAGCTTTTAAACGTATAGCATTAGATTAGATATCATAAATTATGTAAAAGTACTCCATAATAACAGTACAAATTTATTTTTAATATAAAATTAAGTTATCTAAACAAAATATTTAAGTTCTCTGCTTACCCCAAAGGTCGACTGTTAGATAATGCTTTTGCATTAAGTCCACCTATTGTGCCATACGTTGTATTTGTGTAATAAAAGTTAAATAAATAAAATACAAAACAGAAATATTTGTGGTAACTAAACCAAATAAAAAAAAAAAAACTAAAATTAAACTAAAGTTGTGCATGTTTGTGGTGTTAAAAAGCTCTTATTATACCGTTTATGGATATCCAAATTTAAATAACAAAAGTTAGCTATGCGTGGCCTTCGAGTCTCACGACTCTTGGCTCTGTCTACCCCGTAAGGGATAAAGACGTGATTCTATGTATGTATGTATGTAAATTTAAATAAACCTATGTATAAATACGTTACTATCTTATGTTACAAATGCGAAAGTAAGTTTGTTTGTTATCTCTTCACACTTTATCTACTAAACCAATCTACCTGAAATTTCGCAAACACATAGTTCAAAGTACTCAGTACTTCAGTCCAAAGGACATAGGTTACCTTTCATCCCGGGAAAAAGCACTGTTTCTGTGGGAAATTCACGCGGGCGAAGCCGCAGGCAAAAGCTAGTAATTAAATAAATTCGCCAATGTTAAAACTAAACATTGCACCCCGGTGCAATTTATTGATAGTGTCAATTAAAGTCCTCTGGGAGAACATCTAAATCTCTCAGTCCAAAGTGGACTTATCGAGTCTTTGTACTGCAGTTCGGAACATAATATCCTAGTATAGACAGGAATTACAGATATTCAGTGGCAGAAGTGGCTTCAGTAATACAGAATTTCAAATTGTATTGAAGTTGTGATACTTGTAATAAACGTGATAATTCCATCATAACTTATCGATAGTTATAAACAGAACAGTCAGTTAATTTGAAGTTACGCAGGTTTTCACACGATGTTTCTCTTTATCGGAAGACTTGCTCATGGTGAAGAAATCATCGTGAGGAAACTGTGGTCAATGAAGACGACCGTAGGTATGGTCAGCTGTATAAGTGCAGTCATAACTTAATGACCTTATATCATATTGCCTTTTAGATTTTGACTGCATGCTGACCGTACAATGCAGGTACGGCGTAAATACATCATCAATTTATTCATAAAATCGGAGGATTTACAATACGTGTCGTCGTCGGGTCGTGCCTAAGATTCGATCCTACTCCCTTTTGGACGTAATGAAAGAATTCAAATAAATTATTTTTATCTCGAAATTGTCGCAATAGTAAAACATCAAGGTACAGCTTAAGACGAGGTCCAACCTGAGCTGCAAAAAACAATTCATATGCGCTTAACCGCGCCGTGTGCGCGTTGCAATAAGATTTTTTGCACAACACAATGCTCTAATTTCGTTGGCAGGATCGAACAGATTTTGTACCGATTTAGCAACTATTTCTCAAATATCTTGAAAAATATTAGTCTAAAAACAAAAGTGCTCGTTTAAAACTTTAATATAGAATATATAAAACTAATTATCTAATTATATAAATATATATATATATATATATATATATAGATATCCCCACGGGCACTTAGTGGCTCAATCGTGCCATACGAGCAGCACTTTGTTGATCCTTTTTCATTTGTTGATCCGGCTTGATTTTCTGATTCCATTGCTGTTTTCCTTTGCAAAACTGGCTCCGGTCGGAGCCATAAGTGTCAGAGCGACTAATAATAATAATTACGCCTGTTTTATACAATTCCACCTTTTTCGCTTTCACCCACATGTTGATCCGATTCAAATGAGCCAATCAGAGCACATCATTCCTGTCGCAAACTGTGATTGGCTTCTGATTGCTACTTACGGCAAGTAGATACACAATATTAGGCGCGCGCAAGTTTTGCCTCGTCAATTTTAGGCTCATTTGTTTTGTCTTGTTGGCAAGCACTATTGTGCTACATGGTATCCAGGCCTCGGAAATGGATGATAATTATTCCCGATGAGTCATACCAAGATTTGTCACACTGAGACACAACGGGATAAAATGTATCAATGTATAACAGTGTTAAACATTGCAACTGAGGTTTTCCTTACGTGTCTGTTACTAATCGGCACTCTGAATTACCGGTGTGTAGCACTGTTACTAAAATAAACTCTGTATTCCCATAGAGTTCATACTCTAGGTACTCATGTACCTAATCAGATAAAATTATGATTTTACGAAGCAATTTACATGACTTCTCTTCTTCTCTTCTCTCAGCAGAAAGACGTCCACTGCTGGACAAAGGCCTTCCTCCCAATTACATGACTATATTCATGTAATTCTTTGTAAAATCATAATTTTACTATTTTAGATCTGTAGATTTGTAGCTTTCATATATCTATTTTAATATTGATATAGAAACACTTTGAGTAATAAAAATGTTTCCCCCCCCTTTTATGTCCCAAATCGTGGTTTTTCTCATTTTTTATGAAAACGGTAAAAGCCACGCAAAAACTGTCAAAAACAAATATGTTTTTCATTAAATTCTCTATAATAACGCCATTGGCTGTATGTTGATAGAACTTATAGTTTACAAAATATGCCCATATTACTAGGACGGTCATGGTAGAATTTCGTATTTAATATCATGAATAGCTTTCGACTTCAGAAATACATTGTAGTGGTCCCACGCTTCGTGTAGACATGTTACCATCATCAACAAAGTACCTCTTCCTAGGAGGAGGAGTGCACCCCGCGCGCTACAAGCGAAGAACTCCTGCCTATTCTGTTAAAACATTATATAGTGTCTGGTATCGTTATCATATAAATCAAGCATCATGAATTCATTTTTGATAATAACTTGGCATCATTTCATACAAAGATATAGATATTTTTGCTAAAAAGTCAAAAAATAATTCTTAATTTAATTTTTTGTTCAGAGCACATTCAAAGCGCTTCAAGATTTTATAGCATGGCTAAATCTGAGTAAAATAGTAAGCATGTATATTCTAGTTCATAAAAATATACATTTTAGATAACATTCTAGTTGAACTTACATTCCAAAAAAAATTTTAAAGCCTGTGCGGCTTAAAATTCAGAACGTACTTAAATCTCGTCAATTTGATTTGTTTTGCCTAGAAAGTCCTTAGAAACAGTTTCACTAAATAAATAATTTGTTTTTACTTGTTTAAAACAAATACATATTTAAAGAAATTTATCATCCAAATTGGAACTGTTTCTAAGGACGATATAGGAAAAACTCATAGACTTAGCTAGAAGCACGTTTTCACGCACGGGCTTTTATATTTTCACATTTTTTTCGAATGGAAGTTAAACTAAAATGTTATTTAAAATATATATTTTTATAAACTA
Source organism: Ephestia elutella (assembly GCA_018467065.1). Classification (NCBI taxonomy): domain Eukaryota; kingdom Metazoa; phylum Arthropoda; class Insecta; order Lepidoptera; family Pyralidae; genus Ephestia; species Ephestia elutella. The sequence continues at coordinate 4,142,456 of CM031572.1, forward strand.
GAATATCCGTACTTACCATCAGAATTTATTTTACTCAGATTTACCCTTGTTATTATATTTTAAAGCAATTCGAACGTGCTCTGAACAGACAATTAAATTAAGAAATTTTTGTTCATTTTTTAGGAAAAGTATCGATATTTTTCTATGAAATGCTGCCAAGTTATTATCAAAAATGAATGCCTGGTGCTTGTTTTATACGAAAACGATACCAGACACGATATAATGTTTAAACAGAATAGGCAGTAATTCTTCGCTTGTAGCGCGCGAGATGCACTCCTCCCCCTCCCCCCAATATGAAGAGGTACTTTGTTGTTGATGGTAACATGTCTACACGAAGTGTGGGACCACTACAATGTATTTCTGAAGTCGAAAGCTATCCATGATATTAAATACGAAATTCTACCATGACCGTCCTAGTAACATAGGCATATTTTGTAAACTATAAGTCCCATCAACATACATCCAATGGTGTTATTATGGTGTCATTGTTATAGATAATTTAATAAAGAACATATTGGTTTTTTTGACAGTTTTTGTGTAGCTCTTACCGTTTTCATAAAAAATGGGAAAAACACGATTTGGGACATAAAAGGGAGGGAAAGGGGGGGAAACTTTAATTTCTCGAAGTGTTTCTATATCAATATTAAAGTACATATATGAAAGCTACATTCATGCCAAGTTTCGTGCTTTCTTCCGGATGGGACCATAAAATCGATTTTTGTTAGGACAAGGAGCTGTACTACTAGAATTAGCTAAATGATTTTTTTATCTTTATTTGAAAAAAAAGTAAAAGAATAGACGAACTTCATGCCAAAAGCATTATCTAACAGCTTTGATCTAACAGTCTACCTTTTGGTCATACAGAGACAGAGAATGCTATGAGGGTGCAAAAATATAATGTTCATAAACTATTATTACATACATAGGTACACTAAATCATATTAATAAATATGTACAGTAATATGTGATACAGTAGTAGAATACAATGAAATGACAAATTCTAACAGTCAACAGTATATTTTTATTTTTTTAAGAAAATAAGTAAGTATCGTTGAAAAATAAACATATTTTTAAAACAGAGAGTAGGTATTAGAAATATCTATCTTAGTTTAAGAGGAAGATGTCCATGGCTGGGGTCGTGCAGTATTTTCTTTGATTAAGTATTTAAAAAAAAAGTTAATGAAATGAAAAGTTGCTAGAAAAAGTAGCCAAAAAAATTGCTACAAGTTTCATGAAATTGTTGCTGACCAATATCAAAAAAATGCTGGATCTAGCTATAAAGTTCCTAAGTTGGCAACACTGCCGAGCGGTCTGTATCGGTCGACCGACAGTAACGCCACAAAGTTGTTAATATAGTTTTAAGTAATCTGTGGTAGCGCGGAACGAAATAGCCCTCTCCGCTCCCGCGCACCAGCCCCCGCCCTCACCCCGCGTACGAAGTGGATCTTATAAGTTACCATCTTTACGAATATAAAATCAGCCGGATTAACAAATGTTGGCTTTTTAAGAGCAATCCGATCGAAGAATCGATTCCGAGCGAGATAGCAACAAGAGGAGCCAAGTTATTGCGGGTTAAAGGTGGAGTCGATAATGTTCTCAGCGCACTGCTGGATCAACAAAGGGCCCAAAGTAGTGTTTATATATATATATATATATATATATAAACACTACTTTGGGCCCTTTGTTGATCCAGCAGTGCGCTGAGAACATTATCGACTCCACCTTTAACCCGCAATAACTTGGCTCCTCTTGTTGCTATCTCGCTCGGAATAGAATATATCTCATCTACGGATTGTGACGGACCGATATATTCGTTAATATACCTTTCTACTCCATAAAAAATTTTGCTCGAATTTCGAAAAAAATTTGCTCCGTAACGGTCAATTTTCTCAAACTCAAAATCACTTTGTGACTCCCAAGATTTTTTAAAAGTTGAAATTTATTGGCTCCGATATATATTCACTGACATATATTTATCTAAATTTCGGAACATTATTAGATCCGTAACGAACGCTTTTTTTTAATTCGTAGGCACATTCTGGCACCGCGCTTTAATCAGAACTTTGTACTTTGATGACTCCTTTTTATATTCAATGATATATTGAATTAGTATGGGATCGCTCTTGAAATGCCAACATTTGTTAATCTGGCTGATTTTATATTCGTAAAGATGGTAACTTATAAGATCCACTTCGTACGCGGGGTGAGGGCGGGGGCTGGTGCGCAGGAGCGGAGAGGGCTGTTTCGTTCCGCGCTACTGTCGGTCGACCGATACAGACCGCTCGGCAGTGTTGCCAACTTAGCAACTTTATATAGCTAGATCTAGCAATTTTTTGATATTGGTCAGCAACAATTTCATGAAACTTGTAGCAAAATTTTTTGGGTACATTTTCTAGCAACTTTTCATTTCATTAACTTTTTTTAAAAATACCCAACCAAAGAAAATACTGAACAACCCCAGCCATGGACATCTTCCTCTTAAACTAAAATAGATATTTCTAATATCTACTCTCTGTTTTAAAAATATGTTTATTTTTCAACGATACTTACTAAATTCTTAAAAAAATAAAAATATACCACGACTCTTAGAATTGGTCATTTCATTGTATTCTACATACTGTATCACATATTACTGTACATATTTATTAATATGATTTAGTGTACCTATGTATGTAATAATAGTTTAAGTGCATTATATTTTTGCACCCTCATAGCATTCTCTGTCTCTGTATGACCAAAAGGTAGACTGTTAGATCAAAGCTGTTAGATAATGCTTTTGGCATGAAGTTCGCCTATTCTTTTACTTTTTTTTTCAAATAAAGATAAAAAAAAAAACATTTAGCTACTTCTAGTAGTACGGCTCCTTGTCCTAACAAAAATCGATTTTATGGTCCCATCCGGAAGAAAGCACAAAACTTGGCATGAATGTAGCTTTCATATATCGACGGTCCCAATTAACATAGTCGGATCTGCGAAATGACTAGTTTACAGGAAAGACGATCAAAGTTTGCCAAATAAGTTTTTGTGTATAACTTTGTCATTTTGTGGAATATTGTTGTGAAATTTAGAATATTTTATTATCTTTATTTACCCTTAAAATGTGTATGAACAGATATAGAAATTTAACACTAGAAATAGCAGAAATGACAGTTGCTACGTTTTTAACCGATACCTAACAAATACTATCTGTAGGATGTACCACATACGACTGTTTTGCCTGGACACGTGTCACAGTCGTTTGTCGGAAGAGCCACTTCCGATTGTTTTGTCTGGACTCGAATCACTGCAATTTGTCGAAAGTGCCACATGCGACTGATTTTTCTGGTCGTACGTCACTTTCGCTTGTCGTATGTGTTGTTAATAACTATAAACTCGAATCAGCTGATCGGTCAACCTGTATGGGATGCCAAAATTATTTTTCATATTGCGATATAAGTTTCTTGGAGAAAGTTGTTTAGTATGTGTTTATTTAGAAACGACTAAATATAGTTTATTTAGAAACGACTAAATATAGTTACTATAAAAACATACAAAGTTAAAAAATATACTCATTGCACACTTCTTTTTTAGTAGTCGTGTTCTTTTTTGTCAGTAGAACTGCAAAATCTCGCAGACAGTAAGCAAATTGGGGGTTTCTTTGATAGTCTCTAAACTATTTTTGGTCCACAGTTCAAAAATATTTGTCTCATATACAGCAGTGACAAATCACGACGACTTGTGGTGCATGCTGAAGTACTGAATAGATGGACTGAGCATTTCAGTGAGGTCTTAAATCCTAGTCAGGATGTTGATCTTCAGTACATTAGTTCTCTTCCATCTTTACCTATATCTATAGAGCTGGACAATCCTCCATCTTATGAAGAATTTTTTCAAGCTGTTAGCCGACTAAAGAATGGGAAAGCTTCGGGACCCCTGAGGAACACTTTAAGTAAGGTGGTGAGAGCGTCAAGAACAGTCTCTACGAGTTTAATTTGTGGATATGGGAGTCTGGGGTTGTACCCCAGGACTGGAAAGATACCTCCATCTGCAAATTGTACAAGGGAAAAGGTGATTCTCCGACTGTGAATCTTACAGAGGTATTGCTTTGCTAAGAGCAGCTGGAAAGGTTCTGGCGCATATTATAAATCGCAGACTCGGTTTTAGGTCTGTCAGGGGGACGGTTGACGCTATCTTTGTTGTAAAAAAGTTACAGGAGAAAAGAGCAACATCGAGATTTAAATATGTGCTTCGTTAACCTGGAGAAAGCATTCGACCGTGTACCGAGATCTGCCCTTTGGATTGTTCTTGAAAAGGCTGGCTGTCCTGCAAAGTTTGTTACTCTGATCCAGCAATTTCATGACGGCATGATGGCCAGAGTCCAACATGACACGACTTTACAGAGCGTTTTCCAGTTACCAGTGGCGTGAAGCAAGGCTGTGTGATGGCTCCTACCCTATTTGCTATTTATTTTGCTGCTGTCCTGGGGGACGCCTCTAATCACAGTGGACGAATTCACCTTGACGTAAGAACAGGTAAGACCGTGTTTGACATATCCCGTTTTAAATCAAAACGAAAGGTACTGGATTTAACTGTCTTAGACATACTTTATGCAGATGATGTCTGCTTAATGGCCGATGATGCTAGCAGTTTGCAGTCGTTCTTGGACCACCTGAATGGGTCGTGTAAAAAGTTTGGCTTGGTTATAAGCGTTTCTAAAACTCAAGTGCTCAAACAGCTGGCCCGTGGTACTGTCAGTAATGATACACCAATATACCTAGGTGGTAAGGCCTTGGAGGAAGCACATCCTTCGGTTATCTGGGCAGTTATATACGTAACGATAATCGTCTTGAGACTGAAATTCCTTCACGCATTGCTAGGGCTGCATCGGCTTTTGGAAAACTACGATCTCGTGTTTGGAATTCACATGACTTAAAACTGCACACAAAGATGGTTGTGTATAGGGCGATAATACTACCTATATTGCTGTATGCTACCGAGACTTGGTGTCTGTACAAAGATGACATAAAACATCTTGACGCCTTTCATATGCGGTGCTTGCGCTCAGTTCTTCGAGTTAAGTGGCAGGATTGAATTCCACACACTACTATCCTACAGAAGACTAAAATGATGGGTATAGAATCTCTGCTTATTCAGGGATAATTAAGATAGTGTGGACATCTAGTACGCATGGACGACTCTAGGCTGCCCAAGTATGTTTTCTATTAAGAGCTGCATAAAGGCAAACGCAAAGCTGGAGGTCAATACCTGCGTTACAAAGATGTCCTAAAACGTCACTGTGCAGAGCAACTACGGTCTGCTGCCAGAAAATGTGGCAGAGAGAATCCGGACAAACGAAGCGGCGGGAAGAATTCTGTACCGGAACTTCACCGGGAAAAAACCACCGGTAAAAATAAGTACCGGGAAAAAATCTCCACGCGGCACCACGTTTGCCCGACTAAAACCTAACTAACTTAACGCAGTCTGCTACCACCGTAGCTTATGAAGGGAGCTACAGGGCCCTATATAATAACCTAACCTATAAATTAATTACAATGGAAAACCACTTACCAAGCTAAATCTTCTTTCTCTTCGGATCCAAACTTGAGTGTCTTCGGGAAGGGGGAATTCCTAATCACCCTACCTAACCCATGAGATCTCAATTCCCCAGAACACATAAATAGATTTCTTCCCGAAATCGGCTCGGCAACAGATAGATGTGAGCGAGCAGCCACGCGTCACATCCCACAGGAGAAAGTCACAATGACGGGCACACAAACACAAAGTTCAATAGTTATTTAACAAACAGGAAATTCACAAATACAACTCAAGCTAATTAGCCATCAAAGAACGCGGGACCTCTCGCGTATTAAAAATCAAACCGATATCGCATGGGACAATGGCGACCGTCCGCGAGCCATCTTGCACGCGAGCAATGTGAGAACCCCAAAACGCCTGGCGGCGATAACAGGAAACGCCTGCGTTTAGTTTTACCCAATATATTACAAACATCCCCCCGTCCCGGTCTGAGAAGCAGACCGCTAGCTTACTCTACGGGAAGGCGGGCGAGAGAGGTCACACCTCTCCTTAAAATCGAACCGTCGACCAACACCTCAGCCACACGCGGAGTGCCATCTCCGCCAAGAATCAAACGTAATATGCGAGCTCGTCGCCAAAGCAATGAGGGCAAATTTGCCTCTTTTAACAATACTAAATCACCCTCCCTGGGAGGCTCAGTCCTGTCTGTCCACTTCACTCTTTGCTGCAGCAAATGCAAATATTCAAGCGACCAGCGACGCCAAAAGTCCTGGCTCATTTGCTGCAACATTTGAAAACGCGACAACCGATATACGCGTTTATCCTTCCACGGGTATTCGGGCAGGGCATTCAAAGGCCCTCCCACCAAAAAATGACCAGGGGTGAGAGCTTCCAAGTCATTTGGATCTGGAGATAGCGGACAGAGAGGACGAGAGTTGAGGACCGCCTCAACTTTACAAAAAACCGTGGCCAGCTCTTCAAAAGTTAGAGCCGTTTCTCCGATAATGCGGCGGAGGTGGGTCTTTGCGGATTTCACAGCCGCTTCAAAAATCCCTCCCCAATGGGGGCAACTTGGGGGACTAAACTTCCAGGTTATTCCCCTTTGGGCAGCAATTTGACTTAAACTAGTACAATTTTTATCAATAAACACAGAAACATCCTTAAGATAATTTGCAGTTCCCTTATAGTTTGTGCCATTATCAGACCTAATAAGGGAAGGTAGACCTCGACGCGAAACAAAGCGATCCAACGCGGCGACGAAGGCCTCCGTAGTCAGAGCCGATACCACCTCCAAATGGACAGCCTTGGTGGCCAAACAAACAAATACACACAAATAGCCCTTCACAATACGGGCATTACGAAAGGGAGAAGCCTTGATCGAAAAGGGACCGGCAAAATCGGTTCCAACGCCGTCAAACGGTCTCGAAGGTCGGATTCGATCAGCGGGCAAATCACCCATCTGTGGTTGCATCGTGGATGCCTTCAACCTATAACATGCAATACATCGAAACAAGACACTACGGATTGCTCTTCGGGCAGACAAAATCCAAAACTCGCGTTGCAAAATAGCCAACAAAGCATTGCACCCAGCATGGGCGTTACGAATGTGTCGATCAGACACCAAAAGCTGCACCAAGGGTCCGCCCTTGGGCAACAACAGAGGATGGCGAGTTTCATATGGAAGATCCGCCTTCCGGAGCCTGCCTCCAACCCGAAGAAGCCCATCCGAGTCGATGTACGGGTTCAAACGAGCGACCGCGCCCTTCAACTTAGCGCGTCCGTTGCGCAAAATCTGAAGCTCTGACTCAAACCGTCCGGTCTGCACGACACGGACCCAATGCAACAATGCGCTCCGGCGCTCTTCTGCACCTGCAATCGGCTCCAACCGCTTTGCCTGTGGGTTTCTACAATTATGTATGAAACGCTTAATCCAACTGGTAACACCCAGAAGCTTATCCAAACTGCTATACCGAGCAAGTAGCCAATCCGGCTCCGACGTCGTCTCAGCGACTACAGCATGTACACGGAGCCCAGTCAAACTCAAAGAAGTAACATCTGTCTGACAGACAGGCCAAGAAGTTTCTGATCCCATCAGCCACTCTGGACCCCACCAGAGCGGGTGTGACACCAATTCTGGTGCCGTACAACCTCGGGAAGCACAGTCCGCTGGGTTAAGCTCTCCCGGCACATGTCTCCATGTTATATCAATTCCAATATTTTGAATTTGGGAAACCCTGTTTCCAACAAAAACCTCCAAGGTATGTGGGGCCGCGCGCAACCATGCAAGCGCGACCTGGCTATCCGACCAGGCGAAGATGTCTCGTATCTCGACCGTGGCCGCCAGCTCACTGGCAACGTGATGCAACAATTTAGAGAGAAGGTGAGCTCCACTCAACTCAAGCTTGGGAATAGTCAGCCTAGTCCTGATGGGGGCGACCTTGCTCTTCCCTAACAAAAGCGAGACATTGACCCGGCCATCGGCGTCAACTGTCCGCATATAGACTGACGCGGCGTAGCCTCGCTCCGACGCGTCACAAAAGCCATGCAGGCTGGCTCGATATTTCCCGGGTGGCAATATTCGACGAGGCAAGGCAATCCGATTGACTTCCTTAATCGATGAAAACAACTCGAGCCAATCATCCAATGGAGAGCCAAACAGCGGCTCGTCCCACGAGACGCCCAAAGTCCAAAGTCTCTGAAGAAGACACTTCGCAGAGAATATCACTGGACTGATCCAACCGCTTGGATCAAACATACGAGCTATTACGGACAACACCGTTCTCTTAGTCCAGACTTTTGGTACTTCCAAGTCCACTTGGAATGTGAAAATATCGGTTAGCGGCTGGTACTGCATGCCCAGCACCGCTATCCTGTTGGGATCATCCACATCCTCAAACAGGTGAGGGTTCTGTTGGTGATCCTCCGGGATCCCTTCTAGAACTCTAGGCTCATTGGACAACCACTTACGTAGCTCGTAGCCACCTGTCTTCAATATTTCGATCAATTCATCCCGCAGTAGGAGGGCCTCCTCAATACTTTGGGCTCCGGTGCACACGTCATCAACATACAAGTCACGTGACAGCACGGAAGCCCCACGGGGAAAGCGGATCCGTTCCCGCTCTGCCAATTCAAGCAATGATCTGATGGCGATATAGGGACTAGATTTCAAACCATACGTGTTTGTGTTGAGTTCATACACCGTCACAGGATCCTCAGGGCGCTCACGCCAGAGTATCAACTGGAATCGCCTGTCCTCAGGATGTATGACTGTCTGGCGGAACATCATCCGGATGTCCGCACCAAAAACCACTTGATGTCTTCTAAAGTTCAAGATGATGTCAATTATGTCCCTATGCAATTTGGGACCTGAATGTAAACATAGATTCAACGAAATTCCGTTCGAAGTGGGTGCGGACCCATCAAAGACAGTCCGCAACTTGCCCGTTGAGGCCTTCACCACCGCGTGGTGGGGCAAAAAATAATGCTCAGTTGAGCTCCAATCAACTCGAGCCGGAGACATGTGACCCAAATCCTCGTACTCGCGCATAAATTCTATATATTTATCGCGAAGTACGTGGTCACGCTGCATGCGTCGCTCCATGGACAGCAGTCGTTTCTCCGCAAGCGCCCTACTTTGCCCTAGGCTAGGACGAGAGGCAACAAAGGGTAACCTAGTTACAAACCGACCGGAGGGCAACCTCTCCGTGGTCGATCGAAAAAGGGCTTCGCACTCAGCGTGTTCCGGATCCATCCTGGAACTCATAGGTGGCTCCTCCACCTCCCAAAACCTTTGCATGGTCTTGGCCAAGGACGCAGATGCGACAACCGGTGGCTCCTCCGCGGTGCCATTATCAAACACAGGGCCCATCAGGGCAAAACCAAAGATAGTAGACACTGCCATCAGTGAAGACGAACCCAGAGCTTTCTGGGTACCCAACAAAATCCAACCCAATACGTCCGAGCCCAGGAGCAAGTCTGTTTGTAATATATTGGGTAAAACTAAACGCAGGCGTTTCCTGTTATCGCCGCCAGGCGTTTCGGGGTTCTCACACGGCTAGCGTGGATGGCGTCGTCGTGTGGTCCGCCATTGCATTGTCCCGGGCGATATCGGTTTGATTTTAATACGCGGAGCGGTCTCGCGTCTTTTGCTTGTTGTTTAGTTTGAGTGATAATTGTGAATTTCCTGTTTGTTAAATAACTATTGAATTTGTGTTTGTGAAAAACTCTGTTATTGTGACTTTTTCTTGTGAGAGGTGAAACGTGGCTGGCTGTTCACATCTGGCTGTTCCCGAGTGAAACTACGGGAAGAAATCTATTTATTTGTCCTGGGGAATTGAGATCTCAAGGGTTAGGTAGGGTGATTAGGAATTCCCTTCCCGAAGACACTCAAGTTTGGATCCGAAGAGAAAGAAGATTTAATTTGGTAAGTGTTCAATTGTAGTTAATTTATAGGTTAGGTTATCATATAGGGCCCTGTAGCTCCCTTCATAAGCTACGGTGGTAGCAGACTGCGTTAAGTTAGTTAGGTTTTAGTCGGGCAAACGTGGTGCCGCGTGGAGATTTTTTCCCGGTACTTAATTTTACCGGTAGATTTTTTCCCGGTAAAGTTCCGGTACAGAATTCTTCCCGCCGCTTCGTTTGTCCGGATTCGCTCTGCGCACATTTTCTGGGAGCAGAGCGTAGTTGCTCTGCACAAAGTCCACTGGGCCGGGATGAAAGACAAAGGGGTCGGCCAAATCCAGACCCGAAACCAAAGACAACACACCCGGCGGTGTGTCTGTCGAGGGGTGCCAACCCGCAATGGTATCCATTACCATAGCCGAAGTCGTGATCCTCATTGTGGAGGACTTCAGCGAAGAAAAGGTGACAAGTGTCTGGCCCGTCAGACACTTCACTTGTATGCCACCAACTCCAAGAAGTGGCACAGGCGAGTCTTCCACGACTAAACCTAACTGGCGTGCCACTCGAGTGGTAACCAAACTGCTTTGAGCCCCTGAGTCCAACAGAGCTCTCAAATTAATGGCTTCCCCCACGACCCCATACGCGGACCACCGCGGTAGGGAGCAGAACCGTCCGCGGCTCTGTCCCAGCAAGGGAGCAAGCTAGTTACGGGCTCCCCACTCTCTCCAAACCAGGGGGCGCCACTGACCCGGATAATATGTCGGGCGAGTGCACATCCCCATCTGAGGGGGCATAACCCGCGGCCCGGCCATACCTATGGTACGGCGGGTGGTACTCCAGCCGTGGGTACTCGTGCAGCGGCGGAGAAAACCGCTGCGGCTGCATGTGGTGGGTAGTGGTAACCCGCGTGGAGGGGGTGTCCCCACTCTCACGTCCGATCTAGGGCCCCCGCCCATGGGGGCCCTATCCGGGGCCTGGCCAGCCACATACTTGCCACGACCTTGGGGCGCCTGGTCCCGGTCCGCCAAGACCCGCGCCGGTACGCGACCCCCCTCCCGAGGGGGGGTGCGACGAGCGAAGCCGCGTCCTCCGTCCGATGGTGGAGGGCTTCGCGCAGGAGCGCCCCCGCCCATAGGGGACCCCTGCCTCAACAACCGGGGGCCATCCCCGTTCCGGTTCATGCAGAGCATCACGTGGTGCAGCCCACGGCATGCACTGCATGGTATGGCTCTGGGACAGTCACGTGCATAGTGACTGCCCAAACAGTAAAAGCAAAGTTCATGCCGCCTTGCCATGCGGCGCCGATCTTGTACTGGCAGTCTCTGCCAGTCCCTGCATTGCAGCAGGCTGTGGCCCATCCGGCCACATTGCAGGCAGTCCGCGTCCCCCGCGACTGCTGCCGTGTGTGCAACCCGCACACCAGCTCCACGCGGTGGCGGTTGCCGTCCCTGTTGGGGCTTCCCTCGCCATGAGGGTTCCAAGGGCCTACGTTCAGGCGCTCTGGATGGCGCTGAGTCCGTCATGGTATTCTCAGCAGCCCGTGCCTCAAACTCCAAAAACTTCACCAAGTCAGTGAATGTTGGTAGGGTGGTACTATCCCGTTCCGCATTCTCGCGCTCAAATCGCGAGCGGATGTCATTGGGCAATTTGCCCAATACAATGTGCACCAGCAAAAAGGACCATTGGTCCACCGGCAGCCCCAGTGTGCGGAGCGCGTTACAGGCCACTGTAACGGGCGTGAGCAACTGCAGGCGCAACTGTGCCCTGTTGGCCACCTTGGGCAGGGCCATCAACTGTGCGGCGTGCGCATCCGCTAACAAACGTAAATTTTGGTAGCGGGAGTTCAATAACTCCCAGGCCGTGTCGTACTGGTCGTCCTCCACCCGGAGGTGCTGGATGAGCGACCGCGCTTCACCCTCAAGAGTGGAGAGGAGGTAGGCCATCTTCTGGGCCTTCGACAAATCCTGTCGTGCTACGACCAGGGACTCAAACATATTTTTATATGCCACCCACTCCTCCATCCTACCCCCAAAGTGGGACAGCTGAAGGGTGGGGAGCCGACCAGTAACCGCTGGTCCTTCCTGTCTAACAGGTGTGCGAGGGGCTGGTCCGCCAGCCTGTCTCGCCCTTATTGCGGCCGCCGCCTCCACGATGTCATCGTGCAGACTCAGGATCTGGTCCAGGTCCGCCACGTGACCTGCGTAGACCTCCGGGGTAAGGTCGGCTTCGGTAAGCGCCGCCATGGCCGCTTCCGCGTTGTTCAATCGTGAGCGGAGCTGATCCGCTCTTTCCAGTATAGCGGCCTCCCTGTCCTTCCGGGACAGGAGTCCACCGGCCGTCACAAACCATCTCAATTCGTTGGCGAGTGTCGCCCTAGCATTGGAGGCCTTCGCCATCGCGTCAAGTCACAAACAAACAAACAAATAAGAAAAGATAAAAAAGGTAAATAAAGAACAAGATCAAGCAACAACACGAAAAACCGCGGTAGGTATGAGAATGGCACAAACCCGGAACGCACGGTACAAACCGCAAACAAATACAAAAAGGTTACAAATATTCTTATACAAACAAACTAAGAAAAATCTAATAATTTTTACAAACAATTAATTATTTTTTACAAACGAACAAATAGAGGGTAGATAAACTACGCTCTGCTACCAGAAAATGTGCAGAGCAACTACGGTCTGCTGCCAGAAAATGTGGCAGAGAGAATCCGGACAAACGAAGCGGCGGGAAGAATTCTGTACCGGAACTTCACCGGGAAAAAACCACCGGTAAAAATAAGTACCGGGAAAAAATCTCCACGCGGCACCACGTTTGCCCGACTAAAACCTAACTAACTTAACGCAGTCTGCTACCACCGTAGCTTATGAAGGGAGCTACAGGGCCCTATATAATAACCTAACCTATAAATTAATTACAATGGAAAACCACTTACCAAGCTAAATCTTCTTTCTCTTCGGATCCAAACTTGAGTGTCTTCGGGAAGGGGGAATTCCTAATCACCCTACCTAACCCATGAGATCTCAATTCCCCAGAACACATAAATAGATTTCTTCCCGAAATCGGCTCGGCAACAGATAGATGTGAGCGAGCAGCCACGCGTCACATCCCACAGGAGAAAGTCACAATGACGGGCACACAAACACAAAGTTCAATAGTTATTTAACAAACAGGAAATTCACAAATACAACTCAAGCTAATTAGCCATCAAAGAACGCGGGACCTCTCGCGTATTAAAAATCAAACCGATATCGCATGGGACAATGGCGACCGTCCGCGAGCCATCTTGCACGCGAGCAATGTGAGAACCCCAAAACGCCTGGCGGCGATAACAGGAAACGCCTGCGTTTAGTTTTACCCAATATATTACAAACAGTCACCTTGCTGCATGTGAGATTCCAACAGAACGTTGGGAAGAGCTTGCGAGGCAGAGGCAAGCACGGCGCAGCTCTGTCAAAGAGGCCTTCTACGAAAAACCCGTCTCAAGCCTTCCTACACGTATACATACAACAACCTATGTCAGTTGCACTGTGCGCCATGCAACCGGATCTTCAAAACCAAGTTTGGTTTTGCTAGTCATATCCGTTCCTATCTACGGAGATTACAAGATTCTCAGTGTACGGACACGTCAGGGAGGATATGATGAACAATGTCTTGTTCATCTATTAAGGTATCATAATGATATTCATTTTCATCATTAAATACATCTCCCAATAAATCTTGCAGTTGTACCAACTCATCCTCTATTTTTTTAGTATAGGGAATTCAGGTGCATCTAAAAAGAAAAATATATATTAAAAAATATTATTTTACAAGGCAATTGTGGCAAATTAAAGATACTTCAAACAGGAAATAATGCCATTTTTTTCTATAAAAACTGCCGGTAATGCCACTTAAAACAAAACACACTATTCAAGATCCCTTTAAAACTGTCGGAAGTGTTACTTACGACATTAGCATTAATTTTATTTCCATGCAAAAATGTCGGATGTGTTACTTACGACATATAAAGAAAATGTATATTCGTAAAAAAATGTAGGATATGTTACTTATGACAATAGTACTTAAGGTATTTCCGTAAAAAAACGTCGGAACTACCACATCCGACATTTTAACAGGGACATACAAATCTTTATAGGCAAACATTGAAGAGAAATACTATTTGTATATTATTTCATAACATAACGTAAAAACACGCTATTTTCAATAGAACTTTACATAGATAACAATGTAACCTCTCCCTTTGCAAAAATCGTTGTGATTTGAATTAATGCCATCTCGTACTTTCCTCTTTTTTCGTGGATTATTATCAGTATTGGAATGCAAAACTGATTGTATAAACCTTTTCGATCGGTTACCTACTTGCCATAGTGAGTGTAACGCAGCAAACGTTAGTTTTTAATAATTTAAGCGAGGAGCGCGCGAATTGATCATCTGTCCGTGCAACATAGCGGGTACTGGCACTACCGACCGTTCGCCCCCTCCCAACGCCCCGCTAATACTGTCGCAACGTTTCTTCCGACAATATTAAATGGATACTGTAGAAGATATGTCTTTGTTAATTTTAATATTTCGGAAAATTAAAGCAAAAATTAAAAACTGTGAATGTAGTAATAAAATAATGGCCTTTTTTAAAGGATTGGCGCAATAAAATGAAAATGGCAATTTTACAGATCCGACTCTTTTAATTGGGACCGACGATATGTACTTTAATATTGATATAGAAACACTTCGAGAAATGAATGTTTCCCCCCCTTTCCCTCCGTTTTATGTCCCAAATCGTGGTTTTTCTCATTTTTTATGAAAACGGTAAGAGCTACACAACAACTGTCAAGAACCAATATGATCTTCATAAATTATCTATAATAACATCATTGGATGTATGTTGATGGGACTTAGTTTACAAAATATGCCCATGTTACTAGGACGTTTTTTTGAAAAATTCGAACTTTTTCTACTATTGCACGGTCATGGAAGAAATTCCTTTTTAATTTCATGGATAGCTTTCGACTTCTGATATACATTGTAGTGGTCCCACACTTCGTGTAGACATATGTTACCATCATCAACAAAGTACCTCTTCCGATTGGGGGGAGGGGGAGGAGTGCACCCCGCGCGCTACAAGCGAAGAACTACTGCCTATTCTGTTTAAACATTATATCGTGTCTGGTATCGTTTTCGTATATATCAAGCACCAGGCATTAATTTTTGATAATAACTTGGCAGCATTTCATAGAAAAATATATACTTATACTTAATATAAAAATATATACGATACTTTTCCTAAAAAGTGAACAAAAAATTCTTAATATTCTGTTAAAAAGTCTGTTCTAAGCACGTTCAAATTGCTTTAAGATATAATAACAAGGGTAAATCTGAGTAAAATAAATTCTGATGGTAAGTACGGATATTCTAGTTTATAAAAATATATATTTTAAATAACATTTTAGTTTAACTTCCATTCGAAAAAAATGTGAAAATATAAAAGCCCGTGCGGCGTTTAAAATTCAAAACGTGCTTCTAGCTAAGTCTATGAGTTTTTCCCAGAAAGTCCTTAGAAACAGTTCCAATTTTAATGATAAGTTTCTTTAAATATTTGTTTTAAACAAGTGAAAATAAATTATTTATTTATTGAAACTGTTTCTAAGGACTTTCTAGGCAAAACAAATTGACGAGATTTAAGTACGTTCTGAATTTTAAGCCGCACAACAGGCTTTAAATTTTTTTTTGGAATGTAAGTTCAACTAAAATGTTGTCTAAAATATATATTTTTATGAACTAAAATATACATGCTTACTATTTTACTCAGATTTAGCCATGTTATAATCTTCTTGAAGCGCTTTGAACAAACAATTAAATTAAGAATTATTTTTTGACTTTTTAGCAAAAATATCGATATTTTTGTATGAAACTATGCCAAGTTATTATCAAAAATGAATTCATGATGCTTGATTTATACGAAAACGATACCAGACACGATATAATGTTTCAACAGAATAGGCAGGAGTTCTTCGCTTGTAGCGCGCGGGGTGCACTCGTCCTCCTCAACTTAATTGGAAGAGGTACTTTGTTGATGATGGTAACATATGTTAACACGAATTCTGGGACCACTATGATTTATTTCCGAAGTCGAAAGCTATCCATGATATTAAAAACGAAATTCTACCATGACCGTGCAATAGTAGAAAAAGTTCGAATTTTTCAAAAAATCGTCCTAGTAACATGGGCATATCTTGTAAACTATAAGTTCTATCAACATACAGCTAATGGCGTTATTACAGAGAATTTAATGAAAAACATACATATTGGTCTTTGACAGTTTTTGCGTAGCTTTTACCGTTTTCATAAAAAATGAGAAAAACTACGATTTGGGACATAAAAGGGGGAGAAACATTCATTTCTCAAAGTGTTTCTATATCAATATTAAAATAGATATATGAAAGCTACAATCATGCCAAGTTTCATGCTTTCTTCCAGATGGGACCGTATTTCACGTTAAGGACTCTAGCTATAGCAACTTTGTTTGGTAAAAAATATTGGCAATCTAGCAACAAATTCCCGACGAGTATTACCAAGATTTGTCACAATGAGACACAACGGGAAAAAAGTATCAATGTGTAACAGTGTTACATATCGTAACTGATGTTTTCCCAATGTGTGAATTACAGTTGTGTAGCACTGTCACTAAACAAAACTCTGTATTCCAATCGATTACCAGTACCTAAAACAGCTTTAAAGCATTGTGATAAAATCTGTGGTACCTAATCAGATAAAATTATGATTTTACGAAGAAGATTGCATGTCAATTTCATGTTTTCTTTTTTGTAAAATCTAAAATAGTAAAATTATGATTTTATAAAGAATTACATGAATATAGTCATGTAAATTTCTTCGTAAAATCATAATTTTATCTGATTAGGTACTCATACTCTATGGGAATACAGAGTTCCTTTTAGTAACAGTGCTACACAACGGTAATTCAGAGTGCCGATGAGTAACAGTATGACATGTTATAAAAACCTCAGTTGCAATGTGTAACATTGTTATACATTGATACATTTTATCCCGTTGTGTCTCAGTGTGACAAATCTTGGTATGACTCATCGGGAACAAACGCTCACGGTCATACGAACTAAATTAAATTCTTTATTTTCAATATTGGATGTACAAAATCACTTATTGACGTCAAAAACTTAGTTTACCACCGCCATAAATCACAAGTGTAGAAGAAGCAGCGAAACAAACTACCTACCTAAACTGCAGCAGCATTTTCGCCAAAAAAGTACATCACTTTACAATTTCCATTTACCTACATTAAAGTATATGGACGAATATACATTGTCGTATCAAAAATAATTTTTAAATATCATTAGTAATAATTAAATTAATAAAGTTTATTTTAAATGTCAATAATACCTATAATGTTAATGGAGAGCACATTTCATTTCGATTAATTATCATCCATTTCTGAGGCCTGGATACCATGTAGCAATAGTGCTTGCCAACAAGACAAAACAAATGAGCCTAAAGTAAGTTGACAAGGCAAAACTTGCGTGCGCCTAATATTGTGTATCTACTTAGTGAGTAGCCGTCAGAAGCCAATCACAGTTTACGACAGGAATGATGTGCTCTGATTGGCTCATTTGAATCGGATCAACATGTGGGTGAAAGCGAAAAAGGTGGAATTGTATAAAAATGGCGTAATTATTATTATTAGTCGCCCTGACACTTATGGCTCCGACCGGAGCCAGTGTTGCAAAGGAAAACAGCAATGGAATCAGAAAATCAAGCCGGATCAACAAATGAAAAAGGATCAACAAAGTGCTGCTCGTATGGCACGATTGAGCCACTAAGTGCCCGTGGGGATATCTATATATATATATATATATATATATATATATATGTTATCGCTGAAAATTGTAAGTTCCATGACTTGAAAGCTGAATTTTTTTCAAAATTTTCGGTGCCTTTATGAATTAATTAAGCCGAAAATATGTATTTTTATGAAAAAGTACACGATTAAAACCTTAATAAACATCATAATCTATATCCTGTATTATTTTTCCACTTCGTAATTAAACTCTAATTAGGAAAATTTCTTCATGAAAAATTAAAATTTTTTCGAATGTGTGCTACGACATGGCCTTAAATAATAGTGAATAGGTATATTCCTGATCCTATCTATCGAAGCCACATCCTTGTGACTGTGTGGCTAACATTGGATGTCTCTAGACGATCGTCTCAACTTTAGGGTCAATAGTTCGGTTCACGGTACGTTACTCCGAGCTTGGATAGATGTCCCGATGTCCGTCATTGTCCGTGGTCTAGGGTTATGGAAATAGGAAGATGTGGCAAATATAAAGCTATAGCTATAGCGTTGTCGCGTTACAAAGCTATATTTATTTTCACGTTGTACCCGTGGTCTTACCGATTTATTTGGTTATCTTTAAAATCTCAAAACAGTGTTAGTTTTATCAAAATATATAAACACTAGAATTTAACCTCGGACTTGCCCACGTGAAAAAGTATATCCTGAATGTTTTTTCTGAATTGAACGTAGTTTTGGGTAGACATCTTTAAGTTGAAAATTATAAATAACAGATAGGTATATTTTATTTTTATTTTTGTTAATTTGGTCGGAGAAATCATTTTTTTTAAGTTTTAATTTTATTTACCCTAAATGTAAATAAACTTCGTGTAAATAAACAAAAGTTATATTCTTTTCTTCTTTCTGTGATCGGAGGACTTTACCCAAGATTATGGAACCAAGGATACGACCTGAATTATTCTGCTGGGTAAGCAAGGTTCTGTGTTTGATGATTGAGATTTGACGCTGCGTCTGTATGATGCTGTTGCTTCACTTGTATATACGTATTACACTGATCCTATGTTATTTTCTTAGACAAAGTTGATAGATTCGATTTAGTTTGTCAAAGACTTTTTTTTAAATAAAGACACACTCATCTTGGGTCATGGCGGTGGCGTCATATTTAGTTATACTAGTAGTGCTTGATTATACTACCATAATAATTGTTATCAGGTGATAAGGTCCAATGGGTAGGAAAAAAGTGATTTTTTTATTATTAAATCCTAATCCTAACTAATATTATAAATGCGAAAGTGAGTTTGTTTGTTTACTCTTCACGCTTTATCTACACATAGTTACAAGTACTGAGAAGGACATAGGATACCTTTCATCCTGGGAAAAAGCACTGTTTCCAGAGGAAATTAACGAGGGCGAAACCGCGTGCAAAAGCTAGTTCTTGTATATTTCTGATATTAATACTTTTTGAATATTTTTTTTTTTTATATACTATGAGGCTAGATTGTGATCTGGACAGTTCACCATGTTGATTATTAAAAAAAACCTTGTCTAATCAATTTCTACGATCTTTGACTCCTCTATCCACCAACCTCCCAACAGTTTGTCACTCCTGGACACTACAGTTCGAATTACTCCGATTAAACTCGTTTGAACTAAAACAGACGTTAAGACTAATGACGTAAAGTTTACTTTTGTTTGAGCTTTGCTCCAACATACTTCGCTCTCCTAATCCTGTATTGTCCAAGGTAAACCAATTAATAATCTCAGGCAGATGTCTGCAGGCTAGCCTAGCCGAAATTTAGCTTGCAAAATGCTTAGTATATTTCTTGTATAATATTCCCATAGACATAGAAAAAAAATCATTCTTTAATAGACTAATAAACTTGATTGTCAAATGAAGCCCAAAAACGTTCATAATAGTCTGCTCCAATTTCAATTTTTTTTACAGATTGTTCACAAATTCTATGGAACCAAAACACACCGAAAATGTCAAATTTGACAAAAATGAGCCTCACAGAAGATATTACCTGTCCTTCACCAACATAGGCAAAAACCATATCTGACATCCCGCTTCTTCAGCTGTCTGTGCCTCTAAGTACAATTAAAAAAAATCTTCTAGCTCTATGAATATTTCACAACCAACCAAAGTTGAGAAGTTCAACGTCACAGGGTTTCGTACTCTTGACCTGCGATAGTGGTGATCAAGCAACTTTTGCAATGGTCAGTCACGGGATGGGTGTGTAATATTTTCTCATCGCGAACATTACAATTTATGAAATAGCACTAACCAAAATGCCAATTCAATTTAAAAATCTAAAAATACGTGTATCATATGTGTGTGTTTGGTTAAACACCTGCATCCTCTCTAGGGGTGAAAGTACTCATAAATATGAGCAACTTTTTATATGTGACCGACTCTGAAACCACTGGTGTTTACCCAAACACCCTGTGTACAATTTTCAGTATACAAAAAAATACCAAAACCATAATGTCTACATATCAACGCAGAGACGAACCCACTAAACGTTTAAATCGAAATTTGCTTATTTCTTTAAATAATACGCACTAAAGGAATTTTGGAAATTCCAACACTAAGGGGGTGAGATGAATGAAAAACAAAATTCACCCAAGAAAAGCCATGGACAAAAGCAAGTATGATAATAAACCTAATAAAAATAATATTCTGTAATGTAGTGAGCAGATTGGCGATATCAATCAACTCATACACAATGTCTCTTAAGAGGTTGACAAATTATAGTGGTAATAAATATCTCGTAACATATCTTCATAACTATTGTATTCATATCTATTCATGAAGAGATCAGGCTAAGTAATACTTTACCAATAAAAATGATTTTGTCCATGGATGTAGCTTTATTTTTCTTTGTGGAGTCGACCTAAATATACAAGGGTTTTATAGGTCAAGCATAGAATGTTATCCAGCATATAAGTAGCTTCATTTCTTCTTCAGTTCTGTTCAAGGTTAAAAGAAAATGCCAGGGGTGTAAATATTTCTAGAGTCTTCACAGGCGATCGTCTTTACAACCGGAACCATAAACAAGCTAAATACGTATTAAAAAATAAAAAAAACACGACTGACAACTCACATAGTCTATGTCACTCGGAGGAATGCAAGGAATCTAAAAATATCTCTCACTTCAAAATCTGATAAGCCGTTTAGGACTATGGTGGAATAAAGAAACTTACATACATTCATGAACCCTGAAAACATAACACTCCTTTTTTGGTCAGTCGTGTAAAAAGAAACACAATACATAAAAACCAACAAACCAAACCCTTTTAACTCATTGTTTCTGAAAAAGCCAAAGAAAAAAATCACGAATTCCAAATCAAAGATCTTTATTTCAAAACGTTCTTTAATTCCACTAACATTCTTTATTCAGCAACCAGTGTATCTGTACGTGAGGATTTTCCAAAGCAGGCCAAATAAATCGGGTCCAATCGAGTCACACCATGGAAATTTTGCAAAGCTAAACTTGTAAAAGGCGGACGTGAGAGGAAAGCGTTAGGGGAAGGGTAAACACCTTTGTTTTTTACAGTCCTTTACGCAACCATTAAAGTGGCCTTTGTTTGGAACTGTTTCGTAGACTTTTCTGCCGAGAAAGTTCTATGGAAGTGACTCGTCTATTGAAAAAAGTACAGCACATAGGACACTTTTTATCCCGAAATGCTCACGTGAATGAAGCTCGGGCGTCGATAGTAGGATCTATTTTAGGTAGAGAAGTAAATGAAGTCCGCGAAGACGTAAAGACTAATAATAATAAAATAAATAAATAAATAAAAATTTTAAGCAAAAGGCCTATGTCAGAATTGCCTGCTCTTTCCTGATGATTTAATATTGTTATTTAAGTAAGTACTATTTTACCCACCAAACGGTTAGGGATACATGAGAAGAGGATGTGCCAGAATCACCATCATGCATAACATCCGCAGCAAACCAGATATTCTTTATCATTATTTAAAAAAAAAAAAAATTCAAAAAAATTATAAAAAAGAGGTGTTAAAAATAAATAGAAATAAAGAATAGACTTACTTACTTACTTACTCCGCTGGCTCAGTGACCCCAAAGTGGATCTTGGCCTCCGATACGTGAGAGCGCCATAGACTCCTATTCTGCGCGGTGGCTCGCCAGTTGACCGCTCCCAGCTCACGCTGATCAACCTCCACAGTGTCTCTCCAGCGATATCTGGGGCGCCCGACTGGGCGCCTGCCTGACACTTTTCCCAGGTAGGCTGATTTAACGCCACGATCCTCCTTCATTCTTTCGAGATGACCAAGCCAGCGCAGTCGCTAAAGAATAGAGGTGTGATAAATTTTAGTTACGTACTATATTACCCACCAAAAGGTTACCATCCGCATCAAACTAATGAAGCAGAGGTAATAAATAGTTTTGTCAAAGAAATAAACAGTGACAGGGACAGTAAAAGCGTGGCTTTTATCAATTTTGCCCAGTGTCCCAACTCCTAACAGAACTAGTTTCCTTGGTAATCCAATTCAGAGCAAATTCAAGTTACAAGATTCTCACTAACTCGAATTTGTGGTACAAAACTAAACTAACTCATCTACAGCAAGATTTAGTTGTTACTATTTTAAATATTTTAATGAAATAAACGACAATAAGAAATAAATACAAATACCTTTATCGCACACAATAATGACGGTAATACAGAAAATATGTCATTATATTTTGTAAAAAAAAAATCCTTTGTAAATTACACATTAAGGTTTAATTCATGTCTGCCTTAAACAAATTAGTTTTGTGGAAAACCTGATTACACATTATTAAAAACAGTATAGATAAGAATCCAATAGTATCCGTAAAAATGTGGTCCCAAAAACCACTAAAATCTACCAGAGCATAACGGATATGGGCGAAGCAGATCTGAGATGAGGAGCATCCAACAAACATTTGACTTACCCTCTTATATAAAATTATGTTGCTAGGCAAAGACCTCCCATACTTTATATTCTGTGAAAAGTCTGGTCTTTCTTTTATGTATTTGTTACGGTCGTCTCACTATCCTGCCAATATACCATACCATATTTTTTTTGTAATTTATGACCGTGTAAGTATCTTTCGTATACTTACCATAATTCACTAATAATCAAATTTATTTATTTATTAAACCTTTATTGCTCAATCTGAATACAATTAAAAATGACATAAAAAATAGTTTAATATCAATTATAGAATGGCTTACTAATAATAATCTAAAAATAAATCTTAATAAAACTGTGACAATGAACTTTCAGCTCAGACCTAAAAATAATAGCCCCTTAAATATAAATTATATGGGTCAAACTATAAAAGAAACAACTGAGACAAAATTCTTAGGATTATTTATTAACAATGATATGACTTGGAAAACTCATCTTAAGCACATCTGTAAAAAGTTGACTAAATTTTCATATGCCTTGTACATGTTAGGAAAAGTAGCAAACCAAAATACACTTCTTACGGCATATCATGGGTACGTGGCCTCCACCCTGAGATATGGCGTTATATTCTGGGGTAATGCCTCAAGGATTAATGATGTTTTTTTAGCTCAAAAGAAATGTCTACGAGCCATATGCAAGTTAAAACCCTATGATAGTTGCAAAACATACTTCCAGGAACTAAGGATATTAACTCTACCGTCATTATACATTTGTGAAACTGTTTTGTTTGTAAAAAATAATATTCATTTATTTCATCGGGTCGAGAGTCAACGTCGCTCGGACACTCTACATTTAGTGCAAACAAATACTACTTTTCTACACAAGAGTGTTTATGCTATGGCGCCAAAATTGTACAATAATTTACCTAAATTTTTAAGAAACAAAATCCTTTAAGAAGGAACTATCTAAGTTACTGATTGAAAAAGCATATTATTCTGTTAGTGAATACCTAAATGATAATTTCAATTAATTTAATTACATAATTTCTGAATAATATTGTAATTTGTATCTATTACGTTGTAAATTAATGACTTTTTTAAATTTTGTATGCCTTATGGCGGGACCTAGAGGAACTCCTTTTAAGTGTATAACACCTCTCTATGTAAACCTATGTTCACAAAATAAATGATTTGACTTTGACTTTGAAACACAAATGTATGGCACAATAGGTGGACTTAATGCAAAAGCATTATTTAACAGTCGACCTTTGGGTTAAACAGAGAACTTAAGTGACTTAACTTAAAATTCATCAATTACGTATCATTTCCTCTCTTTAATTTGGTGAGGATTATAGGACACGCCAAGATATATCTTTGTACTTTACATGTTTTGTATGTAGACCGTTTTGCGTAATCTAATTTCTTCTCTACCAATTATATTTGAATGCAATTAGCTACTATAATATGGAAAGGCGCTAGAAGATTGTTAATCTGTTTGCGACTTTCTGCCAAGTCTAGCTTTGTTTTTTGTTTTCGAGATAAAATAGAAATGAAATTATGTTCTCTTCATTTTTGACGTGTCATTACGTTATTCAAGTTTTTTTTTTGTAAAAACTGTGCCTCGTAAAAATTTTATTTTATGGAGAAATTTACATAATCGATACAAAATGAACAATTGCATGATAGGTTCCTACTTTAGTGCGAGATCGTCAAACTTCGTGCAAACATTTTGACTGATATACGAGTACATACAAAAAAATACAGTCAAATAACCTCCTTTTTACTAGGCTTACTTATAATTTATTCAAAACTAATTTACACAGTTTGGTTAAAAATATCCATGTTTAATTAAACATACATTTATCGTTCATCAACGTGGCAATTAACGCTTTCCAAAAAACTTGTACATTTCCCAAAAATAACACAAATGTCAAACAAATAGGTAGGTAAATGACTGAATTATTAACATAGTTCGATCAGACTTGTATAGTTGTACGCTTGTGGCTACCTATATCAGAAACTCTTGGGTTCTATCTAAAAGTTTGGTACATGACTAAGGTAATAAATTTTAATAATAAGACCTTTGATGGTTTGACATTTTCTGTGTTTTGCCTTCTTGGGAATAAAAGGTATGCTTCCAATCATCTGAAAGTGCCGATTCGAATTATACACTGAAAAAAAAAAATTGTTCACACACATCAAAAAAATGATAATGCTATCAAGTCATTTGTTTATATACGAGCGCATAAAGTTTTGTGATCCCGGGAATCAAGTCATCTTGATTGAGAAACGGAACAAGCAGACATGGCACATTCAAACAAGTAATGGTCGGCTGAATCTAGTATGATTATTATTTATATCAACTGCCCTTTGTGCATGTTACTAAGACATGATAATTGATGGTTAAACAAACTTACCTTAATGAAGTTTGACCATAATTATACAAGACGTTGCTTCCGAAGATATTTAATCAATTCACTAAGCAGCTCGCTCTGCTATGTACTAGGCATGACACAATTTTTAGAACCTAAGGATAAAATAACATAAAATAAAATTAGTCAAAAATTGACATCCGACCGTCGTCCCACCCCTACAAGTCACCTCCGGCGGCGGCGCCCCGCCCGCTTCATTCCTTTAGAACAAAATTTCGAAATGTGGCGCTTGGGATATTGTAATATGTATTTAACATATTGATTGGGACGGGCGGGTTATAAATATCTTCGGAAGCAACGTCTTGTATAATTATGGTCAAACTTCATTAAGGTAAGTTTGTTTAACCATCAATTATACTACGACGTTGCTTCCTCGATATTTAATCAATTCACTAAGCAGATGTTTAGAACCATTGCGAAATTTGCAAGATTTTTATTTTTATATTATTATAATAATATTAATTATTTTTAATGTGAGCTATTAAAAGTGGATCCTTAGATACTTTGATATAGGATGGTTAATTACATGAAAAACTACAAATGTAGTTGTATCTACGATTATCTTACACAAAGATATTAGATATAAACAAAAAATTACGAATTGGAGAAAAAAAATCTTCGAATAGGCTATGTGATGCAATGCCATTACGGTTTTTTCATTTTGTAATGCAAAATGATGAAAAATATTAAAGTCTATCAAATAAAATGTTTAAGTCTGTAGTGTACAGACTTTGATTGCTATCCTTGATATTTTGGGAGAAAGAGCAGTTAACAAGAAGCAGACTAAAAGTCTCTATGGGA
Organism: Ephestia elutella; assembly: GCA_018467065.1. Taxonomy (NCBI): domain Eukaryota; kingdom Metazoa; phylum Arthropoda; class Insecta; order Lepidoptera; family Pyralidae; genus Ephestia; species Ephestia elutella. The sequence continues at coordinate 4,168,330 of CM031572.1, forward strand.
CAATAATTAACATAACCAAATTAACACTATAGTTATTTCCTGTGAGACAGGATATTTTAACAGGCTTAATTGGGAATAAGATATGTTAACTTTAAAACGTAAATATTTACTAAGAGAGATGTGATTTATTTTACTAAGAGGGATGGATTTTAGTTTGCAATAGCAAACTCAACGCAGGCAGAGATACTTGCTCAGAGTTAATTTTACGAATAGAGACTAGAATTTTTACTACCTAATGTAAGAAAGCTTTACTGTATTGATTATGAACATATACTTCTAGATGGTTAATGTGTCGGGTTAAAAGGACACTATACTAATTTAGGATTCTTTCTATAAGTACTCGAGGAATATCTTCACCTGACAAATATATATTAATTTGCAAGAGAAAAACATAATTATGCAAATTTGAGGTCGGTACATTTCTGCTGAAATATACTCGTAAAACTACACTGTTTTTATAGACTGTACTTAGCCGAATATATAGGTGAATCGGCCACAGTCATAGAGTATAAACTATAGGTAGTATTAGGTACCACAGTGCGATGATTTCACTATAACTTTTGTTATGAGTACGTACTCGTATGCACAAGCCTATAGTTAGAAATATTAACGAAAGACTGAATTCAACGAACGAAATTCAAGTGTACTTTCTGTACAAGCTTATTATGTTTCCAGTAACAAATACATATTAAAAAAAAATAGTTATGATGCTTAGTTTTCCGAAAGAAGAATCTAAAAGTTCTGTAACGTATAGGCAAAGAACGTGTAATGACAAGAGAGTCTTTAATTGTGATTAGATTCTCGATAATAAATTACTTCCTTGTTCCAAATGGTAACTTACTCACGCAAGTCGTTGCAGATGACCTTGGCTAGGAGTAATTTGTAATAAATACAGTAGCTGTAGAAAAAATAAAGGTCCATATTATACTACTTTATATATATATATATATATACACATGTTTTTTTTTTTTTTTGATCAAAAAAGTCGCATCCAAATCACTAAAATAGATATCTATAATTATGCATCCAGTTGTTGAATTAAATTTGCGGAGGAAATTGAATTAATAATAAAATGATGGGGATATTGGTACCAAAGATTCGAGTTTACGTAGAGTATTCAACACATTTACGAACAGAAAAAAAACCATTGCCATATTGGCTATTTGAATAAATCCCCATAAACAGAAACTAAAAACAACATACTGAGTATCTAATATTGTTCAGTACTTGCTTGCTCAAGCTAGAGCTAAGGCCTAATGTCTAGTTCTTAAGAAACAAGTGCTTTGTTATCTTACTGTAATTTGTCCAAAAAAGAAAGCACTACTCTTACTGGCTTAAGGCACTTTTATTTCATTTATAAGGTGCTTTAGAGCGTTGCTGTTGTACAACTACAGTAAACGTAAAAGCCGGTTAATTTCATTGATAAGCTTGATAAGTATTGAAATATAGTACGTAATAATGAGTAAGTACACAATCTCAGTTGTTTGTATTAGGTATTATTATTTATTGAATTTGGATGCGATCTGCAAAAAATCAATCAAGAGGCAGAATCTTTAAATATTATAAATCTTATGTATATGAAGATAAATGGGCAACTGTTAGTGAAGTGAGTTGCTAATTATAAAGAAATAAAGAGAACGTTATCGGGTATTGACCCGATATTGGTGATTCCGGAGTCATCCGGACTGAAAATAAAAGTATTTCATTATACGTACTTTTAGGAGAAAATTGATCGCCTGAACAGTTTATTTAAGATACTGTCAAATTTAACGCCATACACAATAGTGACATAAAGTACATGTTTGGCTATGTATATACGAAATATAAAACAAATAACTTATTGATCGATTGATCAGTCGATTTATTAAAGGTAAATCCAGGGTGTTTCGTTAGTATAATTACTTACTATGAACGAAAAAAAAATGTAAATTATCTAAAATGTATATTTGGCGAATATTCATCTCGATTGATGAGTGGATTTCCTTTTCTCAGTTTACCGAACTCCATTGCCCAACATCCTCTTGGGATCCTTACGGTATACCCGGTGTTTAGATATTTGGTAAGAGTACATACCTGTTATGATGACCAGCAATGGTCGGCGATTTTTATCAGTCCTGTTGTACAGACATTTATAACAACAGATACATACAGATAATCTGTCCCTGCCAAGAGTTGAGAGATTCGAAGTCCGCGTTTAGCTGAAACGAACAGAGCTGAGTTAATACTGACAGTGCATCGTTATAACATCATTATAGTTCGAAGAACTTACGCAGCCAGAAAAAAAAAATACTTGACTGTATCAGTCTAGTAATGTTTTGATAAGTAAGAGATACTTAAAGGGTGTTCGAAATGTATAGTAAGATACACACTTTCGTTACATGGTTATCATCTGATAATAATACTATTTGCATAGTTATACTTTGGATAGTAGCTTGTCCACGGAGTTCTATTACGTATATCTGGCTGATAATGTGTAGATTTGGCCACAATCGCATTGTAGTTCTGTATGTGCTAATATAAGTGTGTATAAAATTAGTAAGTAAGTAAAGATACTTTATGTTTGTAATAAACTTGTTGATGTTTATTAAATCTAAGCATTGCATTGAGCGTGTACTGCGCCGTGAATAGCAGGCCTTTGTTTTGCCTGCTGGCAACATTGCGCAGACGGCTTCCGGCCGTCGACATTCAGTCGTCCTTTGAACGCGCGCGCACGAGGCCGTGTCGCGGGATATATTGCGGGGCTATAGCCACCATCTTGTGTTGTTGCATTTTGAAGCCGCGCGGCGTGGCGTTAATTTTGTTTGTAATAACTGATTTGAGTTATAATTGTGAGCTTCCTTTTGTTAAATAACTATTGAACGTTCGTGTTTGTGAAAAACCCTGTTATTGTGACTGTTTCTTGTGAGATGCGAAACGTGGCTGCCTGGAGGCGCCGAATCCCGTCGCCGAGTGGAACTGCTGGAAGAAACCTACGTATTTATTCTGGGGAAGTGATCTCGGGGTAGGTTGGGTGTTTAGGGACCGCATCCACTTCCGAAGACACTCGAAGTTGGATCCGAAGATTAAGAAGATTCAGTTTGGTAAGTGGTTTGAAATTTAGTTACTTAGTTATTAGTACATAGGGTTCTATAGCTCCCTTTATAAGCTATAGTGGTAGCAGACTGCGTATAGGTTAGGTTAGGTTAGTCGGACAGACGTAGTGCCGGGTCGAGGTTTTTACCGGTATTTTTTACCCGGTAAATTTTTCGGTACCGAACCCTCCCGCCATTTCGTTTGTCCCGGATTCTCTGCGCACATTTTCTGGTAGCAGAGCGTAGTTGTTCTGCACATTTTCTGGTAGCAGAGCGTAGTTTATCTACCCTCTATTTGTTCGTTTGTAAAAAATAATTAATTGTTTGTAAAAATTATTAGATTTTTCTTAGTTTGTTTGTATAAGAATATTTGTAACCTTTTTTGTATTTGTTTGCGGTTTGTACCGTGCGTTCCGGGTTTGTGCCATTCTCATACCTACCGCGGTTCTTCGTGTAGTTGTTTGATTTTGTTGTTTTTTATTTACCTTTTGTTATTTTTCGTTTGTGACTTGACGCGATGGCGAAGGTCTCCAATGCTAGGGCGACACTCGCCAACGAATTGAGATGGTTTGTGACGGCCGGAGGACTCCTGTCCCGGAAGGACAGGGAGGGCGCCATACTGCTAAGAGCGGATCACCTCCACTCACGATTGATTAGCGCGGAAGCGGCCATGGTGGTGCTTACCGAAGCCGAACTTGCCCCGGAGGTCTACGCAGGTCACATGGCGGACATGGACCAGATCCTGAGTCTGCACGATGATATCGCGGAGGCGGCGACCGCAATAAGGGCGAGACAGGCTGGCGGACCAGCCCCTCGCACACCTGTTAGACAGGAAGGACCAGCAGTTACTGGTCGGCTCCCCACCCTTCAGCTGTCCCACTTTGGGGGTAGGATGGAGGAGTGGGTAGCATATAAAAATATGTTTGAGTCCCTGGTCGTAGCACGACAGGATTTGTCGAAGGCCCAGAAGATGGCCTACCTCCTCTCCACTCTTGAGGATGAAGCGCGGTCGCTCATCCAGCACCTCCGGGTGGAGGACGACCAGTACGATACGGCTTGGGAGTTATTGAACTCCCGCTACCAAAACTTACGTTTGTTAACGGATGCGCACGCCGCACAGTTGATGGCCCTGCCCAAGGTGGCCAACAGGGCACAGTTGCGCCTGCAGTTGCTCACGCCCGTTACAGTGGCCTGTAACGCGCTCCGCACACTGGGGCTGCCGGTGGACCAATGGTCTTTTACGTTGGTGCACATTGTATTGGGCAAATTGCCCAATGACATCCGCTCGCGGTTTGAGCGCGAAAATGCGGAGCGGGATAGCACCACCCTACCAACATTCACTGACTTGGTGAAGTTTTTGGAGTTTGAGGCACGGGCTGCTGAGAATACCATGACGGACTCAGCGCCATCCAGAGCGCCTGAACGTAGGCCCTTGGAACCCTCATGGCGAGGGAAGCCCCAACAGGGACGGCAACCGCCACCGCGTGGAGCTGGTGTGCGGGTTGCACACACGGCAGCAGTCGCGAGGGACGCAGACTGCCTGCAATGTGGCCGGATGGGCCACAGCCTGCTGCAATGCAGGGACTGGCAGAGACTGCCAGTACAAGATAGGCGCCGCATGGCAAAGCGGCATGAACTTTGCTTTTATTGTTTGGGCAGTCATTATGCACGTGACTGTCCCAGTGCCATACCATGCAGTGCATGCCGTGGGCGGCACCACGCGATGCTCTGCATGAACCGGAACGGGGATGGCACCCGGATGTTGAGGCAGGGGTCCCCTATGGGCGGGGGCGCTCCTGCGCGAAGCCCTCCACCATCGGACGGAGGACGCGGCTTCGCTCGTCGCACCCCCCCTCGGGAGGGGGGTCGCGTACCGGCGCGGGTCTTGGCGGACCGGGACCACGCGCCCCAAGGTCGTGGCCAGTATGTGGCTGGCCAGGCCCCGGATAGGGCCCCCATGGGCGGGGGCCCTAGATCGGACGTGAGAGTGGGGACACCCCCCTCCACGCGGGTTACCAATGCCCAACACATGCAGCCGCAGCGGTTTTCTCCGCCGCTGCACGAGTACCCACGGCTGGAGTACCACCCGCCGTACCATATGTATGGCAGGGCCGCGGGCTATGCCCCCCCTCAGGTAGGGATGTGCACTCGCCCGCCATACTATCCGGGTCAGTGGCGCCCCCCTGGTTTGGAGAGAGTGGGGAGCCCGTAACTAGCTTGCTCCCTTGCTGGGACAGAGCCGCGGACGGTTCTGCTCCCTACCGCGGTGGTCCGCGTATGGGGTCGTGGGGGGGAAGCCATGAATTTGAGAGCTCTGCTGGACTCAGGGGCTCAAAGCAGTTTGGTTACCACTCGAGTGGCACACCAGTTAGGTTTAGTCGTGGAAGACTCGCCTGTGCCACTTCTTGGAGTTGGTGGCATACAAGTGAAGTGTCTGACGGGCCAGACACTTGTCACCTTTTCTTCGCTGAAGTCCTCCACAATGAGGATCACGACTTCGGCTATGGTAATGGATACCATTGCGGGTTGGCACCCCTCGACAGACATACCGCCGGGTGTGTTGTCTTTGGTTTCGGGTCTGGATTTGGCCGACCCCTTTGTCTTTCATCCCGGCCCAGTGGACTTGCTCCTGGGCTCGGACGTATTGGGTTGGATTTTGTTGGGTACCCAGAAAGCTCTGGGTTCGTCTTCACTGATGGCAGTGTCTACTATCTTTGGTTTCGCCCTGATGGGCCCTGTGTTTGATAATAGCACCGTGGAGGAGCCACCGGTCGTCGCATCAGCGTCCTTGGCCAAGACCATGCAAAGGTTTTGGGAGGTGGAGGAGCCACCTATGAGTTCCAGGATGGATCCGGAACACGCTGAGTGCGAAGCCTTCTTTCGATCAACCACGGAGAGGTTGCCCTCCGGTCGGTTTGTAACTAGATTACCATTTGTTGCTACACGTCCTAGCCTAGGGCAAAGTAGGGCGCTTGCGGAGAAACGACTGCTGTCCATGGAGCGACGTATGCAGCGTGACCACGTACTTCGCGATAAATATATTGAATTTATGCGCGAGTACGAGGATTTGGGTCACATGTCTCCGGCTCGAGTTGATTGGAGCTCAACTGAGCATTACTTTTTGCCCCACCACGCGGTGGTGAAGGCCTCAACGGGCAAGTTGCGGACTGTCTTTGATGGGTCCGCACCCACTTCGAACGGAGTTTCGTTGAATCTATGTTTGCATTCAGGTCCCAAATTGCATAGGGACATAATTGACATCATCTTGAACTTTAGAAGACATCAAGTGGTTTTTGGCGCGGACATCCGGATGAGGTTCCGCCAGACAGTCATACATCCTGAGGACAGGCGATTCCAGTTGATACTCTGGCGTGAGCGCCCTGAGGATCCTGTGACGGTGTATGAACTCAACACAAACACGTATGGTTTGAAATCTAGTCCCTATATCGCCATCAGATCATTGCTTGAATTGGCAGAGCGGGAACGGATCCGCTTTCCCCGTGGGGCTTCCGTGCTGTCACGTGACTTGTATGTTGATGACGTGTGCACCGAAGCCCTAAGTATTGAGGAGGCCCTCCTACTGCGGGATGAATTGATCGAAATATTGAAGACAGGTGGCTACGAGCTACATAAGTGGTTGTCCAATGAGCCTAGAGTTCTAGAAGGGATCCCGGAGGATCACCAACAGAACCCTCACCTGTTTGAGGATGTGGATGATCCCAACAGGATAGCGGTGCTGGGCATGCAGTACCAGCCGCTAACCGATATTTTCACATTCCAAGTGGACTTGGAAATACCAAAGGTCTGGACTAAGAGAACGGTGTTGTCCGTAATAGCCCGTATGTTTGATCCAAGCGGTTGGATCAGTCCAGTGATATTCTCTGCAAAGTGTCTTCTTCAGAGACTTTGGACTTTGGGCGTCTCGTGGGACGAGCCGCTGTTTGGCTCTCCATTGGATGATTGGCTCGAGTTGTTTTCATCGATTAAGGAAGTCAATCGGATTGCCTTGCCTCGTCGAATATTGCCCCCGGGAAATATCGAGCCAGCCTGCATGGCTTTTGTGACGCGTCGGAGCGAGGCTACGCCGCGTCAGTCTATATGCGGACAGTTGACGCCGATGGCCGGGTCAATGTCTCGCTTTTGTTAGGGAAGAGCAAGGTCGCCCCCATCAGGACTAGGCTGACTATTCCCAAGCTTGAGTTGAGTGGAGCTCACCTTCTCTCTAAATTGTTGCATCACGTTGCCAGTGAGCTGGCGGCCACGGTCGAGATACGAGACATCTTCGCCTGGTCGGATAGCCAGGTCGCGCTTGCATGGTTGCGCGCGGCCCCACATACCTTGGAGGTTTTTGTTGGAAACAGGGTTTCCCAAATTCAAAATATTGGAATTGATATAACATGGAGACATGTGCCGGGAGAGCTTAACCCAGCGGACTGTGCTTCCCGAGGTTGTACGGCACCAGAATTGGTGTCACACCCGCTCTGGTGGGGTCCAGAGTGGCTGATGGGATCAGAAACATCTTGGCCTGTCTGTCAGACAGATGTTACTTCTTTGAGTTTGACTGGGCTTCGTGTACATGCTGTAGTCGCTGAGACGACGTCGGAGCCGGATTGGCTACTTGCTCGGTATAGCAGTTTGGATAAGCTTCTGGGTGTTACCAGTTGGATTAAGCGTTTCATACATAATTGTAGAAACCCACAGGCAAAGCGGTTGGAGCCGATTGCAGGTGCAGAAGAGCGCCGGAGCGCATTGTTGCATTGGGTCCGTGTCGTGCAGACCGGACGGTTTGAGTCAGAGCTTCGTATTTTGCGCGACGGACGCGCTAAGTTGAAGGGCGCGGTCGCTCGTTTGAACCCGTACATCGACTCGGATGGGCTTCTTCGGGTTGGAGGCAGGCTCCGGAAGGCGGATCTTCCATATGAGACTCGCCATCCTCTGTTGTTGCCCAAGGGCGGACCCTTGGTGCAGCTTTTGGTGTCTGATCGACACATTCGTAACGCCCATGCTGGGTGCAATGCTTTGTTGGCTATTTTGCAACGCGAATTTTGGATTTTGTCTGCCCGAAGAGCAATCCGTAGTGTCCTGTTTCGATGTATTGCATGTTATAGGTTGAAGGCATCCACGATGCAACCACAGATGGGTGATTTGCCCGCTGATCGAATCCGACCTTCGAGGCCGTTTGACGGCGTTGGAACCGATTTTGCCGGTCCCTTTTCGATCAAGGCTTCTCCCTTTCGTAATGCCCGTATTGTGAAGGGCTATTTGTGTGTATTTGTTTGTTTGGCCACCAAGGCTGTCCATTTGGAGGTGGTATCGGCTCTGACTACGGAGGCCTTCGTCGCCGCGTTGGATCGCTTTGTTTCGCGTCGAGGTCTACCTTCCCTTATTAGGTCTGATAATGGCACAAACTATAAAGGAACTGTAAATTATCTTAAGGATGTTTCTGTGTTTATTGATAAAAATTGTACTAGTTTAAGTCAAATTGCTGCCCAAAGGGGAATAACCTGGAAGTTTAGTCCCCCAAGTTGCCCCCATTGGGGAGGGATTTTTGAAGCGGCTGTGAAATCCGCAAAGACCCACCTCCGCCGCATTATCGGAGAAACGGCTCTAACTTTTGAAGAGCTGGCCACAGTGTTTTGTAAAGTTGAGGCGGTCCTCAACTCTCGTCCTCTCTGTCCGCTATCTCCAGATCCAAATGACTTGGAAGCTCTCACCCCTGGTCATTTTTTGGTGGGAGGGCCTTTGAATGCCCTGCCCGAATACCCTTGGAAGGATGAACGCGTATATCGGTTGTCGCGTTTTCAAATGTTGCAGCAAATGAGCCAGGACTTTTGGCGTCGCTGGTCGCTTGAATATTTGCATTTGCTGCAGCAAAGAGTGAAGTGGACAGACAGGACTGAGCCTCCCAGGGAGGGTGATTTAGTATTGTTAAAAGAGGCAAATTTGCCCTCATTGCTTTGGCGACGAGCTCGCATATTACGTTTGATTCTTGGCGGAGATGGCACTCCGCGTGTGGCTGAGGTGTTAGTCGACGGTTCGATTTTAAGGAGAGCTGTGACCTCTCTCGCCCGCCTTCCCGTAGAGTAAGCTAGCGGTCTGCTTCTCAGACCGGGACGGGGGGATGTTTGTAATAAACTTGTTGATGTTTATTAAATCTAAGCATTGCATTGAGCGTGTACTGCGCCGTGAATAGCAGGCCTTTGTTTTGCCTGCTGGCAACATTGCGCAGACGGCTTCCGGCCGTCGACATTCAGTCGTCCTTTGAACGCGCGCGCACGAGGCCGTGTCGCGGGATATATTGCGGGGCTATAGCCACCATCTTGTGTTGTTGCATTTTGAAGCCGCGCGGCGTGGCGTTAATTTTGTTTGTAATAACTGATTTGAGTTATAATTGTGAGCTTCCTTTTGTTAAATAACTATTGAACGTTCGTGTTTGTGAAAAACCCTGTTATTGTGACTGTTTCTTGTGAGATGCGAAACGTGGCTGCCTGGAGGCGCCGAATCCCGTCGCCGAGTGGAACTGCTGGAAGAAACCTACGTATTTATTCTGGGGAAGAGATCTCGGGGTAGGTTGGGTGTTTAGGGACCGCATCCACTTCCGAAGACACTCGAAGTTGGATCCGAAGATTAAGAAGATTCAGTTTGGTAAGTGGTTTGTAATTTAGTTACTTAGTTATTAGTACATAGGGTTCTATAGCTCCCTTTATAAGCTATAGTGGTAGCAGACTGCGTATAGGTTAGGTTAGTCGGACAGACGTAGTGCCGGGTCGAGGTTTTTACCGGTATTCTTTACCCGGTAAATTTTTCGGTACCGAACCCTCCCGCCATTTCGTTTGTCCCGGATTCTCTGCGCACATTTTCTGGTAGCAGAGCGTAGTTGTTCTGCACACTTTATAAACCAGACTACGATCGCGTCGTAGTTCTAATGGGTAATAATGTGTATACCTGACTACAATCGCGTTGTAGTTACATAAGGTAATAATCATCATCATCATCTCAAGTCGAAATGGCAAAAATTAGACTAATTAAAATTTCATAATAATGTGCACACGTGACTACAATCGCATTGTAGTTCTATATGTGCTATTATATAGGTGTAGAATATAAACTAGACTACGATTATATCGTAGTTATATTGGGTAATACTTAGCGCGAAGATTTTGTAGTTAAGCCTCTTGATTGGGCCCGTTTTGCGTAGGGAGACTGGGCAGCTGCATATCTTCTGCGTTGTTGTTGTTCTTCTATCGGACTTTATGTGCTTGACTATAGTCGCTCTGATTACAATCGCATTGTAATTCTAACCCCGTCTACAATCGCATTGTAGATCTATTGGGTCGGAGCACACGTGACTACAATCGCATTGTAATTCTGTATGTGCTTGACTATAGTGTAAAACCCTGATTACAATCGCATTATAATTCTAAGGGTAAATATATATCCCTGTCTACAATCGCATTGTAGATCTATTGGGTAGTGCACACGCGACTACAATCGCATTGTAGTTCTATATGTGCATAGCACAGTCCACACGTAGATCACTCGTAGTCCACCCGTAGATCACCCGTAGTCCACCCGTAGATCACCTGTAGTCCACCCGTAGAGTACCCGTAGATCGCCTGTAGACTCCTCGTTGACTACCCGTAGACCAACCGCCATCATCATAGCTATTTTAATGTCCCCAATATTGGGGCACTGTCCTTCCCCATGGGTGGGTAAGGAGAATTAGGGCATCAAGTGGGCCCAATGGGGTTTGATTGGTTTTTAAGACTGTGAATACAGTTGAGACCCATCCAGTGACTAACGAAGTAACGTTAAAATCGAAAAAAGTCGAAAGCGTACAAAGTAGGTACGTACGTTTTTATCACAATAAACAATTAAGCAATTGACGTAACGAATAAAAGTTTACTTTTAAATGATGCAATGATGACAGCTTATGATTGGCTAAAATCTTGTTTACAAAATTATTCCAGGGTTTTCATTATAGAATTGGACCCAGACTTATTGCGAATCTAAATTCTGAACATACTTGTAATATCGTAGTTTAATATGATTAATCCTTCATCAACAAATAACCCAATTGGGCCTTGCGTTTAACTTTTGACGACAGTAAGAACAATCAAGAAATAAGAAGAAATTTATCCATACATATGTAGATTCGTGATTTTGCCACGAAAAAATGTTTTTACAAATGTAAAACATAAACATGCGACGCATATTTAGGTTACGATTCATGTAAAATCGCAACTCGGAACGCGAGATACTATTCGCGATATTGTATTATGTAATATCATGCACAGACAATTCCAAGATAAAAGGAAGGTAGGTGCATAGTTGGGTCAGAGGAAAAAAATCAATTGGTCTAACGACCGTTGTTTGTTGAGTTTATGATTAAAATGTTATCAAAGTACCCGCAGGTTTACACAGGTGTGATGTAAAATCACGGTTACGTACGAGTAATAGTAGCCAATGCATCATAAATATGTAGTTAACTAACATTTTGTTAGGCATTATAACTTTTTCAAAGTATAGTTAATATTCAAACCAGATATTCAGGTAATGAAAAAATACTTACATTTTTCGTTGTTTACGAGTGTAATGAACTTAAAGTACGTTATTTTCCACTGCCACTGAAGTTATAAATTAATTTTAAGATATTCCAGATACTTGGAATAAAAAGAAAAAATAAAAATATTGTTGTAGTGTGTGTGTTGCCATGCCCGCACACAAAAAGCGAATGAAGCGGGCGGGGCGCCGCCGCCGGAGGTGACTTGTAGGGGTGGGACGACGGTCGGATGTCAATTTTTGACAAATTTTATTTTATGTTATTTTATCCTTAGGTTCTAAAAATTGTGTCATGCCTAGTACATAGCAGAGCGAGCTGCTTAGTGAATTGATTAAATATCGAGGAAGCAACGTCGTAGTATAATCTTAATAAAACTCTGTGATGACTGTAACATTGTCTTATATAACTTTAATAAAGTAATTTAATAGTCTAAACAAGTACCTTGATTGATCTTTTTGAGTTTTAACAGAATCAAATTATTTTTATCACATGCCCTTTGTGTAATCTTAATAAAATTATGTGATGACTGTAACAATGTCATATATTTACCTAAATAAAATAATTTATTAGTCTAAACAAGTATCTTGATTGATCTTATTGAGTTTTATCTAGAATCAATCGATAAAATAAAACACATTAAATTAACATTTAAACGAATTTATTTTTTTATTAAACAATATTCATTCAATTTAAAAAAGCAGATAGATATCTGCTTTTTTAAATTGAATTGCTGCTGTAGATACTATATCTATAGTATCTACAGCAGTAATTCAATTTTAAACCGTTTTACATACCGTGTGTGATCATTAGTTCACACAGGCGTTGCGGCGCCGCCGCCGGCCCGGTATCCCTCATTGTTCATGCTGTGCCACACGGGGCGGCGGCTAGCGTGAGCTTTCGTCGGCTTCCATCTCTTATCTTTCCCCTTCTTCTTTTTAGCTGATGGAGGGTCACTATTGGAGCTTGAAGTAGTCTGACCGGGCAGTGCTACTACACTGGGGCTAATCAGTTCGGGCACACTCAATATAGCCGCGAGATTTCTATGTTCTTCGTTCGTGTCTGAAATCATAACATCTTTATTAGGAAACAAATATATCGAAGCAATTTGTATTTTATTTACACAAATTATTTGTAACACCTTCCTTTTCATGGAGGATAATTGATAAAATGAAAATGAACCAAATCATGCGTGACTACTCTGAACTAGGCACAGAAAAAAATATACCTAATTAAGTAGGTACTGCAGTGAAACTTGGGTTTCAAAATAAAAGAATCACTGCTTAAAACACGAGTATAATTTTTGAACTAAAAAAAATTTGACCAATGTCCTTTAACAAAAAATTATCCGGACACACTAAAGAAATAAAAATAAAAGTAAGGAAAGTTAACAACAGGAAAGGAATATTAACAGGTAAAATAAGAAATACATGAATTTGCTTGTTATTTTAAAAAGAAAATTAAATGAGTGAAAGAAATGGATGAAATGATGTATAAAAATTCCAAATCAAAACCGAAACAAAAATTATCCCGACAAAAGGGGGGCCTTTAGAATTTAGAGGAAAAAGTTATCACAATATGTTTAAAAAGTCATCTTAAAAGAACCACAGGCGCCACGGTTACAAACTAAACATTTCGTCGCTCTGTGACTCATTCTCATGTGCAGGCCGACTTTGCCGCGACTGAAGATTTCGGAGCGCGTTCAACCCGGCTGAGTCCCACATCTTGGTCCACAACCTGATTTACAACACGCTGACGAATATCCAGGTGCAGGCCGACGTTGCCCACTCTCGTCTAATAAACAATCCATACAATACATACATGAAATATTTCAGTGCCACTTCATATAATCCTTCTGGTTTTTTTTGACAACTAGATTCAACTTCGTCCCATTTTTAATAGGATACCCCTGAACGGTCTGATCGTCAACTTTTGATCTTCAATTGGAATCTTCAGATGTGAAGAAATCTGTCGTTTGATATCCAAAATAGATGTCGTTGGGAAAGCCTCTATTGTGCATTCCCCACCCTGAAGTTTTTCACCATAAACTTCATTGCTAGAGATCGATACTTGTATGTGAAGAATAATAAAAGCACAAAACAACAAGAAGAATAAAAAGAAAAAAAACAACTCTCTAAAAAATCTCCATCTTTTTTTTACCCAATTGACAGTCAGTCAAAAAAATCGAACCACCAGAATTTTAATTTCAAAAAGCTTATCATAAAGAAAGAACAAAGAAAAAAGTTTGCGTAGAAATAGAATCACAGACTAAAAAAGACTTGACTTTGTAGCGGTGTAACGCTACAGCATCTCCCTACCAAACAAAAAAAACAACAAAGCAAAAAAACAAACAAACAAACAAACAAACCACAACAAACAACCAATAAAACATAACAACCGAACAACTAAAACAAAATCCGGACAAGATACCTACACAAAACCAACAAACAGCAAAACGTAACCAAATGCTAACCTAAAAACTAAACGAAATACCAAACCTTATTGCTATCCCTATGAATCAGAGACTTGGTCATACGAGTATACCTAACGAAGCGTCTGAAAATTCCAAGCGCGTTCAACCCGGCTGAGTCCCACATCTTGGTCCACAGTCTGATTTTCAACACGCTGCAGAATCATCGACAACTCGCGACCGTACATTAAGAAATTCGGGGTGTAAGCAGTAGCCAATTTAATGCAAGAACCAGAGCAACCCGATGCAACACCATACCGCAATATAACCTCCGACTCTAAAGCCATCAATCAAATGTGAATAATCCACAGTAAGGAGAATCGTCGGGTCGCAGCATAGGCAGCTTCGGCAGGCTAAAACAGAAAATCACAGGATGAAAAACCGCGACCGGTAAACGGTCACCGTCCCTGTTCGGGCGCCATTTTTGCAGTGAAACTTGGGTTTCAAAATAAAAGAATCACTGCTTAAAACACGAGTATAATTTTTGAACTAAAAAAAATTTGACCAATGTCCTTTAACAAAAAATTATCCGGACACACTAAAGAAATAAAAATAAAAGTAAGGAAAGTTAACAACAGGAAAGGAATATTAACAGGTAAAATAAGAAATACATGAATTTGCTTGTTATTTTAAAAAGAAAATTAAATGAGTGAAAGAAATGGATGAAATGATGTATAAAAATTCCAAATCAAAACCGAAACAAAAATTATCCCGACAAAAGGGGGGCCTTTAGAATTTAGAGGAAAAAGTTATCACAATATGTTTAAAAAGTCATCTTAAAAGAACCACAGGCGCCACGGTTACAAACTAAACATTTCGTCGCTCTGTGACTCATTCTCATGTGCAGGCCGACTTTGCCGCGACTGAAGATTTCGGAGCGCGTTCAACCCGGCTGAGTCCCACATCTTGGTCCACAACCTGATTTACAACACGCTGACGAATATCCAGGTGCAGGCCGACGTTGCCCACTCTCGTCTAATAAACAATCCATACAATACATACATGAAATATTTCAGTGCCACTTCATATAATCCTTCTGGTTTTTTTTGACAACTAGATTCAACTTCGTCCCATTTTTAATAGGATACCCCTGAACGGTCTGATCGTCAACTTTTGATCTTCAATTGGAATCTTCAGATGTGAAGAAATCTGTCGTTTGATATCCAAAATAGATGTCGTTGGGAAAGCCTCTATTGTGCATTCCCCACCCTGAAGTTTTTCACCATAAACTTCATTGCTAGAGATCGATACTTGTATGTGAAGAATAATAAAAGCACAAAACAACAAGAAGAATAAAAAGAAAAAAAACAACTCTCTAAAAAATCTCCATCTTTTTTTTACCCAATTGACAGTCAGTCAAAAAAATCGAACCACCAGAATTTTAATTTCAAAAAGCTTATCATAAAGAAAGAACAAAGAAAAAAGTTTGCGTAGAAATAGAATCACAGACTAAAAAAGACTTGACTTTGTAGCGGTGTAACGCTACAGTACTTAGCTCCGGGAGCCCCATAAACTTATAATATGGGAGCCCCAGGCACTCAACAAATCCATCACCTCTTCCATTTATACGTTTTGCACTGATTGTAAAACCTTAAAACCAAACAATTATTAAAAAAAAAAAAATTAAGACTCGCGTTGCCGTGCGTGCAGCGGAGCGCGCGGCCAAACCTAAAATGAACCCGTTAGGACTTGAATGAATGAACGAAAACGCTACGTTGTTTGAAATGTCTACTTACCACCTTTCAATTAAAAAAGCGCGTGTTCGTTCACTTAAAGTTTGGTGATCGAATAAATTAAGAAACTTATTCTATCAATTATTTTATAATTATTGAAATAACTGGGTTTAATATTTAAATTAATAAAAATCTTTTTGAGATTTACTAATTGTAATGAGTTATAATGATAAAGCAACTTGATAGATCTAAATAAGTTGATGATAGGTGTCGATATTAATAAAGTAAACTTATTAAATTCAACACATTTAAATTGATAGACGTTCAATCATTTTAGCTTTATTGTGACAAAAAGAAGTCAATTTTTGTTTTTGACATTTTATTGATCGATTCAGTCATATTTTTTTCAATCAAGCAAGATTGTAACTTGTTCAGCCATTATTTTTTTCAGTGTAATTGCACGTTTTCTAAATAGAGCACTGATAATGATGTTTTATACGGATACTGACGCGTCTTGGACTGATTTTTAGAGTACTGGGGGTTTAAAATGGCCACATTGATGAATCGGAATATGATCCATTTTCCATTTCCTAAATATTTGAAAATGAACCTTATAACGTCACATATAAGGTTTATTTTTGAGTATTAATGAAATGGAAAATGGATCATAATCCGATTCGTCATTGTGGCCAATTTAGCCCTCCTAAACTAACTGGACAGACAGAAAAGATGGGGCGCAGACGAGTAAGCATGGTATTCTATATAGTTTTGCGTCTTGTATGAAGGACACGGAAAAAGACATAAGTCTACGCCACGTCTGCGTCTAATGTCTTTTCTGTCTAGTGATTCATGTTCTGTCTGTACAGCGCCAGGCGTCAAACTTAGGCCTTAGCCTTACGCTAAAACGCCAAGATCGAAGGATCAACACAACAGTCATTACTTAATATTGTATATCACCAAAAGTTTTGCATCACCTCTCGTCTAAACATTTAACGAGCATCCATTTCACGCCGAAGGTATCCTGGGCACAAAACAAATACTTCTGAATTATTAACC
The DNA here is from genome assembly GCA_018467065.1 of Ephestia elutella. Taxonomy (NCBI): domain Eukaryota; kingdom Metazoa; phylum Arthropoda; class Insecta; order Lepidoptera; family Pyralidae; genus Ephestia; species Ephestia elutella. Next base: position 4,185,160 of record CM031572.1, read on the forward strand.
GGGTACCCACGTCAGGAAATTTCAGTTGTTTCCGTGAAGTCACGTGACGTTGAGAAAGCTCAATCTTACGGTCCCCGGGGAGTGTCAACCCTATGATAGTAGGACATCCCTCAAGTTAATGGGCGCGTATGTTTATTTGTAAGTTTGGGACTGTAATGTTTACTTGCGTTATTTAATCACTAGCTGCGCTCCGGGGCTTTGCTTCCGTGGGATCTTTTAGATAAAAAGTACCATAAGTGCTTTTCCAGTGTTTTGGTACCCGTATACCAAATTTCATCGCAATCCGTCCAGTAGATTTTGCGTGATTGAGTAGCAAACATCCGCACAAACAATTTTCTTGCTGGTGGAGGTCCTTCCATCTCTCCCTATCCTCAGTTAATGAATAGCCCCTCTGGCATGCTAGGCGACCAAGGGCCCTATTTTTGAAAGTGTGACTCACCAAAAAAGCGTGAGCCGAATGATTTTTCATTCGATATCCATTATTCCGTATTTTTGAATTGTCTATGTCGAATAATTCGCAACGAGTGGTCTGGACCACTCGTTTTCGTATGATTTGGTAGTCGAACGTTTTTATGTCAAAATCTTGAATGACATAGACAACCGGATACGGATATAGATGGATTTTCAATTTTGCGTTCCGTTTAACGCTTACGTTCTCTTTGATTGAAAATTTACGAACATTTTTTTTACGATTCGTTACCGATTCGGTTTTCGTTGCGTAGAATGGAGCAGAAATTATTTCTCGCATTATTTTAATATCACTGGCAACATTGCTAGACGAGTGATTTCAAAAATACGGCTTTTATGTTTTTAATGACATAGTAGGACGAGTGCGACATAATAGTCTATTCGTTTTCAGCGGTATGTCATACTTTCAAAAATAGGGCCCCAAGACTGTTTCATGAGTTCTTTCGGCATTTCTTCTCAGCAGTGGTCGTTCCGAAATGCTAGTAGTTTGTAGCTTTGAGACATAATATATTATGATTAAATAATTAGTTATCGACGTGAAAAAGAGCCTTCTTTGAAGGCCAAGTTTCAATAAAAACTTAGACTTTGACCTCAGCCATCGCCTTGACCTCCTATAGACTATACTTACGACTGTCAAATTATACACTTCGTTAATTCACATTTTATAATTTTCATAATAGGTATAAGCAATATATATTTTCAAAAAATTATAAACAATAGCTTTCGCACTCGGCTCTAACGAAAACTAGGAAATGGACCAAAAACTTTTAAGTTTTAATTTTCGCACAACTTTAGTAAATCTGACAAAGCAAGAAATAGAACACTTTTTTCTGGAGATGATAATGATAATAAAATTATAAACAACAATATAATACTCGTATCATACAATTACAATGTCATTCAGATGTGGATATTCTATTCACAGAATAGACGTGTTATATGAAGTGGAAGATCCAGGTGTGCTCTATAAAAATCTACATTGTCGGAAGGGGATATGAGTATTTTGTATGATAGTAACTGTTACGTACTCCTGAATGTATTTGAAGCGTCTGGGAAGTGTAAAAGTTTATCGTTACATCTATCTTTTGTTAACACAGAAGATTTGATTTAGGCTCTTCGTTTTATCGAATGGTTTGAAGTGATCGTATGGTTTAGCTGCACATTTGTATAGTGGATAAACAATCATTGAGGTATTCTTAAAAATAATGTTAATGTTGTTATGTTTGTGGATTCCTCCACCTCTAGTGGATCTCCATTCCATCAGAAAGCCCACTATTCAGCTAAGCGTGGCCTTTGAGTCTCGCGACTCTTGGCTCTGTCTACCCCATAAGGGATAAAGACGGGACTCCATGAATGTATGTAATGTTAATACTTTCGTACGAAATACAGAAGAAATTCAGAATTCGGAGCTAACTTTTAGGCCATAGAGCATCAACGTTATTGCACGGAACTCATAATTAATTCTTCTTTTTGATAAATAGATGGCTTACAAATAGATCTGGAAGCGTACATGCTCATCTGGGAGACAAGAAAAAGCGTATAATATACCAGCTGCTTCTCTTCTCGTGCAGATTGTAAAAGTCAATCATGGGAATGGGTTTTAAACTGGGGATTCTTGTCATATGCGATTGGCTAGCAACCTGTCACTATAACTGAATCTACATTCCACCATACCCACTATTCAGCTAAGCGTGGCCTTCGAATCTCACGACTATCTACCGTACCTACACCGCAAGGGAAAAAGACGTGATATTATATCTGATTCAATAGGTCACGCCCTACTTTTAACTCAAAAACAGACAAGCTATCTATCTCCTACGGCATCTATTCAGACAAATATCTTTAGGTCCATTTTCAATACAAAAAGGCCAGCCAAATAGCTCTTGAGGCACTTGGCCTTCTAAGGTAAACCCTCACTAGACAGTTTTGACGCTGATACCCAAATTTGCAAATGAGCTGATCCTCAATCCACAGTCTCTCAAAGTATTGACTCTGCTACGTCGTAGTACGTGACCCGCATCTGTGAATATTATCTTGACCACAGAAAACTCGAATATGTATTTTTTCGATGCAGTCTATTTATTATCTTACTAGCCGCTCCTCGGGGCTTCGCTCATGTGAGAATTTTAAGATTTAAAGTACCCTATGTGCTATTCCCGATATTTTTCTATCCGTGTACCAAATTTCATCGAAATCCGTCCAGTAGATTTTGCGTGATTGAGTAACAAACATCCTCACAAATTCACATACTCATATCAAAACTTTCGCATTTATAATATTAGTAGGAAAAGTAATCCTACTTTTATAGGATACTAGCTGTTGCCCGCGGCTTCGCCCGCGTGGGTTTAACTTAGATTAAAAATCTTTATGTGTTCCAAACTGTAGTACCTAACCTAAACTCCAGTACTCAACATTGCAGCCATTTGGTTATCCCGTGTCCCGCGGAAATATATGTTGATGAATGGGAACAGATGTTCCAAATCTTCAATATTTATACGTCAGTAGAAAATGCTCATCAGGTTGAACGACTTTTGCTAAGGCGCCATTTTTAATAATAATATGTAATAGTGTCAAATTTCAGTCAAAAATACTAAATGTACAGACAAAATATTTTTACTGTTTTATTATATGTATAGATATTAGGATTATTTGACCGTAGAAAACTCTAGTATGTATTTTTTCGATGGAGTCTAGTGGAGATGAAGTTATTTACTATCTGATCCTCCAAACTGATACGATAAGGGATCAGTTATATTTTCAAAATATTTTATTTTCCGGTCCGATCCACCGTAAAGGGATGTGAGGGAATAACTCAACAGAAGATCTTATTCTGAGAATTCTATCTAGTAAGAACTAGGTAAGTATATCAGTTTGATGGTTTTCCCGTAATATGATCCAATCTTTGACAAGGTTTTATTTTGTTTGCTTTCAAATATTATACTTAAGTTAATCTTATCCAATTCCTGAAAATGTAATTCTCTTTTTTCAGCAGTCTTTCAAATTTGTGTGCAGAATTATGGAACTTGTACGCCTTTTTACACGACTGACCAAAAAAGGAGTGTTATGTTTTCAGGGTTCATGTATGTATGTAAGTATGTATGTAAGTATGTATGTATGTAAGTTTCTTTATTCCACCATAAGTCCTGAACGGCTTAACAGATTTTGATGTGAGAGGTATTTTTAGATTCCTTGCATTCCTCCGAGTGACATAGGCTATATGACGTCATCATAAAAACAAAATGGCGGATTATATATGCGATAAATAGCAGACCAAAAAAATAAAATTTGATCAATCTTATCGAGTGGGGTATCAAATTGAAGGGTTTTAAAAGGCGATTTCAAAAATATATATAACTTATATGTTTGTATGCACTTTTTGTGTAAAAACTTGTCAGTCGTGTTTTTTATTTTTAATAATTAGCTTGTTCTTCCTTACTTATAGATATCTATGTGAAAATCTCACAATTAAATATGTAGTTTCAGACTTTGCTTTTCAGTTGATTGGGCACAGATTTATTAAAAGTTAAAAGTTTAATATATTTCCCGGAATCAGGAATGGGAAAACGAAGTGTGTCTGTACCTAGCGATTGACATTGTTCTATGTATTAATCAATATGTTAGAATGTTAGTTCTGTGTTAGTTCTACATAAATAAATGTAACTCGTCATTTGTTCTGCCTTTTTTTTAAAGATTTTCGCCCCAAACTGTCGTCGTCAGCCAGCGATGTACTTTTTTATTACGCGTTGTAGAAATATAAAACTGGTGTCAGCCGTTAGTTCTATGAAAGGTCTCACTATTTATGTACTTTTATTCAATAAAATCTATTATATTACAAGAATAAAAGTTCGAAAAGAAATGTTGTACTCAGCGATGTATTTCTAAAATTCGTAAAAAATATAACCAAATTAAACTTTATACCATAGTTCTTTATCAGATCAGTCAAAATATTTTAGTTTTGCCTAGTTATATACATAAAAATACATAATTAAACCACTGCAAAACATATTCCTTACTAATTTGTTAACAAAACGTAAGAAAGTTCACTTTAATTTAGCTCTTATTTATCATATACTTAGGGGCGAAAATAGACTGGCAATGATACCTGCTCAATGAGTAAAATAAAAACGTCAATGCGATTAAGATTCAAATGAGGCCAATTCTGTACAAGGCCGGTCAAAAAATACAAATGTCTAAATTGCGCTGAGGGCGAAACGAAAACTCACGGGATGAAATTGTGTACATTAACTATTTATTGCTAACTGCGCCCTGGATTTTCGCTCCCGTGAGAATTTTTTCTCTATGTTCCTGGTATTTTTCTACCCGTGTACCTTTTATCAAAATCCGTGGAGTAGATTTTGCGTGATTTAGTAACAAACACACATCCATACAAACTTTCGCTTTTACACGCTTGAAAATGGACCGGTGGAGTACAGCTCTTTTCCGTAGTACGTGAAAATATTATTAAGCTCTATGTGTAGTACAAACTTATTATTTACTTGGTCCAGCAGCAGTGGGACAATAGAGGTTATAAAAAAATATGTAACAGTTTTCAAGCGCGTTTTTATATGTAGTATATGGTATCCAGTGTTAGAATTTCGATGTGCAAAATGCTTAAAATGACATCAAAGCACGCGTAAAACGCATCCGTGAATCTTGCGCTGCCAACTGAATCACAAATTGCAATAAACTAATTTGAAACATTCGCGCAAATGAAATTCATCCCGAAATCAGTGTAGGATTGACGCGGCACATTTGTTTTTTATTGCCAACCTTTCAAAAAGAGGGGATTTTTAAATAGCCGGCAACATGACGGCTCGAATCTTTAAATCTAATAATTGGGAAATTTTAATATTTTATGGCATTTTTGACAGAATTATTAATTAAAATTGGAACTTTTTTATTGTCGCGATTTTGTCGAGAAAGTAACTCGATACCCCGTGTTAATTTTTTTAAAAATTAGGTACACCTACAAGTTATCGTGGGATATTTCATAAAATCTCAGAACAATAATTTAATAAATTAATGTACTTATTGCTTTCAGTCACTTACTACTTTTGTCGAGAAAGTAACACGGGGTATCGAGTTACTTTCTCGACAAAAGTAGTAAGTGACTGAAAATTGTAGGTGTACCTAATTAAAAAAAATAATAATAATCAAGTCGGTAAACACCCATCTAAGGAAAATGAACTTTTTGCAAAAAATTGTATTTGAATTTAACATTTAATAATTGTGCATATGAACATATGCATAGATGAATATTGTCATCCTATCCTAATCCTAACTAATATCATAAATGCAAAAGTTTATTTGTTTGTTTGTAATCTCTTCGCTTATCTACTGAAATAATCTTCCTTTTAAATTTCGCATACACATAGTTCGAAATACAGAGAAGGAAATAAACCTTTCATCCCGGGAAAAATCACTGTTCCCGTGGGAAATACACGCGAGCGAAGCCGCTGGCAAAAGCTAGTATAAAATACAGCAGAATCCATTTCTTTTCGATAAGATGTGTTATCCCAGGTAAATATTTTTTCACAGAGTAAAAAAAAAATCTCAAGAAAATAATAACGAATTGACAGTGCAGCAAAAGCTTGGCACCAGAAGAAACCACCGGATTTAACTTTTTAATCCCGGCACGACGGAACTCTCTTGCGGTACTGCAGGCGGGCGGCTTGAAATAGACCTTTGTTTGTATAGCTCGCTCCGAATCTGGCATTTCTTGTGACCAGAGATTACGCCCGGGGAATAAACCGTTACTGCCCGTTTATTTCCGGGCGTAAGCCCATCTACAGATGCAACGGCGGATCCAAGATTTTTTTCTGGGGGGTGCAACAAATCGACATCCGTCCTGATGCTGCTTGAAGGAATCCTTAAGACTTGCTCTCACTACGCCACTGCAGAAGGACCAGATTTGCAAAAAATTAAGAAATAAATCAGATGGGCAGAAAAAATCTGTTATTTCTTTAATTGATTTGCACTGTTATGGAATTTTCTCTTCACAGTACGTACACAAAAAACAGCCTGGGGGGAGCACGTTTCTGTTATTTCTTAATTTGATATGCACTGTCATGGAATCTCCCTCCACAGTAGGTACACAAAAAAGCAGTCTGGATTTTGACGTTCCCACGTGCCTCCCCCCCCCCTAAATCCGCTACTGTACAGATGGGTTTACGTGGGGCAAAAACCAATTCTTCCCGTGTATTCCCGGGCATAGACTTATCTCTGCTTGTAACTCTTTTTGATATTGAATAGTTTTTATTGCAAATAAAATACAACAGAATAGGGAATACGCTTCGTGTTGTGAGTCGTGCATTGAGCAAACTTCTGGGATCATTTTAAATACCTAGACAATATTTTTTGAGGTATTTCTCTACTACAGGAACTACAGGAAGAAATATTTATTTGCAACATACGTGTACAATTGATACAAATGATAAACGCCTTACCATGAAAACAAAGCCTTGAATGGAGTGCAGAAGAACAAAGTTTACGGTCACTTCTATACATGAACTTTAAAAAAAAAAACAATCTACAAATTAAAACTATCCTAAAAATTAACTCCGCATAGATACCGTACAGAGTAACTTCATCTGCAGTTATCTGTAAATTGTCTCTTTGTTTCAATAAACAAAATCAGTTGCAAACTACGAAGCAATTAAATCCATAATATAATAATTATTCTTACACGTCTAAAAAATTTAACGAACCATGACTCTTATTTACAAAGCAGTAAAGTCACGTAAAAGTTAATATTTTTAGACCTTCACAACTATGAGGGCGCTCGAGAAAAGATCTTTTATTGAAATGCGTAAATTTTTAATTAAGTACACCATCGATATATGCCGATTTCGTTGTGCCACCGAAATGATAAAGCCTTTTCCAATAATTTTACTTATGACACCTTTTATTTTGCACGTGGATAAAACTGAATACTCTTTGAGAGCTCGCGATAATTTAATGAAAACGTTTGTGTTAAAATTTTATGAATTATGGACGTTGTTTAAATTAATATCGTAAAATCATGTTGTAAAAAGGTCTTCGTAATATGACTGGATTGTGTAGTGTAGATTGGGATCATTGAGAACGAATATACATAAATATATACACGAATGCAAAAAAAGAATCTTCAAAATTAAAGATGCAAAAATACCTTCTTTTTTCCTAGCTTTATTTGTTACTAGCTTTCGCCAGCGGCTTCGCCCGCGTGAATTTCCCACGGGAACAATGCTTTTTCCCGGGGCGAAAGGTACCCTATGTCTTTCTCCGTACTTCCAGCTATGTGTATGCGAAATTTCAAAAAGATTGGTTCAGTAGATAAAGCGTGAAGAGGTAACAAACAAACAAAAAAACAAACAAACCAACAAACAAACTCACTTTCGCATTTATAATATTAGTTAGGATTAGGATTCGTCAGAAATGAAATAAATTAATAGTAAAAAAACTTAAAAAAAAAAAGCTTTTATTGTTACTCTCAACAAAGCCTTTCATTTGATACCCATACCTATTGTAGAAAGAAATAACTATTCCGCCATCTTGGATGGTCCGCCATATTAGATTTGGAATTACGTCTTATACCATATCATGCATTGTCATCCAAACCAAACGTGTGTACAAAATTACAGCTCAATCGGTCGAAGATATCTATTCAAAATTGAGTTCTAGTTAAATAAAAGCTTCTAAAATAAGTCGGCTCAGAAAATAGAATGGTCAGAATTTTCTAACAGTAACTAAAATGAATTATTTCTAGTAAAAAAATGCAAGTTGGATAGCATTTTTCGCATTATTCCCTCAGGAACACACAGTTGATATACGGGAGTGTGTGGAGTGGACAGTCGCAGCCACTATTAAAATAATATCTAGAGAAAGTAACTAAGGTGATTCTTATATTTTGTGTAGTTGTTTTAGTGTAGCATGCTAGGTATTTTTTAATATATTTGTTTGTATTGTAAGTTTTGAATAGAGCATAATTTTAGTAAGTATCTAATATTTTTGCAAAATTTTTGGTTGGTTCTTTGTTACCTACCTTTAGAATTGCCTACGTGCATTGAAGTAGTAAGTACTTTGTACAACAAAGTACTTATTACTTCCATGCCTACGTGAGCGACCTAGAAAGTAGAAACATTCAACAAAATAATTATTTGAATTTGAAATATGACAGTTGTGTTCAATTATTTATTTTATTTATTATCATAAAATACATACTTTATAAAAATACCTAATTAAACTTAATAAAATCGATTGAATACATATTTAAACAATACATAAAATACTACATAATGCGCCGCTACCTCTTCTCCACTTGCGCTTTGGAGGCGGTAGTAACCTTAGCTTTAAGTTATTTTCTAACGTCAACTAACTAATTTTATTAGTATAAGGGCTAATTTTTCCATCATCGAATAAATGTTATCAACTAGTTAAATTATAAAATGACTAAAATAAGTTGTCAGCACTGCGTCAGTGGCACTGTAGGCATGACATGACCCTACAATTTAGTCGCTTTACACATTATCCGTCAGATAACATTTATTTGATGATTGAAAAATTAGCCATAAGACTAAATATATGACTTTAACTTTGATAAAAAGTTCACTTTCAAATTAAATGTAATTAATATATGCTCTCAACTATACCACATTAAATCGCTCGTCTCACGGCCTTTATTTTCCTTCACACTGCACTTTCATAATTTCCCTAAATGAGCTCCCTAGAGGCACCCTCCTTTTGTTCAGTCGGTGATATTAAAACTTGGTCAAATGTGCAGCGCCATTGTCCTCGCTCCTTTGTTCTTCATCCGAACTGTTTTAGCCTTCTTTTCTGGGTTTCTGATCTTTTAACTGTTTATTAAAAGTTCGATCTAGTTTGGTTGATTAATTTTTTACTTGACTGCGCGACGCAAAGCGCGAAGGAGGATAATGTATAATCAGTTTTCAGTTAATGTCATGATAAACATATATATGCAAAGTCTATATCCTAATCCTAACTAATATTATAAATGCGAAAGTGAGTTTGTTTGTTTGTTTGTTTGTTTGTTTGTTACCTCTACACGCTTTATCTACTGAACCAATCTTCCTGAAATTTCGCATACACATAGCTGGAAGTACGGAGAAGGACATAAACCTTTCATCCTGGGAAAAAGCACTGTTCCCGTGGAAAATGCACGCGGGCGAAGCCGCGGGCGAACGCTAGTTAAATATAAATGCGAGTTTATTATAATCATACATACACATATCATAACGCCTTTTTCTCGTGAGGTTGGGCAGAGACTAACGATTTCTACTTACTATGATCCATAATAAGTATCCTAATCAATATTTTTAATATGAAGACCAAATATAATTTACAAAAAAAAAAAAACTTAAATTAATAATTCAAAACTAATGAATATCTAACAATGTCACTTAATTTATAAAATTGAACGTTGACTGATTGATTGAGAGATCAACGTAGAGACGAACGAAGCCACTGAATGTAGAAACTTCAAATATTACAGAGGTTTATAGCACTGAAAAGGAATTTTGGAAATTTCAAGCCTATTGAGGCGAAATGGGTGAAAACCAATAGTGGGTAAAAGCTAGTTTTTAATAAACATACATACATACATGGAATCACGTCTTTATCCCTTACGGGGTAGACAGAGCCAAGAGTCACGAGACTCGAAGGCCACGCTTAGCTGAATAGTAGGCTTTCTGATGTAATGGAGATTCAGATATAGTGACAGGTTGCTAGCCCATCGCCTATGAGTGGAGGAATCCCCAGTTTAAAGCCCTTTCCCTCAATTGACTTTTACAATCTGCGCGGGAAGAGAGGTAGCTGGCACATTCTATGTTTTTTCTTCGCTCCCAGATCAGCATGGACTACTACTACTAACTCTCTCTCTCTCTCTCTCTCAGCCTAAAGACGTCCACTGCTGGACAAAGGCCTCAAAGGCAAAGGTTTTGCCGTAATCACCACGCTTGGCAGGCGGGTTGGCGATCGCAGTGTGATGGCATAGTACGCGGAAGGATGCTGCTGCCCAACTGCCCATCCTCCGGTGTTTTAAATCCCTTAGTCGCCTCTTACGACACCCACGGGAAGAGATGGGTTGGTGCTATTCTAGGGCCACACCACAGGCCACACTACTAACTACTTAGTTATAATTCCTTTTGTGTACATTTCATATAAGCTTACTCAGTTTCTGCTTTTATTTTTAATCCAAACAGTGCACTATTGTTTCCGGCCAGTATTTACTCGTGTCCATAATTTATCATTAGCATTGTTTAGAATTCATTTCTGAACTGGCTTGTTTGATGTCCGTCAGTATTGTGCGTGGTGCTTTGTGTTGCTACAATTAGAATAAATAGTGTGGGATTGTGTAGTTACTGTTGTTAGGAGGTTTTCCAGGAAATTAATGATCCTTGTGTATGTTCATGATACATAAATAATGATTGGTGAAATCATAAATCTAAAGGCACGTTAATGCCCCCGCTATGCGCAAGGGAACTTGCTTTTCTTTTTTAAACCATAACTCGTATAACTTGGGTTTGCATTACCAATTATCATCAATTACATATAATAAAACTGTAACTGGTCTTTGTCTGTACATAAAAGATTTAAAAAAAACTTTGAGGGCCAATAGAAGCCAAAACAATTTTTTGTAAAAAAATTGTCTGTCTGTCTGTATGTTTGTATGCGCATCACGCAAAAACTACTGAACCAAATTTGATACGGTTGTCACTGTTGTATTATAGAAGGTTTTACTTAAGAACTGGCATAAGTTTCATCTTGATACGTCGCTTAGGACCTGAGATGAGATATGCGCGGATGAAGTCGCGGGCACAGGCTATAAATAAATATAAATAATAAAATAAATAAGTTTGTAAATTCAAAGCTTGGCCACACTTGGCTCTACATGAGTTTTGATAACTTGAAAATGTTATTGGTGAGATATATTAAAGCTTTCAAGGAGCGTCGCGTATCTTTTCAGTTAAAATTATTAATTATTATATTTTCTCTCCGTCGGTCAAATATTTTTTATTATAAAACAAACTCGAATTACACTGTTACGTTTTATTTTAACACTTTGACACTTTAACATTTTTAGCCTATTTACTTCATCCTAGTACAATATGCTAGTAGTTTGTAACTTTGAGATTTATATTTCAATATAATTATGTAATTAGTTTATGACATGAAAAAGTACTTGTGAAGGCCAAGTTTCAATAAAGTATTTTTGATTTTTGACTTTGGTCCTTTTATTTTTAAATCTGAATTGCTAACCTTAATGACTAGCCAGTTTCATAACTGCAGATTCTCCAGAACTGAAATCCGAATCGAGTCACGTGCTCCCGGGCTAGCGGTCGTTACGTACACGATTGGAGCCGGAACAGCCCTCAAGCTTCACTGATACATTTCCAGCTCGGATTTAGTAGAAATACTTTTATTTTTAACACCAAGTATCAAGAACACAAAAATTCGAAGTTATTTTTATGCCGTTAGCAGAGTTTCATCAGAAATGAGGAGATCCGTAGGAGAACTAAAGTAACCGACATAGCCCGCATAATCGCGAAACTTAAGTGGCAGTGGGCGGGGCACATAGCTCGTAGAACAGATAGCCGTTGGGGCAGAAAAGTTCTCGAGTGGCGACCACGAACCGGAAAACGTAGTGTTGGCAGGCCTCCCACTCGGTGGACCGATGACCTGGTGAAGGTCGCGGGATGCGCATGGATGCGGGCAGCGCAGGACCGGTCGTTATGGAAATCCTTGGGGGAGGCCTATGTCCAGCAGTGGACGTCTTTCGGCTGAGAGAGAGAGTAGAATGTCAATTAACGATACATGGGTAACTGATGATTCGGACTCTATATGTTCCGTCACTCTGTCTGAATCGAAACATAATAACTTAAATATTTTTTTCACTGACAATTCGGAGACCATAAAATTATTTACGCTTATGTACAGTCAGATAAAAAAGTTTTAAATATGTGAAAAAAGCTTTACCAAAATTCGCTGTATGCGATCTGAATTTAGGGCGTCTACTTTTTACAGACTTTTATTAAGGTACTTTCACCTGTGCCTCAAATCAAAATCGCCGCAAATCTTGCAACTTAAATTTAACCTAAGTATTTCCGCTTGTTCAACAGAGTTTAAATTTTACATGTGGGTTCAATTTCGGTGACAATACATTACATTGGCATTGGCACGTCTTGCCGCTGTGGAGATGTCTGGTGAAAGGGTATTTTTTGTTTTGTACGATCATAAATAATAAATAATGTAACGCACCTCATAATTTTAAAATTCGTAAGAACGGAACGCGCTTTTTCCCCCCTGCCCCGCACACCGATTTCCAACAATCAGTTGACAACGGCCGGCGACACGCTTCCTTCGCGGTCCGTCGAAAGTATTTGTTTTTTCATGTTTACTCTTAATAAATGAGTAAATAAAAGTGTAAATACTTGTTTAATTCAACTCCGTGTCACAATAAATAAAAAAGCCTTTTTTTTCTATCCAACAATTTCTAGGAACTTACATAATTATCATTTAATTTCAGTGTTAGTAGTTGCTTAAAGTTTAAGTGTTGGTTAGTAGTTTTCACTGGGAATAGACCCCTCTTGGGTAGGCTTCCTCCATATAAGTTTTGTACGATTACCTTTTATTAATTTAACATTATTTTTTTGTACTAATGTAGTGCAAGGATTTGTAACATACAAGGAGCTTAGTTTTCTGAGAATAAAAGCTTTTATATATATGTTTTAATAACTTATAACCTTTCTTCTCTTCGTCGAGTAAAAATAATACGTACTAACTAGGTTACAGCTTAGAGACCTTAATCAGTGCAGCAACCAGCGCCCGTATTATTCGAAACTTCGCTAATTAAACTTCCAGTTGTATCAAACTATGCACAATGTGAAATTGAGCCGTTTAGTGCACAACATAAGGTCAAAAGTTTCGTGGCTTTATTAGCCGCTTGAGACATACCTATTTACGTCTTGTTTTAAATAAAAGAGTCTAGGAAAATGAACCGTGGTTTGGGTCAGCATCACCTCGAGTTATTGTAATAAGGGAATATAGAAAATGAGCTAATTATTAAAAAAATAAAAAACACGACTGACAACTCACATTTTTTTTTAAATTAAAGATGGGTTTGCTCTTGACCACAATCTAGCCCGAGGACAGAGATGAGGTCTACGATGAAGCGAGCTTACCCAGAAGCAGCCTATTCACTCTGGTTTTGAAGAGAGTCAGGTTATATGTGCTCGGGAACACAGACGCAGGTAGGGAGTTCCATTGCTTTGCTGTGCGCATCAAGAATGATGACGAAAAGTGCTTGGTGCGTGCGGGGGGAATACACTTACACTCGGGGAAATGCAAGTAATCTAAAAATACTTCTCACATCAAAATCCGTTAAACCGTTCGGGACTTATGGTAGAATACAGAACTCACATACATATACAAACATACATACATGAACCCTGAAAACATAACACTCCTTTATTGGTCAGTCGTGTAAAAAGGGAGTGTTTACTTTCGACCATCATTGCCATGTAGATTCTTTTCTTTTTCTTAGCAGTAGAACGTTCATTTGGAATCCATATAAATTCTTAATATAAATGCTAAAGTCTGAACTGCTAGATCGATTTTAATAAAATTTCATAGGTATTCTAAATATGATTTAAAACCAGAGCACAAACATAGAATTTTTTTTAAACAAGGGTTTGTAATAAGAGGCGAAAGTTCCTATGAAAAACTCACTAAATACGGAAGGAATAATTTCTTCATCACTTTGATGTTTATTAATATAAACATCTACGATGTAAGTACTTATTTGATAGCATCACTAATCATCAAAACAAAGTTAAAACAAATGAGTTTATAACGTAAGGGAAATAAAGCTAGCTTTGTTACTGTCATAAATAATGTATTAAAAACTTCGATAGTCTAACTAGTTAGTAAAATAAATCAATTTTGCTTAGAACGCAGAGCGGCCCTAGCATAGGACAAAGCGTTCGCTCTAGGTGCTTCAAAGGGCGCTAAATATATCTTAATTCCTACATATTTTTGATTTAATAACGTAGCAGTAAAATCAATTCGAAATCCGAGTCGCAAATAGCATGAACCATCGTGCCAATGTTTTACATCTGCCTGGCGTCCCGTGAAGGCCAACTTTTTTGGTACATCATTTTTATTCTACGTCAACTTTTTCTAGGATCAGCGCCACAGGCATGGCAGTTTTTAATCGAGAAATTGTTAGATACTATATTTTGCACGCGACTACGCCCGCGTAAATTTCTCACAGGGACAGTACTTTTTCCTGGAATGAAACTCCATGTCCTCCATGTCCTTCTCAGTACTTCTATCTATGTGTATGCGAAAATTCAGAAAGATTGGTCCAGTAGATAAAACGTGACGAGGTCACAAACTCACTTGAGCATTTATAATATTACTCAAGATAGGATAGACTCAAGATCCTCCCGTGTCTATACTTGCACGTGGTCAAACAACTAGTATATGTTGGGACAAGCAAGGGGGGCGCCATATTAAATCTCACTATATCCTAAAGCTTACCTCGGGCCGGCACTGTTAAAGCGGACACTGGACGACCAAGTTTTGTCGTCTCTAGAGACGGCAAGGCAAATACATCAGTGCTAACTTCGGCAAACACTTTGTTAGAATGATGCAAAGGCATAAAGACTAATCTATAAGAAAAAAAAGATATTACATTATATACTATTCTATAAAAAAGACTATGAAAGATACATAGGTGGGTAGACCTTCATTTAACTTATTTATTTATTTAAAAACTTTATTGCACAAATTACAAAAATTATGTACAAATGGTGGACCTAACGCCATATTATTATTATTAACTTATTATTTTGTATTTATTTGACTGAATTTACGTTTATATATTTTGTAAACCTTATATGTGTGTATGTTTTGGGCTACAACCAAACATACCTCACACACATACTTACTTACAAACCTATTTTACACACTTTATTAAATAAAATAAAATATGACTGAAATAGATCGGTCTGATGAAAACATTAAATTAGTATTTAAAAACAACCCGTCTCTGTTTTATTTCAAAAGTTAGTTACATTTTTACAAAACTGCAATACATTTTTTTCTACTATATTTGACTTGCAAAGAAAATTGCATCCAAAACTGTGATACAACACGACACTAAAGACTACATAAATGTGATACGTGCACCTCTGAGGCATCTAGCGGAGCCATAGACAAGCTTAATGGTAGATACATAGAGGTACTAAAAAAACTGGTCTCTTTTGGACTCTGGAATTTGAATTTTTTTAGCTAAATCTTAAACCAGGAAGATGATAATAAAGAATGATGATAAATGCTAGTTTAGTTCACGAACTGAGTTGAAAATAAAAAAGTTATTCTTATTATAGTGCCTCTCCATTACTGGCCGTCAGGTTCGCAAACTCTTCTCTATTCGTCGCAATGCGAAACAGCTCTTCAACCTTGGTGACTCCAGGCCACTCACGTATGTTTCTTAGCTATGATTTTTTACGTCTTTCAGCACCTCTCTTGAAAAAGTAAAAAGTCCAAATTTTCAAAGATTATCAGTTGATTATGATTATTATAATATTATTATCTCGTATTATGTATGAGTGTATGGAAAGGAAAAATCAACTATTAGGCTTTATCTCTAGAAAAGTTGACACACACACTTTTTAATTATATTTATTTTAACATATTTTCGGTTAAAGTTAATTTGTACCTAATTAGTTTTTTATTATAGTTTAAATTTAGTTTAGTTTCATTTAATCATAATTCATATTTATGTGCTTAACCCTCACCTGTCGTCGGGGCGCTTGGGGGAAGCAAAAAAAAAAGATATTTGCAAAAAATGTGTGCACTTTCTGTGTCTAAACGTTAAATAGTATATGACAGAAATTCTTAATAAAAATGTCACAGGGGCGTATAAAAATACGAGAGAAGACCGCCCATTCACGCTTGCCACATTTATAACAGAGCATTCATTACTATGCAGGTTAAAAGGAGAGAAATATAAAAGAGTACTAGTTCAGCGAACCAAAACAAATCTGAAAATAAAAACCCATTATCCTAGGAATGGAATGAATGAGGGTTATTTTAGGAACTGAAAAGTTTCTCTTCGGTGTAATTTAAATGATTGTTGAGTAATATTAAAAAAAATTGTTTTGTTCGATAGCTTTTTACGTGGATTAAGTAACTATTGCTACAATGGTAATGGTAGTAACTATTGTTTCCTACGAAATAAATAAGAGTAAATTAATGATAAGTACTTTTAAATGTTTTGCATTTGATTATTATATTATACCCGTATTAATTACAAAGTAAGTAAAAAATAAACGTATTAATTAAAATGTGCACAAACAAAAAAATTAACGCACAACTTCTCATTCTAAAAAAAACGTTTCTTCTTGTTGTAAGTAAAAACAACACAAATAAAAGAAATCACTTTTTTTAAGTTGTTTAGAGGGCCGGGGAGCATTTTTTAGCAAAAATCCTATCACTAACAGTGTAAAAGTGATTCTGAATTAAAAAATCAAATTTACGTGTATTTATTGTATTATTGTGTAAGGCCACAAAAAAGACCTCACGAAAAATAAAGAAAGTCAAACTTAATTAAAAATCACAGACTCCGAGGGCCAAAGAACACTGGCGTAATTCTATAATTACTCTTGCACAAAAGCAAACTTTTAGTTTTAAAGTTCTGTTGCGGCGAAATTCCTTTCTGCCAAAGCTGAAAAGAGAATAATAACTGTTCGTAAATTTAAAAAAGGAATCAAGAGAACAATGACTGTTCTTGAATTTTAAAAAAGAAAATCAACTGTTCTGATTTCGAAATTGGTGTAGTGAACCAGCGCTGTTTAAATGCAATGAATATTTTAAAACTGCTGAGTGTTAACTTTTCTAATATAGATATTCAAATGTTAGTAATATTTGTGAATAAAGTGGTAATGTTATGTATTATTTCCAATCACATTTTTGTACATTTGTCTATTATTATATTTATTTCAAAAATTTAGCTAGCCCTAAAGTAATTTTTCTTGTGTTATATGGGATACAAGAGAGCTAAATGATACTACATATATAAAATGGAGCAATGGTGTGATATGATTTTTTGGAGATGGTTGGACGGCTGGACATGGATATAGGCCACTTTTTGCCGTGGGTGAAGCTGCGGACAACAGCTAGTAAAAAAACAAAGTCATCAAAACAAGAATAATGTCCTATTGTATCCTAACTAATATTATAAATGCGAAAGTGAGTTTTTTGTTTGTTTGTTTACCTCTGGACGCTTCATCTTCTGAAACAATTTTCCTGAAATTTCACATACACATAGTTAGAAGTACTGAGAAGGATATAGGCTACTTTTCATCCCGGGAAAAAGCACTGTTCTCGTGGGAAATTCACGCGGGCGAAGCCTCGGGCAAAAGCTAGTAATAGTATAATTATAACTGGCATATTGCGGTCATCCACACGCGAAGCGGAACCCTAACTCAGCGGTCTCCGAGGAGTGATGAATACAATTCTACGGAACTTTGTTGAGAACAATTTAAGTGTTGAAACACTCTCTAGGATTAAAAAATAAATAGTCATGCATTAAGTACTCGTATCGTATGTCAAAATTGTTGTTAAAAAATACGATGTTTTACTAACACGTAAATTATTCACGCAAAAGATCTATACCTATCCTTATTATATAGTGTTAGCTGACTGAATATTTGAAAAAAAGAATGTACTGTCAAGATGAAGCATGAAGGTTCAGTCTTGAGTAGTATGTGGTAGACTCCACCAGCGATGGGTTGTGATGGTTGTATTGTGCGCTTAGCTTTACATAATGTTTATGTGATGTGATATTGTGTTTCCATGTATAAAGTGTAGAAATATGATCCATGTATTATAAAAGGGGTTTGTAAACATAAATCTACGAGTTTTATTCAGAGTAGATAAGATCAGAAGTGGGATTCGAATCATTCATATTAAAACCGCGCCAAATCACGGATCATTTTTTCCTTGGAAAATGGAACGTGTTTTGTTTTTCTTAAATATTTGAATTTTCGTGACCATCGCGATTCAATTGTTTTTACGCTGAACGATGTTCTTATTTTTTCTATGGTTTTTATTAGTTTGAGTTTTAGCGCACTTTTCATGTTATTTATTTTGGAATAAAAAATTTTATTAAAAAAATATGAATGTTGGATAGTGAGTTGAGTTGAGATTGACAATTCGCTTATTATGAAAATCAATTTATGCGCAGTTTGCATTGTTGCGTGCAAATAAGTTTTGCAATAGATGTGGTCGGATATTACCACATAACCGGATCCGTAACATGCGTTTGTTTTTTAATTCACCATCACAACCTTGCGCTGGAAGCTACATGCCACCACCATCAGAGTCCGTGGTGTGTCGGTACAGGACTATGGATGAAGTTATTTAGGAACTTCGTGATTTGTACGATGACGGTACGAACAGAATTGTTGGTGTACTCGTATCTTCTTTGATTCAACGCTGTACAATGTATGGCTTAAGACGGCGATTACAACTAATCGCAAAGATTTTGGAAACTCCTTCATTATTATTTGGGCTGATTGAAGTCAGTAAGGCCGAGTGGTAAGAACATGAAAGCCGAAGGGCTTCCATGAAATTACAAAACTAACGAATATCGGTAAGTTCTCTAGTTTTTGAGGATGGTGAGCTACTTTTACGAGTACATTGTAATGCAAGGCGTATTCGCGAGATGAGTGGAGACAACAGCCCCTATTTTAAATTTCTTGGAAATTGAGGTAAACTACTCAAGGTTCGACTTTCTATGAAAGGCTGGTGAAGTTCACTTTAATTTTACAAAGCAGTTACTGACGGGCATTGAGAGAACTATTTTTAGATCTTGCCTGCATGACGTTCTTGACAATACCTCCTGACAGAGGCATTGCAGATTGTAAGAAGAGAGAGAGCGCCCGAGCTTCTTATTGTCGTCGTTGTTGTGTGGACAACAATGACTTATTGCTAACCTCAACGATGTACTTTTTCTGTTGACAGTTTTGTTTTGGTCAGTAAAGGTTCCCAAAGCAGTGGAAAGATGTATCCTGGGATATGTGGCTCCTAAAAGGTCATGCGCGCGCCGCCACATCATTGGTACAAGATTGATTGGTTGGCAGGCTCCTACGAGATGAACTGACCTGACGCAGCTGCTGAACACATGGTGCAGAAGCAGCTCCTGGCCCCGACAATGTGGCCGTGGCCCCGACAATGTGGCCGTTGGCAATATGGTCATTGCCCCGACCTTGTGGCACCTGTTGGCTCCGACAATGTAGCCGTGGCTCCGACACTGTAGCCATTGACCCCGACAATGTGGTCGTTGCCCCGACAATGTGGCATTCGTAGTTGCTGAAGACGAAAAGTCTGAAGCATTTATTGGTCCCTATATTTAGGTACCTGTGTGAGATCGATCTGTTGGCCGGCTGACCTGAGAGAGCTGCTGAAGACACATGGGCGGAGGTGGCTCTTGGCCCCGACAGTGTGGCCGTTGACCCCGACAATGTGGTCATTGCCCCGACAATGTGACACCCGCAGCTGCTGAAGACACAAGGGCGGAAGCAGCTGTTGGCCCCGACAATGTGGCCGTTGACCCCGACACTGTGGTTTTTGTCCCGACACTGTGGCACCCATTGGCTCCGACATCGTAGTCATTGCCCCGACAATGTGGCATTCGTTGACCCCGAAAATGTGGTCATTGGCCTCGACCTTGTGGCCGCTGCCCTGACATCGTGGCACTATTTGATTTTCTGTTCTAATGTTGTCATAACATTTTCGTTGACATATAAAATTGTCAATATTAATGTTATTTACTTTCAGCTATTTATTAACTGCCTGTTTTTAAGCCAAACAAGAATAGTGTATTTTTTCTTTGCCTGAAGAAATTTTATTATTAAAATAATGGTGATGAAGCATGCATGTGTTTTTTTTAACAAATAATGAATTTATTGGGTCCGTTTAGTTCGTTTTTTTTTTATTAAATATTGGTTTGCTCTTGACCACATTCTTGCCCGAGGACAGAGATGAGGTCTTCGGTGTAGCGAGCTTACCCAGAAGCAGCCTATTCACTCTGGTTTTGAAGAGAGTCAGGTTGTATGTGCCCGGGAACACAGACGCAGGCAGGGAGTTCCAATGCTTCGCTGTGCGCATTAGGAATGATGATGAAAAGCGCTTCGTTTTAAAATTTGGTTTCTTTAATTTTGCTTATTTATAATGATTTCTTTCCATCTTTCCTAGTTTCTTTAACAGCGCCTTTGTGTAGAGTATCTACCGATTTTTATGTGGTAATGTTATTTAACTTTTTAACCTCGATGGTTCTCCTTCCACACAAACTAATAATATTTTTCAAGTCACAATGTATTAAACTGCTTCTAGTAATTTTTTACCGGGTAAAAGGTAAGAAGTTAAAGTTTTTATAATAGCGAACCAGGTAAATGCTGATCCTGCTCGCGTTAAACTCTCGGTTTCAGCAGACGCTATCAGTAAAGTTAATCTTTCGCTGGAATTCGTTTTCACCGCAGAATTTTTGAATAATAACGCAAATAGAAGTGCCACCTGATGTCGCTTATTTGATAACTATTGTCTGTCGCGGGAAAAGCTAGTACATTATGAAAATATACTGCACAAATAGCTAGCAAGGGATTAACCTACTGCCATTTAAGCGCAAGGTACGTAATAAAAAGAGCAATTCAATAAACCGACCAATTCTCTGGACGCATCTTAGCCGGTTGTAGTTGATGGCTGCATTTTACGAGGTAGTGTTAAGCCATTTGCAGATGTCATAGCTGTCCTGTCCTGTTAGGAACAGTTTACACTGGAACTTAACAACAAAGATGATTTTATAAGTTTGTCTTTTACAGAATAACCTGTTTTTTTATTTTATACTGCTGCGCTTCTGGGCGTTGCCCCCGTGGGAATTTCGGGATAAAACGTACTCCATTTGTTATTTAAGGTATTTTTCTACCCGCATACCAAATTTCATCGAAATCTGTCTGGTAGATTTTTCTTAGGGGTAGTAGACTAGGACCACTTGCTATGATCCTTGAGTCAACATAATAATAAAAAAAAAACGTATGTGGCTTGTGCTTAAAAACTTTATCAAGGCGAGGTCCTTTCGTTGACACGAGCCGTCTTTACCTGAACGAGCATTACAGTACACAGCCGAGCGTTTCGGCTCATTCTTATTCAATTAATACTCACAAAATAAAATGCTCGGTGCGTCTTAATAGTACTTTGAACATGAAAGTAATAGGTACAGACGCGAACATTGATATGTATCCAATTTTAGAACTTATCTCATTGTCTTAAGGACTAAAGTGTTTAGATATTAATCCTCTTGACTGTCCAGTACATACTACTGCTTTTGAATCATCAAGTCCAGATATGGGTTTACGCTGGGAAACAACGGTTTCTGTCTGTTTATCCCCGGGCGTAAGCCCATATAAAGATGGGTTTCTCTCTCAGCCGAAAGACGTCCACCGCTGGACAAGGGCCTCCCCCAAGAATTTCCACAACGACCGGTCCTGCGCTGCCCGCATCCATGCGCATCCCGCGACCTTCACCAGGTCGTCGGTCCACCGAGCGGGAGGCCTGCCAACACGTTTTCCGGTTCGTGGTCGCCACTCGAGAACTTTTCTGCCCCAACGGCTATCTGTTCTACGAGCTATGTGCCCCGCCCACTGCCACTTAAGTTTCGCGATTCTGCGGGCTATGTCGGTTACTTTAGTTCTCCTACGGATCTCCTCATTTCTGATTCGATCACGCAGGGAAACTCCGAGCATAGCGCGCTCCATCGCCCTTTGGGTGACCTTGAGCCTGGCGTGTTCACAGATATACAGTTTCATTTGTAGTAGTAGTAGTTATATTTGACGCGCCGTTTCTATGAAGCACCCGCCCTGTGTCACGGGTTAAACTCCATTTTACAACACTACTTTTTGATGGCAACATCATGTGAAGATCTTTTCTAAGTGCATGATATTTTAAACTTTTACTATTTTTATTGCACTCGATGCAGTGGTGGACTCACGCCTGTGGTCAAAATGTCCCAGATTCGAATTCTACTTACCACCACGACCAATGACTCTTTTTGGTTGTTTTCGCAGACCACTCTCAATCACACAAAATCCTACACAGATTTCCATGAAATTTGGTACACGGGTAGAAAAATACCTAAATTATCACATAAGGGTACTTTTTATCTTGAAAATACTATGAAAACGGAACCCCAGAGCGCTGTTAGTGTAAAATAAGTTGCACTGTCAACACTCGAAATACGGATTCTTAGAAAAAGTTGAAATCAATTATCTGTTGGAAATAAAAAATGGCAAATTTCTACGCATCACCCAAAAACGTCTCATATTTTTGCAGGGGTTAACAAAAAGCGGATCGAGGGTAACGACATTAGAAAGATTTCGCGATGTTAGCAAAAATTTGATTTGTTCGTTCCGACTTGAAAGGTTGCTCAAATCAAGTGATTCGATTCCGGGGTCTTATTTGAGAGATCAACTTGAGTTGCGCTTTCCCATCTTTTTGTTAAAGACATTTGTCCGCGGCTTCACCTGCATGTTTCACAATTTACACCCCCTTAGGGGTAGAATTTTCAAAATTCCTTTCTTAGCGCCTCACTTTCAAGTTAAAAACGTTCAACGACTTATGCTATGATATTGTCAACGTAAAATGGCTTTTCTCAATCAGTCAGCGTCATAAGGCTTTTCTCAGTTAGATTTAGACGTACAAGATACTACAAGTATGGGCAAATGTCATTTTGACGATCGTAGCTAACTTCACTATAGGTACTAACTTATACAAATTTTTCTCCTATCCAAATTGTACGCCACTACCACCCTTCATAAATAATCTCCTCCATTAATAATACCTACTAACTATTGGTCATCTCGAGAGAATGAAAGAGGATCGTGGCGTCAAACAGCCTACCTGGGAAAGGTGTCAGATAGGCACCCAGTCAGGCGCCCCAGATTTCGCTGGAGTGACACTGTGGAGGCTGATCTGCGTACGCTGGGAGCGGACAAATGGCGAGCCATCGCCATGAATAGAAATCTATGGCGCTCTCTCGTTTCGGAGGCCAAGATCCACTTTGCGGTCACTGAGCCAGTGGATTAAGTAAGTCTCTCTCTCTCAGCCGAAAGACGTCCACTGCTGGACAAAGGCCTCCCCCAAGGATTTCCATAACGACTGGTCCTGCGCTGCCCGCATCCATGCGCATCCCGCGACCTTCACCAGGTCGTCGGTCCACCGAGTGGGAGGCCTGCCAAAACTACGTCATATCATACTGGTTATAAACATTTTTTTATATACCTAATAAGAGATAGTATCATTACAGTTTATTTCGTCAATATATTATACAACTATCAGTTATTGACCTCAATTTATTACTTAACTAATTATTTGCTTCGAAGCGGTCATCAACCTGCTTATTGATCTCAAAAAATAAGCGAGTTAATGAAAAATTATATAATACATCCCGGAAAACTTAGGAGACAGCTTTAATATAAATAATGACAGATGCAAATATTAATTTTGTAAAATTGCAACTTAAAAAAAATGTTTCAGAACATTTAAACGGTTACAAAGTCCACGTAAGAATTAAATTCGGAAAAAGCTACATATTGTTTGGCAACACACCTATTTTCCTCAGTTTCCCATCTAATTCTAAGATAAAGCGCCATATGTTACAGCTGTTAGCGAGCTGTTAACGTTAAATCTACAATAGCCATTTGGCTACAACGACCCCGCAATTGCATGAGGATTTGTACTGTTTTAGTGGCAGTACCCTGGTTTAAACTTTACAAATACGATGTCTTCAGATTTACCGTATTTAGACAAGTTTTGAACACAAATTCACCTCAACATAATAAGTTCTAAATACTTAGATAGATACCTATTTTGTGTAGCGATTGTCATGTGCAATAAAAGTGAGTGAAATTTGAGTGTCGAGTAATTTGATAATGCTAGATTAAAACATAAGATTATTGACTGCAAAACGAATACATAGTTGGATATATTAGATATATCCTTACCCTCAGTTTCCATTCACATCTAATTCTAAGATAATGCGGCATATGTTACAGCTGTTAGCATAGCCATTTGGCTACACAACGACTTCTCAATTGCGCGAGGATTTGTACTGTTTTAGCGGTTTCCAGATTGGGTATTAGATTAAGCTTTACAAATGAGGTGTATCAAGTTTACTTACCTTATTCAGAGCCGTTTATTAAAGTCAACGATGAATTCGAAATTATACTACTACATATGTTTTAAAAGAATTTAAAAGGTGAATGAAGAATGTTTTAAAAGATATGTGGAGCAATAAAATACTTGGGAGAGGAAAGTACAAAACATAAGGTGGATTTTATAATAAACTAGCTTTCTCCCGCGGCTTCGCCCGCGTGAATTTCCCACGGGAACAGTGTTTTTTCCCGGGATGAAAGGTACCCTATGTCCTTCTCCGTACTTCCAGCTATGTGTATGCAAAATTTCAGAAAGATTGGTTCAGTAGGTAAAGCGTGAAGAGGTAACAAACAAATAAACCAACAACAAACAAACAAATAAACAAACTCACTTTCGCATTTTTATATTATTTTTATTTTATTTATTAAGGTGTGTAAAACAGGTTACAGCCATTACATTATAAAAAATAACAATTTAAGTAAGTAAGGAACTAGGTTATAGCCCAAAATATACACACACAGAAGGTTTCAGAAATATAGAAACGTAAAAACATTAAAATAATAAGTATAAAGCAAGTTCAAAATAAATAAGATATTAGAAGTAGGTAAATAATATAGGTTTATAATATTAGTTAGGATTCATATCAAAATGGCGCTTGCAGTTACTACAATGCCGTCCCTTTTTATGAAATACAGATACAGAATCACGTCTTTATAACTAACGGGGTAGACAGAGCCAAAGGTCGTAAGACTCAAGGCCACATTTCACGAAATTCCTCCAAAAAATTGCAGAAAAGCACGAAAAAACATGTTATCTTCAATTAGCTGCGCTCAGGGCTTTTTTTCAGTGGGAATTTGGGAATAAAAAGTACTATATATTATTCCCGATTTGACCTTTGTTCCAATTTTAACCTTTTCAATATTTATCCATACATTATACCCATCTCTCAGGGTTTCTCAGACTCAGACTTTCGCATTATTGCAAGATAAGACGAGATTTTGACAGAGAATTTGAAACATTATCCTGAAATGTTAGATTACGCTCGAGAATAACTCGAAATATTTCAAAGTACTTGCGAACTAAAAGCTGAGTAAGTGGCAGAAGACAGGTTATTACGGCTTATCAAATATTCGCCGGTTCAAGGTGAACCAAGGTGGGATTACAGGGAGCTACGAATCAACAAATGTTGTAAAGTGACGTCTTTGGAGAAAATGCAGCAGTGGAGTTTGTTGCGCCGCCTTTTCTCCACTTGCGCTTTGGAGGCGGTGGTAACCTTGTCTTTAAGTAATTTTATGACGTCAACTAACTAAAAAGCAAGAATATGACGAGTTAAAAGTTCTATTATAAAAACCTTTGACTTTGAAACATACAAGCTTCAATGGTTTTGTATATCTACATCATCAATAAGATCATATTATTATTAGATACGTTCCTTACTTAAGTTAACAAATAATGCTAACTCAATAAGTACTCAAGAATACATTATTCTTATATTTATTCAAAATTCTTTAATGTCATTCTTAATGGCAGTAAACACAAGGTATTTGTAATTAATGAGTGTATTTTACATTTTTCTCCTTAATCCAACCCGCACAACATATTTCGTCTTCAGCAATTTTTCAAATGGTTGCGTGGAAGAAATTGCTTACAGAGATATAGCCGCCTTTTGCGTATCTTCCTCTCTTTTTAAAATTCTCATTTAAAAGTGCTATTTTTAAGCCTATATTGTATAAATAAAAACAATTGACTTTTTTTTTTTAGTTTAAAATTCCTTATGTATCTAGATCATGTAATTACTTGTGTGCAAATAAAATATTCTTAATGAGAAAAATTAAATACAAAATTTGTATTATATTTAATTTTTCTTGGAACTCCTTTTGCTTCAAAGCTCCTTGAGGGTAAATCTGTCGATAGGCGCGTAACAAGTGGTTCGCAGGCGGTTAAGAAGCTTATGATTTGATTGAATATTGATAAAGTACAAACTCTTTCACGCTTCACCATATTATTTTTATTTAGTTTAGAGTCTTTGAAAAGGATTTATTCGCAATACTTATTAGACAAAAAAAATAACGAAAATTAGATTTGATTAAGTGTGAGCTTAAGAGCCACGTGCGGCTTCTTAATAAATTTACTCAAAATGATAATTTTACTAAGCCCAAGCAATTATTGTAAAGTTCTATTCCAATAAGCATGAAGCGATACTTAGAAGCAGTATATTTAAGGCTACACTTAACAAATTGCTCAATAGTACTTAGTGGAAAAATAGTGAATACTTAAACTCATTTAATGAAATGCTCGGTAATTAGACTGGGACGGGAAGACCTTTGCAAAAAGATCAAAATGTCGGGAAACGCGCCTCTTCAAGTCTTCCTGTTTTAAACAGATAATTTCAGATATTTTCTGACTTCAAGTATAGGCTTTTTTGAAAGCTTTTATAAGTAAAAAGGACATATTTATATTACTACTAGCTGTTTATCATAATTGGTTCAGCGGTTGAGCTGTGAAAGCGTAACAAACAAACAGACAGAAAGACAGACATTCGCATTATAATTAGTATGGATAGATACCACATACTGTGATATCTAGTATATCCTATTAGTGCTCGTATACGCTAGATCTGTTTGCAAAATTTCAAGTTTTAAAGTTCAGCAGTTTCGTCTCTGCATTGGTATACCAATTAGTCAGTGGGATTCTATAAATAGCGTGAATGACCAAGAAAATAATTTTGGGAATTCCCCCAAAATGGGCTGATAAACAGAAGCCGGGGAAAGCAAAAACAAGAATACTAAATTCTACCCAGTATGTTTTATCAATCGATAATTATAATAATAAAAATATATATACACGCTAATGGTATACACACATTACAATCACCAATGTGCATTCGCTTGGACTCGGTGACATCGTGATTATCGAATCGGTTTTAACTGCAAAAGATGAGTACGCGTGGCAGTAACTTGTGCTCGTTGGCTGATACGAGTAGTTACAGAGTCAGAAGGCAAATTGTGGTAGCTCAAGGACTACGCGAAATCTTTATATAAATATGAAATTAGACGCTCACTTATTGGTACTTATATCAAAGTAAAGACTGAACGTATAAAGTTGAAATTGCATTTGAATTTGCGGAGAATTGCAACATTGAAATTGCAGAGGTTCTTTAAATACTATAGCGCAAGTATTATGATTCCATCTCATGAAATTAGTGAAAAACGAGAGCAAAGCCGATGGCAAAAGCTAGTTGTAATTAATTTTAGTAGTAGAGGTGCATCATACAAAAAGTACATGACGCGGACGCGACGGATTGGGTGCAGTTAGTTACCAAGGTACCTACTTCTTGTCTCGAACGGTCATTTGTTGTACTAGGTTAGTCAGCGAATGCAGCGACCGCATAAGATTTAACTGAACTAAATACGAGTATAATTAAATGCAAAAGTTTGGATGTGTGTAAGGATGTGAGTATGATAGATCAACACTTTATTGTACATTTACAGAGAGAACATACAAAAAGAGACAAAAGTAAATACAAAAATGAGCGCGAAGGCGGGCTTATTGCAAATGCAATGATGTACGTGTGTGTGTTTGTATTATGTTTGATTCTCAATCGATTTCGGCGAAATTTGGTACCTAAAGGGATAGAATATAACCTGGAATAGGGTATTTTCAACCGACTTCCCAAAAAAGGAGGAGGTTATATGTTTCGATGTATGTATGTTTTTTTTTTATGTATGTTCGCCGATTTCTCCGCCTATTGTGGACTGATTTCCGAAACTATTTTTTTATTCGAAAGACTCTATTCCCAAGTTGGTCCCATTTTAACCACGTCAGAATCTATTCGGTAATTTAAAAGATACCTAACAAAATATAAAAATATCAACATTGCATTATAGAGCAAAAGCCCGCGACTACATGCCCTTCCTTATTTTATTAAAACTCAAGATTTTCTGTGTATGTCCCCAACATAGAAATAGCGATTAGCGACTATAAAAGTTGGATCATGTTTACTTAGGCAGATAATTTGTAGCAATAGCATATAAAGTGGTAGCTCAATTTCCTCAAAGTAAAGTTTTAATTAAAATATTAGAAATCACGCAATCCATTAACAGGCAATTGGTGCAGATATAAACCCCTGCCAGACATTGTAACTTTACTAAATTATAGTTATATTTGTTTTATTACAAATAATCTGAATTTAATGTTACTTTGGGAGGCCCCAAGGGTGCTTTTTATACCTATAAAAATCATCCTTGCTAGCCATATTACCTGCATAAGCAACTAAGATCCAAACTTCATACCTAGTCGCCAATATTTTTTACCCGTATATACCACGCAGAGAAACATTCAGCATTTTAAAAATAAGGAGGGTTTGGTCGTCGCGGGCTCTCGGTCTATTTATGTGCCAAAAATAATAGACAATTTGACATGTTTTGACATTTCAAATCAAACTGACATAAAAAGTTTCGAATTCTTAATTCTTTATTTTCGGCCAGAAGAAAAGTTTAAGTTTTTATTAAAGAAAATAAGTGTAGAAGCCCTAAAAATTATAAAATAAAACTTTTTTCCAAAAAAATGAACCGACTTCCATCAGAAAACTTAAAATCATGAAATAACAATAAAGAAAAATGTATTGGCATGCTACCTACTGAATGAGGTGAAGTCGGTGCCGAAAAAATTAAATTATCTAAATTTACATTAGAATTGTGTATACATATAAGTATATAAAATGCCTAGCTAAACAATTACATATCACCCTTACTCCTGCACTTGGCACCGACTTCACCTCATTCAGTAGGTAGCATGCCAATACATTTTTCTCTATTGTTATTTCATGATTTTAAGTTTTCTGATGGAAGTCGGTTCATTTTTTGGAAAAAAGTTTTATTTATCCCAAAATTCATATAGTAGCGAAGCTTGGTGGATTACAGTACATATTTTTAAATGACCATTAAAAATATTAGGTATTCTAATATGAATCGCCTTATATGGCCCGGGATATCAGCTGTTATAATAACGAGGATGCAATGTCAACATTATCTAGTTTGAACTGGATTTGATTCAAAATGGCGCGTGTTCCAGAAGTCAGATGCGCCATGGTATAAGAAAACAATGCCTCAGGGAAATTTAGTTCCTTGAATCGATGTGGAAATTCTGAAATAGAAACTGACATGACTTAACATATACCGTCTTCTAGCGGAAACCGTAACACTGTGCAAGAGTCAACGGTGTGTTAGTTTTACTTGATGTTGTTATTAATTCATTCTATGGAAATAACCATACCTATATGAGTCAAATTGATCTACATTAACTGAAGTATATTTCAGATCTCGGTAGTCTTTCGGACGTAAGTCGACTGTCTAGCTAGCAGAGCGACTACCGTTTGAGAATACAGGTAGTGTCGACCCCGTAAGGAATAAAGACGTCTCTTTAACCGTTACGGGGTCAACAGAGCCAAGATTTGTTCCACAAATCTTCGATTCGAAGGCCACGCTTAGCTGAATAGTGGGCTTATTCGTGGAATTGAAATTCAGATCTAGGGTGGCTAGCCCATCGCCTATGACAAAAATCCTCAGTTAAAAAACCAATCCCTTGATTGACTTTAACAATCTGCGTGGGAAGAGAAGCAGCTGGTACATTTTATGTTTTTTTTTACAGATTAGGCTGGAAGCAGTTTGAAGAATAATCAGTAGCCTTGAAAAAAATTGGAACGAACATTGTTTTGTTGACATTAAAAATGAGATGAACCGTACCACACGTGTGAGAACTGGCAGTGAATGATACATAAGTGATAAGGCATAAGTCTAGAAGCAGAATCCAGTATAAACCAGATAAATATTATCTCCGCGTGCCAGACGAACATATACATTAATATATTTCAAAAGAGGTTGAACTTATTATTATAAACTGTTATTATTTTTATTTTATGCGCATTAGTTTTAAGATATCGAGTTAAATTTTTCTACTAATGAACATGAGAGGTTATTTGTATATTCAATATTTCATATAAGGTTTAAGCATTTTAGATGATGTTTATTGTAAAATGTTTGTGATTTGCAAAGTTTTTGGCAAGATTTACCATAGCCAAGAAAACATACACTACCATAGGGCAACACGGATTCCTTTCCGCGCGCGGAAGTCCTTGTTGCTCGAAAAGATTTAGCGTCATGGTAATAAAAATCGTTTTGTTCTTAGATTATGCGATATATTGTTTCTTTATTTATTTTATGGCAATCTCGTTGCAAATTCTCTGAAACGTCAGCCGAAAAATTTTAAATAGTAACTATGTATTTTTTTAAAGCGGGAAAGTTTAAAAAAGTCCATGAAAAGGATCAATTACATAATTTGGTCTACATCAACAAATGTAAAAGACTAAATTTACGACAATCAAAACAAAAATAGATTTAATTCACCTCTAGTCTAAAAATAAAACATTTAAGATCGCTGTTTATATAGATCAATTGTTAACTATTTTTTATTTCTATTTCTTTGTCATTCAAACAAATTTTTCCGATAGTCAAACGATCATTTATTTTTTGCAGTAGTTTTTATAGCAAATCTACTTTTTACTTAATATTGATATTTTTTGCAGGAAAATACGTAAAGGATTGTCATTAAATAAATTATTTACAAGTCTAGAATTTTGTTATAAGGAAGCTAGATAATTTTTTGTGAGAGGGTACCTAGAGTTACCTATAGGTAGGTCGTGTAAATATATAATAATAATAATAATGAATTTTTCTTTGAGGTAAAACCCGTACATTTGTAAATTGTGTATACACAAAATGTAAAAATTAAATTAACTAATTAACGAATAGGTTGATAGTAGCTTCACTTCCACCATTTTTATTTACCGGAAATAGCACATAGGGTACTTTTTATCCTAAAATTCGCACTGGGGCGAAGTCCTGGGGCTCAGCTTGTTTCATATTAAAATACATACATACATATTATCACGCCTTTTTCCCGTGGGGGTAGGCAGAGACTAGCGATTTCCACCGGCTACGATCCTTACAGATCTCTCTCTCTCTCTCTCATATTAAAATGCGTTTTAAAAATGTCCTATATATACAACAAACTAATTATATAAAAATAAAAAACACGACTGACAACTTACATAGCCTATTTCACTCAGATGAATATTTACATTTATTTATAAGCACACAAAACAGTAAGTAAGGTGGGTACATGACATAAAATATATATAACCATTAAAAAAATTAAAATAATTAACCAAACTAACCAAAATAATGCAAGTAATCTAACAATACCTCTCACATCAAAATCTGTTAAGCCTATCAAGACAAGTCAAGGAAACGTCTGTGAATATACCTTACATACATTCTTACATACAAGAACCCTAAAAACATAACACTCCTTTTTTGGTCAGTCGTGAAAAAGTGTTTTCACAAAGTTTTTCAAAATATCAAAAAACTACGAATACTTAGGTGAAAATATTCCGCTAGTATAGCGCTATCTTATAAGGTGATAAGTCATTGTTGTTATTATTAGTACTATCAATCACCCAACAATATATATAAATGCGGGTCTGAGCGGTCCAGTTTTACTTCACGATTGTAGCTGTGCGTGTACAACTGTACACTGTTGTAAATTAATTAAATTGTTGTAAATTTGTTGAGAAAGTGTGAGTAAATTGAGGAATATGATTGAGACAATAGCTCCCGCTTTTTCTGAGCTGAGTGAATTGGCTAGTTCAAGTGTGAGTATTATTTTTATACGCTTTAATTGTGCTATTAATCCTTTAACATAAATGAATACGTCTTTCTAAAAAATAAAATAAAAAATCTCTATTTTTGTTATATACGCTTTTTTTTGTATTTTTCTTATGTGTATGTGCAATAAAGAGTTTACAAACAAACAAATTGCATGAATAAAGGTTGATTTTTTTAGTTTATCGCATTTAGAAAAACAAACAAGTGTATCTAAAAATGTCAAGTATATTTATTTTAATAAAGAAACAAATAAGTGTAAATTCATTTATTTTTTATTTTTTTATTTTTTATTATAAAGCTTAAAATGTTTGTAGCTTTAAACGTAGGTAATGCAAGTAAATAACTGGTCCAAACTTTATTGGTTTTTATTTATAACTTTAAAAGCACAACGGCAGACGTCACATAGACTATGTTATCAGGGATAATGTAAGAAATCTAAGGTTACCTTACACATCTATACCTGGCAAGGCATTATCAGTTATAGTGGAATAAAAAAGACATAAATATATACTTAACTTTAGTTGAAAGTAACTCTGTAGGACTGATTCATAATTAGACAGTATGTAACTTTTAACTTTCATCTTTCAAATCTTATCTATAGATCTTAGGTTAAAAATAGTTTGAATACAGAACTATTTTCAACCGACTTCCCAAAAAAGGAGGAGGTTATATGTTTCGATGTATGTATGTTTTTTTTTTATGTATGTTCGCCGATTTCTCCGCCTATAGTGGACTGATTTCCGAAATTATTGTTTTATTCGAAAGTGTTTATTCCCAAGTTGGTCCCATTTTAACCACAACAGAATCTGTTCGGTAATTTTAAAGATACCTAACAAAATTTACAAATTCAAACATTGCATTATAGAGCAAAAGCCCGCGACTGCATGCCCTTCCGTATTTTATTAAAACTCAAGATTTTCTGTGTATATCCCTAACATAGAAATAGCGATTAGCGACTACAAAAGTTGGATCATGATTACTTAGGCAGATAATTTGTAGCAATAGCATATAGAGTGGTAGCTCAATTTCCTCAAAGTAAAGTTTTTTAAAGACTTTATTCCGAATAATATTACAAATCACACCATCCATTACCAGGCAATTGGTGCAGATATAAACCTCTGCCAGACATTGTAACTTTACTAAATAATAGTTATATTTGTTTTATTACTCAAAATCTGAATTTTATGTTACTTTGGAGGCCCCAAGGGTGGTTTTTATACCTATAAAAATCATCCTTGCTAGCCATATTACCTGCATAAGCAACTAAGATCCAAACTTAATACCTAGTCGCTAATATTTTTACCGGTATATACCACGCAGAGAAGCATTCAGCATTTTTAAAATAAGGAGGGTTTGGTCGTCGAGGGCTCTCGGTCTATTTATGTGCCAAAAATAATAGACAATTTGACATGTTCTGACATTTCAAATCAAACTGACATAAAAAGTTTCGAATTCTTAATTCTTTATTTTTGGCCAGAAGAAAAGTTTAAGTTTTTATTAAAGAAAATAAGTGTAGAAGCACTAAAAATGATAAAATAAAACTTTTTTTCAAAAAAATGAACCGACTTCCATCATAAAACTTAAAATCATGAAATAACAATAAAGAAAAATGTATTGGCATGCTACCTACTGAATGAGGTGAAGTCGGTGCCGAAAAAATTCAATAATCTAAATTTACATTAGAATCGTGTATACATATATATATATATATATATAAAATGCCTAGCTAAACAATTACATAACACCTGCACTTGGCACCGACTTCACCTCATTCAGTAGGTAGCATGCCAATACATTTTTCTTTATTGTTATTTCATGATTTTAAGTTTTATGATGGAAGTCGGTTCATTTTTTTTTGAAAAAAAGTTTTATTTTTGTATGAAAATACCCTGAAAAGATAACACACCTTTTATGAGCAGTCGTTTAATAACCGTTTTTTACAGTCCGGTGGACAAGTGGTCTTTGCCACTGACGATTTCTTTGCGCCATGTGAGAACATGATATCTGATGAGGAACCCATCTTCATCCCGGAGAAGTTCACCGAGTATGGCAAGTGGATGGATGGATGGGAGACCAGGAGGAAGAGGATTACTGGACATGACTGGTGCATCATAAAATTGGCCACCAAGTGTGTTGTGAGAGGTTTGTAATGTATACAATTTATTTATTTATTTATGTTTATATTTATATTGTGTGGAGGAAGGCAGCAAAGCTCAAGTGGGACTGGGCAGGCCATGTTTGCAGGATGCCGCAGGACAGGTGGGCTAAAACAGCCACACAATGGGTCCCTGCGGGCTGGTGCCGGAAAAGGGGCCGCCCCAGAACGAGATGGTCAGATGATCTGGACACGATGGATAGAGAGTGGAGGGCTCATGCACTGAATAGACAGGAATGGCGAACCAGAGGGGAGGCCTTTGCCCAGCAGTGGAACAGTATAGGCTAATAATAATAAAAAAATATATATGTTTAGATTATTTTCTACTTAACTTTGACTTAGGTAACAAATGATTTAGATAATTAAATATTAGGTTAATAGAGCACTAGAATAAATAATACTGATTGGGAATGAAAGGGAAATATTGCGCTTCTGTGACACCTTTAAAGACAATCAATCGATATTATATTAAGTTATGTTAAAACAAAAAAATCTGCAAAAAAGTAATCTATAAGTATATTACCAAATATTATACGTTTTCGTATTAGATAGCTTATTGCGTCAAAGATAGTTCTTATACCTAATGTATTTAGAAATGTCTAAACCGATAATACAGGTTTAGAAATTTCTAAATGCATTATAGGAACTATCTTTTACGCAAATCCGTGCCATTTGTCATCAAAAGTTTAATATATTCGTGGGCTCATGCAGTCGTGAATAACAACAACAATTCAACTTCTATTATGTCTCGTAGATTGTAGACAATAAGTTATAATTGAGTGACAAATTAGTTATTATAATACCAGTATCATTTGTATAAAAAACTAACGATTTTTATTCATTTCAGGACTGCTCGTCGACACGGCATTTTTCACAGGAAATTATGCTCCAAAATACTCTGTACAGGCCGCTTGTTTAACCCCTGAAGGTACATACAATGATTTATTTTAGAAACTTTGTTTATTTTACTAATGGTGCATCCAAGTTCGGCTTGCAACGAGAGAACTCTTCAATGTAGAGAAGTTAAGCACCAACATGATTGTCATACATTGAATGCACTACCAACGACATTTTGTGGCAAAAAATATTTTTTGTTGATTCTGACAACCTTTAAACCTTAATTCTGATTGTCTGTTCCATAATTTGGACAAGTAACTTTAAACTTTCGGAGTATTCGTGTAAATAGTTTAAATAGGTACAGAAGGAGTTGTTACATTTTGTTGTGTGAATAAAAATGGAGTAACATTTTTTGTATGAATAAACTTTATATCACTAGAATATGTATTGTACTAGATTTCTAAAAATACCATCATTTTTCAGAGGAAGCGTTAATACCAGCGAGACAGTCTCAAATGGGCACAGCGTGTTCAGAACGCAATTTCGATAAGATAAAACGTTTGGATTCGGAGAAATGGGATGAAATAGTGCCGGTGACGCCCCTCCGACCAGGGTACGAAGACACCAGGCTCAACTATCAGAAGGTAAATACAAAAAAAACTGCTTCTTCGGAAATCGGATCACAAATCGTTTTTTTTCCGAGTCGCCTACATAGTGTCATAACCAACATAGGTAACTAAAATTTTCAACTGTTTTCCTTCTTTTCCTTTAGGCAGTTTAAAAAAACTAATTGACTACCTACTATGATTAAAATCTAATGAAAAAACATATTCTTTCTATGTTTTACGGTAGAGAAAACCAAAAATTAGAATTTTTGATACGGTTTGAAGACCTGCTAGGTTTTTACAAAAATATACATGAATTCATATTTGCTTCCTTCAAATCTGACACCGATATCTGATATAAGACCGCTGAAAGGCTTACTTAGCTTAATTACTATCATTTAGCTGACAGTCTAAATTTTAAGCCATTGGTTCTATTAATTTTAATTGTTCCTTTTTGTTTAATTCTTCATGAAATATTTTTCCTTTTTAAGAGTTTAACGTTTCGTTTTTAGGTGATTTTATATGCAGTATTTGTTTTTAAGTTAATTTATTTCTTTAGGTGGTCAGTGATGAGACATACACGCACTTACGGATAAACATATACCCGGATGGCGGCATAGCAAGATTCAGGGTATACGGCGAAGCAAAGCCAGAATTACCTGACAACGACCAACTTATTGATCTTGTATCGCTTCTGAATGGAGGTACTTGTCTAGGTATGTACTACTTTATTTAGTGAACAAGCACAGCTTTCATTCTCATATTGCATTAATTTGTTGTTATATATTAGGTCTTATACATCTATTTCTTATCTTTATCATCTCTTCTATATCTCATCTGAGCGCTTTCCTTGTTGCATCGCCCAGATCCTCTTTCCTACTTTTCTTCTCCACTTCGCAAGGTCTTCGGCATCCTTAATTGTGAGACCTTTGGCACGCATATCTTCTTTGAGAACATCAAGCCAGCACTTCTTGGGTTTGGCCCTTCTTCCAGGACCAGGCGGCATAGCCAAACATTTGTTCCCTATGTAATGCATATTTGTACATTGGGGACAGTAAGAAAAGGGCCAAGGACATATTCTTGTAAAACCAGGATAGTTGCCCCAGGGGTATAGTTGACTCGATTGTAATTACATATTTCAGTTTGGCAGAATAACATGGTATTTTGTTTATCTATCTAGAGATTGTACGTATAACTACCACTAAGTTGGCAGAGTTGTATATCTCTATGCGAATGCAAATCAAGAAATTAATCAATTTGTGCGAAGGCAAGGTGTGATCTAAGTTATTAAAGGATAAATGTCTTCTTTTCCAGCGGGGCATCTATCCTATACGTAATTTATATCGAAAAGCCACCTCTAAAGTAATTGGAAACACACTAATTTCAAGTAAATATTTCCCAAATCCTACCCAATTAGGTAAAGGCCTAAGTTTCGTAATAACCAAATAATACCCAATTTATCAATAACTGGCAACACCATCGATGTTAGCTCATAAAGGTGGCTCGTTCATTATCGTTATTGTACATTCCGCTGGGCTTTCATTAGCTTTTAATTAAGCTCGCTACATAAGGTCCGATGTGCTTTTAGTTTAAAATTCATCGGACCTTTATAAAGTGGGTCTAATGATTTTAATTAAGAACCTTTGAGCTTGTATTTGAAAAGTTATATGAAAACAAAATTTTTGCATTTTTAAATCTCCTTGTTCTTTATAATTATTTAAATCTGGTGATCAATTTATTTATTTACTCGTATTTTTGGATTGAAAGTATGATAAATTTTGTGTCAGATCATTTCTTCGTGTATCAAATTACATCAAAACGTATTTGTTCATTACAAACTATGTAATTAATATTTTATGCCTAAAATACTATGTTTTTATTCCAGGCTACTCCAACGCACACTACGGGCATCCCAAGAACATGATCAAACCCTGCAAAAGCCGCATCATGTCTGACGGCTGGGAGACCGCAAGGAGGCTTGATAGACCCAACGTCATCGAAGTTAACAATGACGGGACTTTGAAAGTACCAGGTATTTATTTAGTCTATTTTAATTTTCTTAATAACCCTGCTAGATCCGTATAGTATCGGATGGATGGGAGATTGCAAGGAGGCTTGATAGACCCAACGTCATCGAAGTTAGCAATGACGGGACGCTGAAAGTACCAGGTATTGATTACCTACTTCCTTTTTCCTACTCAATCCCGAGCAGAAAAAACATGATTCAAGATTTTATGATTGAAGGAAATTGTGTCCGCAATAGACTGAATTGAGTGAGATTTAAGCCCATATGCTCACAGAGTTGGGCCGAGTGACGCTATTAACTCGCTTAGAATTGGTTAACAATATTACTTATTTTAGAACCTAAGTATATCATTTGGTAGGTTATTAAGTTATGTATTCTAAAAAGAAATATAATGGCTAAAGTCACATTTTCAGTTCATCTAACCCTTATTTTTAAGGGTTGAGAGAAGCTCAATATTTTGACAAATTAATATCAAAGGTTTGCGACGAAATATTAAATATGGCTTCATTGGTTTCAGGCCAAGAGTGGGCGGTATTCAAATTGGGCTTTCCCGGAAGAGTATCAAAGATATGCATTGACACGGCACACTTCAAAGGGAATTTTCCGGACTCTGTCAAAATCGAAGGCGCCTATTTGGAGAACAATAATTGGGGTGTTGAAAGTGAAAAGACATGGCGGAACATTTTGGCCCCTCAGAAGGTAAAATTAAATATATAGTTTTAGTAGGTCAGTTTCTATCTATAA
The DNA here is from genome assembly GCA_018467065.1 of Ephestia elutella. NCBI lineage: Eukaryota > Metazoa > Arthropoda > Insecta > Lepidoptera > Pyralidae > Ephestia > Ephestia elutella. Next base: position 4,223,932 of record CM031572.1, read on the forward strand.
GTGACGAAAAGTTAAAAGGTTCAATAAGTTTCTATAAATACGTGACCAATGAATGCTGCCTTTCCATTATTTAAATGACCTTTTCTAATACTTATTGATATTCAAGATGAATTGTCTAGACAGTACTGAAAACAATACTTGAAAATTAATGATCGGAGTATTTAGTCCTCAGACAAGATGTAGGTAAATTCAAAATTATTGGCAAAATTTATACCAGTGAAAGAATATGCGCAACTTTTTGTATGGGACCGACTTTATGTCACAAAAATCAATTGTACACATTTTGGATGTAATTAATGAGTAGATAATGAAAAATTGTAGGGAACAGCCGATTTTTTTTTTTATATTTCAGAGTCGATCCCATATAAAAAGTTGCTCACATTTTTGAGTACTTTCACCATTAGAAATTTTAGAAATGATTTTGAATTCACCCATATAATATACACGTATATTATATGGGTGAATTCAAGAGAAGCTGTTTTTTAATTCTACTCCGTGTCATGTAGCCAAGAAACAGAATTATAAAAATATTTATTAAAAAAAAAAAACAAATATTCACAACAAGTTTCGTCAGTATAAAAATAATCTTAAAAATTCGTTGCAAATATATTTGGATGAAATTTAAAGTATTTTTTTTATGCAGATGTCAGCACACAACGAGCACTGGTTTGATTGCGATTCTGACGTCATCACCCACATCAGAGTAACCATGGCACCAGATGGAGGGGTCAGCAGAGTCCGTACCTTCGGCTACGTCGACTGGCTAGCATGTCATTGAAAAAGAAAAAAAACTATTGTGCTGCTCTTTAAGAAGACAAAAAAGGAACTACCATTGAAGAAGAAGAAATTACTATTGCAGCTCTTGAAGAAGACGAAGAAGAAACTACTATTATAGCTGTCTGTAAGCAGAATGTTGACGTGGAAAATGTGCGAATAATTTGTAAATTTATTGCCACTTTTGCAGCCCATTGTGATATTCGTTTTTAGGTTATTTTTAAAAGTTCCTCATTTTTTATTCGTATTTTTATATATTTGTGTTGTTGTGCCTGATTGTTTGTTATTTTGTAAACTAATTGTGTATTTTGTGAGAACCTCCTCTTTTTTAAGTCTGTTGAAAATTACGACTCTATACGTAAATCGATTAAGTAAATTGTGATTATTATTATGTTTGAACGAATGAAGTGTATAATGGTGTTGTATGAAAATAAAACGTCAAATATCGAATTTAAAACATGTGAAAAATAAAATTAGATAATAATTAGCTATAAATTTATTTTATAAGATTTGTCATTACTGATGTAAAAATATTTTGAAAGTAACAAGTATTATTAAAATAAAGTATAATTTCGAAATAGAATACGGCTATTTATACTTACCCTTATAGCACATTTTGAACCCAATATTGTTTCAAAATATATTGTTATTGACGCAAAGTCTAGAGAGTTTAGGACATTTGCAATCTCCTGTCTAATATCCGCTGTGAAAGTTGAAACACCACCTCTCGTAGGTATGCTTTGGTTTCAAAGAAAAGTACGCCCTTTCTGTGGCGAACGCTATGATAAAATCAATTGTATCGTATAATTACCCTGTCAACAGTTTATTAAACCATACCAGATTATACACGGAATTCACTTGAAGAGAAAAGGAATAGTACCTACCTAATAAATAAAAGTTTTTATTCTGACACCCGGCAGATGTAAAACATCTGAGAATCGTGGCTTATTTTCCGTCACGGCATTATAGTCAATTTCAAAAGTAACAAAACTGCAAACTACACAAAATTCATATACTCGTTAATTACTTACTCCATTGAATTAGAAAATTATATTCTAATTCAATAACTTACTCAAAAGATTCCATTCAATTTTGATCGCTATAAATAATTTGCGTTCTTGATTTTGGCAGGGAATTTAATTGAAAAAAGTCAAGATATAAAAGAATTCCTTTTCGTCGCCCATCATTATTACCTGGAAATGTATTTTCCCGTAATCCCTCAGGATTTGTCCCCCACAGAAAGATAACAGCAATATCCACCAGTGCGGGTTAAATTTCCTGTTATCATCGAATGGTAGCCAAAGCTACCAGAATATTTCCATCGTCCACATAATAATATTAGGAGCACCCATAACAGGAGAGCATCTATGATTCTTGGTCATTCTCTAATAATGAGTGTAGAGCAAGCAAGAGAAATCTGCAAGGATCGTAGCAAGTGGAAATCGCTAGGTCCCCACGGGAAAAAGGCGTGATAATATGTATGGCCACAAAAAAAAATCTTCTGTAATATACTGAAAGTAGATTATTTAACCAACATTATTATGATGTTGGTTAATATGGGAAGTTGTATAAAGTGTTATATCGAACTGTGGGAAAACTTTGGTAGCATCGTGCGTGCTCTGTTATGTCCTGCCCCTTAACTCATGAAGTGACGAAATAAATAAATGATTGATTGATTGATTGGTCGCCATGACCGAAATAGGTCGGACATATCATCATGTATAGGGGACAAAACATTGGAGACAAAAGGACTAGAAGAAAACTTCGGGCGTCTCATCGCCCTGGATCGCGGGCAAAATTACATTTTCACACATTTCACTGACCTCGTTGAAATATAAGATGTTTTATTTTAAATAAAAAATGCCTTTTATTGCCAGCAAGAAAAGACACTTTGGCGAACAATTTTTTTTTAACTTCTTTGTAGTACTTTTTATTATGACATCGTATTTTTTCCATGACATTATCATTATACATGAATACCTAACTATATAATCGCCACAGCTCTACCTAGCAATTCAATGCGGTGACGCAACGTTATACTTTTACTATTATGAGTACTTTTAGCTTACGACAACTAGTCAGTCATTTAGATAAATATTTAACGATAAAAATTGTAACGAAGTAGGTCCCTATTGTTGTTACGTAATTCGTTAAAGAAACAACTAATAATCAGTCCTGATAATTCCGAAAAGAGAATATCAATAGGTACATAAGTAAAAGACACGGAATCTATTCCTAAAGTTTCCCAGGCACGTCGGTTAAGAATAGATACGGAAATTTCCTTCACATACCACGCGGATTTGAGCCAAAATTACCCGAAAGTGTTCTCTCTAGTGGATAACAACCCAAGTGCTTTGTACCTACCATTAGTTACATATCTGCACCTCCTCTTAATGACAAAAAGTTGAGCAGTGAGATATATTTTGGCACATAGATGGGCATCTAGAAATTATGCACGGGTTACTTTTTACTCGCTTGTCTACTACTAACTCTACTGCGACACCTACTATATAAGAAGTTATTAATAAGTTTTTGTTTTGTGTCTACCTTGTCGCAGTTTGTGTTTAGACAATTTAATTTTCTTACTTTCTCTTCTTTCTTACTCACTTACTCCGCTGGCTTAATGACCCCAAAGTGGATCTTGGCCTCTGATACGAGAGAGCGCCGTAAAATCCTATTCTGCTCACCAGTTGACCGCTCCCAGCTCACGCAGATCAACCTCCACAGTGTCTCAGTGCACTAGTATTTGGATACATATAGATTTTCCTAAGCACTTATCTCGTCCCCTTGTGCAATCTATCGCCCAATGCTTATTCAACCAACCTACTTGACATTACTCATTCTAACTCTGTGGAAAATACCAAAACAGTCGAGACTAGGGAGACTATCATAGGGTTCAGAGAAAACTGGTTATAACTGGAATTTAGCAGATAACCGCTGCTCTAAGGTCGACGCTATCGAATTTTAATTGACACGTGCCCATTACTGGCTTGCATAATGAGGAGGTTATCACAAGAATTATGAACAGTAAATAGTAATTAAGTCTAGAACTAGAGACTTCCAATGTTTGAGGTGATAAGTTGTGTAAATGCGTGATACGCATGAGGATTGGATAAAAAGTTTATAAAAATTGTAAGCTATTTTTAATTCGCTTTATCTTTATTTTGTAGGTTACACGAATGTTATGTAGGAAGTCAACACAACGCTGTATGTTCTTTATCGAGATATTTAATTGACCAAAACAGTGACGGAGTAGTGACCGTAACAAGGTAGACGACCAGTGAAAAAGCACTATGCGCTGTTATAAATCTTTATACCTAGAAATCGTAGGCAACTATGTTTATCCTCGTATAGACCCTTATCGGGTATGTATTATTAAGTTTTATTAGTTGTTTCGGAAGTAATTCTAAATTTATAGTGAAGTGTGTTGTCTTTTCTAATCTTTATACATTTTTGTTTTAGGTCTTATGTTTACCAATAAATTATACTATACAACGACCCTGAGGTTCTATCATTTATTATTATTTAGAGCTCTCACGCTCTATTGGCGCCCAACGTGGGGCCAATACATAATAATAAGGTACATGCTTGTACATAATTGTCATCGTGCGGTTTAGTGACACGTTAAAAAAGCCTTAAGCTATTTTTTTCAAGTTAGCGGTTGGTGACTAATTTTTAATTAAGCCTACACCATTAATAAGCTCAGTTCTTTAGAAATGCTTCCTGTTATATAAGCTTTCTCTATGATGTATTTAGTCACAAATCCTTAAACGGAATTATGACTTTGTTAGGTGATGTATGTATGTTAGTATTTGTTAGGTCGGATGTATGTGGATATGATTGGCTTATTGTAAATACTCATCTCAATTTCATTCACCTTTCTAAATTAACTTTCACTTCATCCATTTAGTTTTACTACTATTGTATAATAAGTTTATATTTTTTAAAGTTTACTATGTATTTTTTAATTCAAAATTAACACTCTAAATTCAAAATCACATATATTTCAATTTTTAACAATTTTTAAGATTAAAAAAAAAGTTTTTTTAAAAGTTTTTTTTTAAACCTGTCCCCCCCGGTACTGTAACGCGGCTACGCGTTAATCCTCTTTGGATCTTATTATACGTGCGCTGGCACATACATACTTATTTCACCTGTCATAAATTTTAAACTGTATTCATTCATATTCGATTCTGCATTTTGGTTGTCATTCTTGGCCTAGCATCTACCGATATCTATTATTATAAGTTACTTTCATTGAAGCTAAAATAATACTATTTTAAAATATTATTAAACTATAGACCCTTATCGGGTATGTATTATTAAGTTTTATTAGTTGTTTCGGAATTCTAAATTTATAGTGAAGTGTGTTGTCTTTTCTAATCTTTATACATTTTTGTTTTAGGTCTTATGTTTACCAATAAATTATACTATACAACGACCCTGAGGTTCTATCATTTATTATTATTTAGAGCTCTCACGCTCTATAATGATGCATATACCGATGAAAATCATCGTATAAATTTATTTCGTACGTAATCAGTTTGGATGATATTATTATTATTTATATATATTTTTTCTTTTTTTTATTATTTCTACGGCCTGCTGCATAGAGCAACACGGACTTACGGACGCGTGCGGAAGTCCTTGTTGCTCGAATGCCTGCTGTCGTCATGCGACCGGCTGATGCATAAACTACCTACTACTTACTACTTTTGAAAATTGTGTAGTACTTGGCTTTAATGTATTATTTTATATTATATATGTATAGATTAAGTATATTATCTAAATTGATGACGATTCCAATGTTCGGAAAAACCAAAACTGGTTTATGAAACATTGTACGTATACTGTTCAGTTATATTGTAAATTGTTATATGAATTAAATAAATAAATAAATAATTTGATATTTGGCGCTGATCTGATAATGAACTGGTTGGCAGTGGATCTTAACGATTTTAATCTGCTACTGACAAACCTAGTCTTCTATTAAGATTTAGAAGCCACATATTCCCTACACCAAAGAGACTCCATAATCACTAAGCCATTTCACACAAACTTTTAACTTACTGCATTCAGAAATTATACTTATTAATTTTAGCGAAACAAACTTATGTAGTGATACTCCAAAATCAAATCTACGGCACTAAACATAAGTCAGAATATGGTGTGCGCTGATTTTGTCCTAATTAAATTTGTAGTTGGTGTCTGGCCAGCAAGATGTCCCAAAGGATCCGAAGCTTAACTAGCTGGCGTTGACTGCGGTCACAGCTTCCATCCTTCCTCTTTCATTGTGTTGATATCTGGCTGTTTTTATTTGTTTTTATTTGAACGAATCTTAGCTATGGTACGAATTCGTTTCAGAGAAGAAAGTATAGAATGTGAGGTCATGATTTAACTTAAAATTTTATTTTCTTATTTACCACCAAAAATCCGCATTTTTGAAATTTATTTATTTAGCAAAGATATCCGTGTTAAAGTTACCGACAAATATACATACCATTTATATACCAAAATTTGTCTTGAGCTTTCAAGTAGATCAAAAAATCCATAGTAGATCTCTAACGCTAACTTACCTATATTGTAGATGACCTATATCTATAGAAATAAATTTGCTCTCAAAAAACTCTTCACACTACATTACTATTAAAATTATAATTACAGTCCCACCTATCATGACGTAATCGTAAAGTTACGTGTTTTACTGAAACCTTTGAATGTAACTAACGCAGCAGGTGTGACGGTGTGACGCTGTGAACAGTTTATAATTGGCGTCATGTCGCACCCTCGTCACACAGTCCTGTATTCTATAGGCTTTTCCGCTTCAATATCTAAAATATCATCAGTGTTTTGTAAAATACATTTATCTTTCATAAATTTTAAAGTCAAATGGTTAAAATCGATGGATGTTATGAAAATACCTGGGTTTGAGTCGATTATTCTTACAGTTTCGGTGGCTTAAAAATTTGGTCACATTCTAGTCTAGTATATTATCACTTATTTTATCCATATTTGTTTAGTAACGAGTGGTTCGCCGCGAACTTAGACCTTGCGATTATTATTTTAAAAATATGAATAATATATTTTCTTTAAAAAGGCGTATATTTCAAAAGCGACTGAACTGATTTGTTTTTAAGTTTGTTGCGTAACGAACTTAAAAATTCTATGGATAGTTGCTACACGTATTCTTAATATCATCGAAATTCATTCAACGGTTCGAGAGTTAACGCGGAACTAACATACATACATAAAATAAATAAATAAATAAATAAAATACATACACACAAACAATGTGTTTTCGCCTCAACTTGAATTATTGCCCTCGCTCGCTTTGCTCGCTCGGTCAATTAAACGCACATACTTACCTACACAGAGTACCAGGCAATCATTAAAAGATAGGAATCTCTGCATTGACGACTTCCCTATATTCGGCTAACCGATGATACTCTTAAGTTCGGTCAATATTTGCTTAGTAATCAAGCGGGCGTACCACTCAGAGTACTAGGCAGTCATAAAAAGATAGGCATCTCCGCATTGAGGGCATCTTGCGGCGCGCCCTGATATTCGGCTAACCGACGCTCCATTGGGCCCCGTGCCAACTTCACTGCCCATACACCTTCAGGGTTTAGTCACACCGACGGAGACGCAACAAAACATTATTTTTCTTATCCAACTTGGGCTGAAATAGTTGAAAAGCTAGGTAGATGGAATTTTCCTTTACCTACTCAATTTCAAAACAATCTATTCATACAAATAAATAATTTAAAATCCTGTTACTGTAAGTACCTACTTGTCTGAATACTTTGATGAATCGTAAGTTTTACAGAAAACCGCATATAAAAGTAACACAGATTTGTAGATAAATAAAAAAAAACATTTGTATTTTATTTTTGGATTTTTGAGCATCGCAGATGCAATTAGTACTAAAGTACTTTCATATAGAAATAAGATATGGTGAAAAATTCCATTTGAGCAGGACTTGAACCCGCGACCAGGATTTTGTATTTTAGGTATTTGTATTTTGCAGACATACGCCGGCCGCGCGCCATTCATTTATAGTTAAAATACGAATTTCGCTATAACTTCAATTAACATTACACATTCTGCATATCTTTGGAATTAATATCGATGTTCCACGTATCACAGTCAGAAAAGTCATTAAAAGCATGTTCCGAATACTTCGTAAGAACGCTTCGGTGTGAATTTTTACACTGCACCCAGCAATTTATCTTTAGAACATTGGGTGTAATTTTAAACGGCAATATCGAGCAGAGATTCTGCTGAAACGGTTTTGTGATACTCCACAGGTATTTCCACAGGATAGTGACATAAAGTGAAGCTCGTGCTAAGTAACTCTTTAAAATACTCAAAGTAACAGTGTCTAATATCAAAGTAGTGAATTTTGACAAGTTTTTAAGCAGAAAAGGGAAGTGATCTACAATATTCACTTATCCTAATGTATGTCTATAATAAAATCTTACAAGTTGAAGTTTTTTATGGAGCTAGCATGTGGATACCCGGATGTACCAAAAATATGTCTCGATAAGATATCAGGTCATAAAATAATATTAAATTACGTTAAATAATGTTAAATAATACCTATTACCAAGTAATTTGAATTATGTAATCTATTCTCACATGAGTCTTCACATAACTCACATAACTCCGCTGTCAACTCGGGTTTTGAGCAAAATGAGCGTCAATTTGCAAGATTTGACGCCGACACTTAGGCATGAGTTAGATGCTCAGATAAACGACGCCTCGCCTTTGTATCTCAGGGTTAATGTAGGTGAAACTGGAAGTTATTGCCTCATATTAGCTAGGAAATTTCCTACAATAAATAAAATTATATTCAGCCATACGGCCTAAAAGCGAAATACGCTCGGTTATGTTATTGTTTAGGTTCCAAATGTCAGGTTTCAAAAAACTGTAACGGTTTGTAAATATTTTTTTTTAAATGTCCAAATCCCAAAAATTCTTTGAATGCGCGGTAAGGTTAGAAAATTTGGCATAAGACATTTTTAAACCGTTAAACATTTTGGAAATCCATACTGCTTACTCCCACGGGAAACAGATGTGTTAATATGTACCTACGTTTGTAACACATTTTGAAAAGAGGAATTATGAATCTTAACGTATATTACTTGTTTAATTTCTATCCTAATATAATTTGCGAGAGAGGAGAGACAGTAATTATCGTGAAAAGTACACCTGACACGATGCTCGTGTCGTATTTACGTATACTGAAACTCAAGCAATCGTAAAAGGAGGATTAAATTGCTCAGTTCACGGCCACAGAACACCAAATATACAGAAAGAAAAACTTAGAATTTATACGTACGTATGATATAATTTATTTATATTTATTTCTCTCTCAGCCTAAAGACGTCCACTGCTGGACAAAGGCCTCTCCCAAGGATTTCATCCATTTATATTTATTTAATAGCCATCTATGTCATAGTACTATGCAAAGGCCTCTCTCTCCATCTTCCAAGACTTTCGATTTAGGCGTATCATCATACCTAGGTATCATAATAAAAGTAATTAGATTATGCTGTTGAAATTTCATAAACTAGCAGACACGTAGAAACATTCAATGACATGTAAGGAAGTATGTTTTTGTTACAAAATCCATACTAATATTATAAATGCGAAAGTTTGGATGTGAGTTTGTGAGTTTGTGAATTTGTGAGTTTGTGAGGATGTTTGTTACTCAATCACGCAAAATCTACTGGACGGATTTCGATGAAATTTGGTACAGAGGTAGATAATGACCTGGAATAGCACATAGGCTACTTTTTATCCCGGGAAAAAGCACTGTTCCCGTGGGAAATTCACGCGGGCGAAGCCGCGGGCAAAAGCTAGTAGTATATAAAACAGGTGTAAAATGTAGGTAAAATACCAATTGGTGAACTGACAAGAAAGATATTATGTTTTTCCTCTTCTGGCATATTAAAACCAGCTCTTTAATACCTCAAAAAAACGGTACTCTTAAAATGAGAGACTGATATCTGGGGTTATTGTAAATTCGTCCCTATCTCAGAACGTCAATCCTTTTTCTCTGTTCCGCTCTGTGCTGCGTCGTAGGAAAAATGTGCGGGCAAAATGGGCAGGCAATTAGTAGTGGGTAATTTCGACCTCTCATTTGTCCTTATTCTGAGTATCTTGGCCGCAGTCTCGTTTTGTCTTTCCACGGCAGGGCTGAGAGAATGAGTGCTTAGTGAAAGTGAAACAGGTTTAAAGAGTTCATTCCTTTTTCATTGCAATAGACTCGGTATTTTTTAATTTCGCTTTACATTCACGCAAGGTTACGGCTCTTGAATGGATTGTAACATTTTCTAATGAATTTCATTTTGTCTTTCATACAGGGTTATTTTGTAACTACTGGCCAAATTTTTACAATATGCTCAGTACTTGGAATACAACTACGTCCGAAAGAAATTTATAGTAAAAGAATAACATAAAATTTCAACTTTCCATACTAAGTCCCATCAGCTGATCGCCCAATTTGTATGGGAAGCAAAAATTTTTTTTTATTTTTGACATAGATTTTTTTGGAAACTTGTTTAATTTCATCAACCAAATCTTCTGCAAAGAATTGGCCAATGGTTTCAAAATAACCCTGTATATAAGCGGTGATGTCCGAGTGGTAGGGCGCCCGCCGTGGCTCAAAGGTCCCAATTTCAAATCCTGAACGTGCTACATGAGTTTGTATACCAATCTGACTCACTTATGACCTATGTAAATTTTCATCGACCACTCTGGTTGATGATTATCAGCTAGTGTGTGAAATGGAGAAGGCAATAGCAAACCACTCCATTAAAATTGCCAAGATAGTCGTTGTGTGTGTTTCATTCCATATAATGACCACGACCCTCAGTTATGAGGAATACGACTAAAGAGAGAGATATATCGAAGTAAGACTATTGTCAATTAAGGATGATTCTGACCAATCTTATTGGGGCATAGTCACACAAGTTCTGACTATATCGTCAAATAGCAGGAAGAGGCTAGACGCAGGCCGCATTCAATTGATTTGTGGTCTTTGAGAGATACTTAAGTTCAGCAGTGGACATCTTGTGGCTAGATGATGAGTACACGTAAAGCTACCTACTTGAAAACTAACTGAAAAGTGTTTACCATGAGCACGCATTAATCCAACCAGGGTAATCAAAGAATATCACAAGAGTCTTCAACTTTGAGAGTACTTTTTATGTAAAAGATTTCTAGAGTTAAAAATAAATTTGTATCTGATATCATTCGTTTAACTTCAAAAGGTTGGTCTGTAAAATTTTCGTATTAAAAATATTTTTAAGCTGCTCAGTATAATTATATCAAAGTAAATTTTAAACATTCAAATAGGTATTCTTTGATCCTTCTCAAAATAAGTTTATTTCATAATTTAAATATATTTTGTATTTTCAGGGCTACTACTACTACTAGCTAGAAAGGGAACCCTTACAACTCAAAAACATATCCTAAATTTTTTGGCCATCTGTTTTCCCTTTAATTGACCGAGCGAGCGAAGCGAGCGAAGGTCTCTAAATCGAGTTGGGGGCGAAACACATTGTTTGTATGTATGTATGTATGTATGTTTGTACCGCGATAACTGCCCAACCGATGGTCCGATTTTGATGAAATTTGGTAGGCATGTAGGAAATATCAATAGAATTTTTAAGTTCGTTGGGCATCAAAATCGGTTCAGTAGTTTTTGAAATATTAATAAAAATGTCCGCGATTACGTAGCAAACGAAACCATAGCGTGTTCTAACTTTGGATAGCGCCATCTACATTTTACTTAGGGAATTGAATTAGTTAGAAGAGTCGAAATCAGATCTAAGCAGCGGTTGTAGACTTGTAGATCATTTGTAAGGTACACCCTCACAAAAGTGATGGAATCACTTTTGTTTTTTTTAGACATCGTAAATTGAAACCTAAATAGGTGTATACTAGTCGTTCGCTGCGAACGTAGACCTCGCGACTATTAAAATACAATATTTATTTTCACAAAAAATTAAATATCTCAAAAACGGCTGGACCGATTTTGATGCCCAACGAACTTGAAAATTCTATTAACCATCCCTACATATATTCCAACTTTCATCAAAATCGGAACAACGGTACGAGAGTTATCGCGGAACAAACATACATACATACATATATACAATACATACATACATACAAACAATGTAATTTTGGTCCAACTTGATTTGTAGACCTTGCTCGCTTCGCTCGCTCGGTCAATAAAATGGTACACCCTCATATAATAGGTGTATATAAAATGGTACACCTCATACAAATTATTATTTAAAAAACAATCATTTTATAAACAACGCTTATAAAACTTTACATTTGAAAATCATATGCTTTAACAAACTCATCCATTTAAAAATGTAATCATTTTACAAACTAATTACTAGACAAACATTGTTTTTTTTCAAATTATCATTTTAACAAATTATTTAACTAAATTTTCTATTGGTAAAACAACGTTAGACAAAATATCTTATGGCAAATACATCGTTTGATAAATATTATTTACCAAAACTAGAAGATATTATGAAGTTTCAAGTTTAAGCTTACTGATCCCAAGATTTTCATCGTAGGGTTAGGTACAGAAGTCATTACTCGTCTTTTATTTGTAAATTAACTCACAAATCGTATTGTGACATGATATCAACATGCTGATACCTTTTATTGTGTCACACCGGGTGGAGGACCTGGTAAACACAGGATCTTTGATACCTAGCGCGGGCACCAGATCTTCACAACGATACTGTCCTTTATGGTATTAAATTTAATTAATGTTTATCACATACCTATGTAATGTAGTCCAAGGCCATTTGTTGTGGAGTAAATTAACTATTTTTATTTTTTTTATAAAAAGAAAGAAAGTTTGTCTCCAAACGATCTGAGCTGTAAGTTAGGTTCAGGTTATTCAGTTAGGTATCAGGTTTACCCGGAAAGACTTGAGGACAGAAAATAAGTTGGGTTCAGGTTATGTGGGTTCAGGTTATTTTTTTTTATGACCACCCGGAAAGACTTTGAGGGCGTAAAAGAAGTTAGGTTCAGGTTATTTTTTTTTATGACCACCCAGAAAGACTGAGGGAGGAAAAGAAGTTAACTTCAGGTTTTTTTTTATAACCACCCGGAAAGACTTTGAGGGCGGAGAAGAAGTTAGGTTTAGGTTATTTTTTTTTATGACCACCCAGAAAGACTGAGGGCGGAAAAGAAGTTAGGTTCAGGTTTTTTTTTATAACCACCCGGAAACACTTTGAGAGCGGAGAAGAAGTTAGGTTTAGGTTATTTTTTTTTTATGACCACCCGGAAAGACTTTGAGGGTTGAAAAAACGTTCTAATTCATATTGTTGTTTGTTTGTTTGATTTGGTCGTTCGTCTCGTTAGTCGTTTGGTAAAAATAATTTATATGTATAATTTACATAAAAGAAAATACAAGTCGTGTTACAGTTAAATAATAATTTCAGCTTCGTATGCCCAGTCGTTTTCGGCTGTGCATTGTCTGTAAGTCAGTCAGCTCAGTCAGTCACTCCCTAACGCAAGATTTTATATATTTGGATGATTGATTGATACTATTTTAGCGCCTGGGCTATTAAGAGGTCTTCCAATTTTTTTATATTGTAAATTATACTATTTCTTTAACTGTGATTTTACCCTGCTCATCAGCACTCTTCAATCATATATACATACATACGTACGAGTAAATCAATAAAAACGCGAGTAATAATCGCGAGGTCTAAGTTCGCGGCGAACTACTAGTAATCTATGTAATTTATAAAGAATCCTCAACATAGGATTTAATGTGGCCACCTCCATATAACTGAAAATTCACAGCCCCGTCTATTTTCTCAGCAACGGGTAGAGGTATCAAGTTAAAATTTATATCAGATACTGGAAATTTGGTAATATAATTATACTTTATGACATATTATCTACCTATCGAAGTCAAAATCAATTGTTTTTATTTATACAGACTAAAAATAGCACTTATAAATCGTCAAATTCTTGTTTTTTAGTTAGTTGACGTCATAAAATTACTTAAAGTTACCACCGCCTCCAAAGCGCAAGTGGAGAAGAGGCGTCGCAGCAAACTCCACTGCTGCATTTTCTCCAAAGACGTCACTTTACAACATATGTCTTACAATTAAATGACTGTGTATGTGGACGAATATACGATATATCAGATTGCTAAAAATAGTAAAAGTTTATAATTGCTCAAAAAATACTTATTACGATTAACTTCCAATCCTCTTCACAATCTTTCGAGCAAAATAAAAGTTTACAAATAAACGTGTCAAAGACAAATTTAGGAGGAGGGCCGAAGTGGCTAAAAGTTTCGGCTAAACACAGTCAAATGTCCCTTTGTTAAAGTTTGCCCTCAGAGGGGAAGTGGGGCCTTCCACTTTAACCCCAGTTGTAACAGCGGTCAAGTTCGTGAGAATTGGGACGAGTGGATTAGTCTAATGGAAAGCTATTGATTTTAAACGTTTTGTGCGTGTTTTAATGTGATAAACGTCAAAAAATTTGATATTTATTTGGAAATAGCTTGTGCCCGCGAACTTTGTTCGTGCAAAATTACTATTGTTTATATCTCTGGTTCTTCGAGGTGTATCAAGATAAAACCTACGCCAGATTTTAAGTTAAACCTCCATAAATACAACTGTGAAAACCGCAAATTACAACTATGAAAACCGTATCTTATGTCGTCTGGTTGTTTTTGCGTGATGCGCGAACAAACATACAGACAGAAAGACGGAAAAAACTTATTAAAAAAAAATGGTTTTGGCTTCTGGCGCTATAAAGACCCCTCATAGTTTTTTTTCTTAAATATCTCCTATTTACAGACGCAGACCAGCTACAGTTTTATTATATTTATTGATTGATTGACTAGTTGCGATCTCGGAAATATCCTGAAATTTCTAAGGGAGCTAAAAAAACTATTTGATAGTACATATAAATTATACTACGTATCATGATCGAGAGAGCTGTGGAATTTTATGCCAAGTAATTGAATTTCGACTTGAACTTCACAAACTCACACGTATTTCCCGTTTACAGCGAGAATATATCAAGTTATTTACTGCTAAATAATTAGTCTTCAACGATGATTATAGATTAAATAAGATGTGGAACGATATTATTACGAAATAGTAAGTATAGTATGAGCTTGAGTAATATCACTTTAATAGAATAGAGTTCATTATGGAGTAGTATTTAGATTATGACAAATATAATAAAGACAATTTTTTTTGTATTTATTATATAACGGCAGGATATGTATTGTTGCCCGGGGAACCGCTAGTGTGTTGCCGGTGATTATAAGTATAGAAAATGTATGTGCTTTAATTTATCTTATTGCAATACAATAATACAATACAAATTACTTTACTGCACATAATTAAGTACATGGAAGGTATACATAAATTATAGTAAAAACTGGACTTATTATAAAATTAAATGAACATCAATCTCTAGTAACAATAAACATAATGTCTGTCTTTGAGAGTCTCTCAAACTTCAAGATTAGTCTTACTGAAAAACATATCTCCATGTTTCTGTAATCTTCGACATCAAGCAAACTACAAGTTTGAACTTACAGGAAGCTCGAGGCAAATAAACTTTCATATTTCGTCAGTCCTTTGTGGAGTGCCAGAATAAATTTAAATATATTACCATAATAATAAAAAAAATACATTTAAGACAAATAAACAGACATAAGATAGATTACATTAGTAATAATGTGCGAAG
Organism: Ephestia elutella; assembly: GCA_018467065.1. Taxonomy (NCBI): domain Eukaryota; kingdom Metazoa; phylum Arthropoda; class Insecta; order Lepidoptera; family Pyralidae; genus Ephestia; species Ephestia elutella. Next base: position 4,239,472 of record CM031572.1, read on the forward strand.
TGTCACTGTAGATAGAGAAAAGCTGTCTATAGATAGCATATAAGCTTCATTTCCTCCAAAACAGATCAATATGTACATGAATATGACGTCTCTTTAAAAGAAATAACTGAATCTTGAATACCAGCACACACAGTTTGCCCCAGGCACGCTCTTCTACCAAAAACATAATAACCTAAATGACAAACAAAGCGAAATTTTGTCATATACGAGTATTTGAGATCATATGTATAAGAGGAAGAAAGTAGTGTATTATTAAGTAAGAGGATTCGAACTTATGCCCTACGGACAAAAGTCTAAAAAATATCATAGTAAAATCATCAATCATTATTATAAAAATTTTCCGTGACTGAACAGACAGACAACGAACAGCCAAAACTACTGGGCGTAGGAAGCTGAAATTTGGCATGTAAGCTCCTTAGGAAGTGTAGGGGAGCACTAAGAGACGATTTCTAGAAATATTTAATGAATTCTTAAATTGGAATATATATATATATATTTCATATACTATTCAGGGTAATTAAAGTTTCCTAAACGATGGTTATGAACGAATATATTTTGCAAATAATGTTCGGTCAAATATAAGTGAACCCCTTAACAAAAGACCTCTTTATGTTTTCAAGCGAGAGAGGGAAATAATGAAATGTCCCTTTTTTAGACTTCGCAAAAAATTCTTTTGACTCGCCTGTCCTAAGAATTGAGATTGATGAATTGCCTTCTTAAGACTTTTTTACACTGTAAGATATGGCTCGTGTCTTATAAGTATATATCTTTATCGTTATTTACATACATACATATAATCACGTCTTTATCCCTTACGGGGTAGACAGAGCCAACAGTCGTGAGACTCGAAGGCCACGCTTAGCTGAATAGTGGGCTCTGATGGAATAGAGATTCAGGTATAGTGACAGGTTGCTAGCCCATCGCCTATGAGTGGAGGAATCCCCTGTTTAAAGCCCTTTCCCTCGATTGACTTTTACAATCTGCGCGGGAAGAGAAGCAGCTGGCACATTCTATGTTTTTTCCTCGCTCCCAGACCAGTATGGAAGTTATTTTACATCGTTATTTTATAACTTAAAATAACGTTTTAAAACTTTTTGTATCTGATCTAATATGTAATTTATGTTTATTTATTATTATTAGTACTTACTAGATTCCTGTTAGAAATTATATTGGTTATAGTTGGGTTATTGATTTAATGTCATTTGCATCGATGCATTTTGTATTTTGGCAATAAACATAATTTGATTGGAAACACAGAAATGGCTTCAAATACAATTACAATGTAAACAACAACCATCTAGTTCAGTAAATTTGCTAAATTGAATATTTCGGCTAACAATAAAGAACGTAGGTCTGTATGATAAAATCGCATATATTATTTTTCGAAATGTCTTTCAATTTCGTCAACTACTATTAGAGATATAATCTTAGTATTAGAGATTTAATTACAATACGATACTACTATCTACGATGAAATGGCAAAATAAACAAATAGAAAAGTTCTTATAAGACAAAATCTGACGTTGTACACTGGCGATATTATTTGGCTGCGTTTAGATTTCAGTTTTCTGCGAAAATAACCGAGACAAACCATTACTTTGTTTTTATCTCCATTTTAATTCGAGATTCCTGGAATATAACAATTAATTTTCTAGCTAATTAATCTTATACAGGGTTAATTCAAATAAATGGCTTCCTTAAAAGTGTTATTGGATTGTTCCAAATTAGATTAGCAGAAAAATATCTTAACGACCATAAAAATTGTATAATCTTTTTTATCTTCACCCATTTGTTTTTTTAATAAATGGGTTTATTTGACGACTAAATTTTTTTGTTTAAATATTTTTAGTAATAGAAGTTTATAGCCTAGGCCAGCCCACACTTAATAACATAGTAATACTTTATAACATATACATACACGCAGTTATAATATTTACCAAAATGCAGAAAAAGAAAAGTTAACTTCGTTAAATGCGCAGTGACATTATTAGGTGTAAAAAACCGATACACGTAATGTATGTTTACCGTTCATGTCGATATAAACACGAGAACGGTAAAAATTTCCTTTTCGTTCACACACAGAGAGAGAAAAAAGGCGAAAAAAACCCGCCAGATTCGCGTCCAACAGCATTACGTCGGTGCTAATTGCAATGGTGGTCATTTACTAGGGATTTCGCTGAGTTGAATTTAAATAAAACAAATTTGAATTCTCGCCGGATACGACCTGTGCAGGTTTAGCTACCTTCGTCTGCTTTTGGGGAGTTTTTCGGCTTAATGTAATACGTTTTATCACTGGTTGAGGGAAGTTTGGATGAATGAGGCGTTTTGTGTGAAAAATGGTTTTTGGTCACTTCTATCAAGTTAAACTACTAGTAAATTGTTGTGTAGAAATAAAATTATGTTTGGATGACATTAAGACAATTTGGTATTATTGAGCTAAGCTGTTCATGGAGATAGAAGGTGAGTAGGGAAAGCCTTCAATGGCTTTAAATAAACTCCCCGAATTTGGGTCAAGACTCATGAGACACATTGTAACACACCCGAAGAAACGTGGGCTGATGATGAACTTTACAGTGTTTACTTGTAAACTCCTAGACGGATTTGAGTTTATTGTATTTCTATTGTTTTCGAGTGTTTCAATAATTGTATTTGGACTACGAGTGTCTGATACTAAAGTCAGATTATTTATTGATAAAAATAAAGCTTTTTAGCTTTTTTTTGTTTTATTAAGTCTGTTAATATTAACATGATAGAGTGAAAATTCAATAATTAAATGTTAAGAACAAAATAAAATTATGAAATTAAATGTAATTATTTGGAAGAATAGGTACCTCAAACTTACTACACATCTCCATACTACACTTTTATTTTGTATACACCCACGGGATTTTTGGCATTGTTGTTTGCTGAGCAAATCGTTCGGAACTGACTGTACTGTAGAAATCGCTTAACTGCGCAAACTGTACGTGTTTACTGTTCGCTGTAACCACACGTCGAGTGAGTTCACGAGACTTTACCGGTTAACTTTATGACCTGTAAATTAAACGGAACTGACACATTTAAATTTGTGTAAGTTTTACTTAGCGAATGAGTTGCTGATAGAGACTGATCGAATATTCGGTCGGACAGTTTGCGGATAGTTTAATTTTTTTTATTTTTTTATTAGCCTATACTGTCCAATTGCAGGGCAAAGGCCTCCCCTCTATTTCGCCACTCCTGTCTAATCAGTGCATTAGCCCTCCACTCTCTATCAGTCGCGTCCAGATAGATCATCCGACAATGAGGCGGCCCCTTTTCCGGCACCAGCCAGCAGGGACCCATTCTGTGGCTATTTGAGCCCACCTGTTTTTGTTTGGATATAAGAGAGGCGTATAATAGCGGACTTATTCCAGAAAGGGATTTCTTCCAGTCAACCAAGTATTTGTAAGGAATTTTAAATAAATAAAGCCTAATCAGGAATTTTCAAGTAGACAAGTTTTTACTGTTTTTGGCCAGTTTCAGCCAAAAACTTTTATGTTTTTAAAAATAAAATATTATTTTCAAATTTAAAACGCTATTTGCATCGGTCGCATTATTATAAAAAAATTAATTGATTTTTTACTTTATAAACCTTTCGGTACCGTTCGGTTTCAGTTTCAATCGGACTCTAGTCGCTTGTTATATCTTTCTTTATACTACATAGTAGGCAAAGCAGGCATATGGCCCACCTAATGGAAAGCGGTCACCGCAGCCTATATGGGGATACCAGGGATGTAACGCGCGTTGCCGACCCTAAATAAATATTTCAACGAACTTTTTGAAGACCTCCATATAATAATCTTTAGGGATAAACCATGGCATGAGCTCATCCCATAGCCTTTTAAAACGCGGAAGGAATCTTCTTTTGAAGCCCACTGTACGTTTTCCAGCCTTTTCTTAAGAACTGGTCTTAAGAACACAAGATATAAAAAAATAGGAAGATTAGATTGCGAAAATTAAAAAGGGTCCTGGTAAGCTAATAAGGTACAGAGACCGTAATAACTATAATTCCAGCTTCCAAATTTTGCCTAAACCTGATTTAAAAAAAGCGAATCCGGTGGCCTAAACAAACAACCTGGTATTATATTAGGTTATAATCCACGATAGGATCTCGCGTGAACACGGGCACGAAAATAATTGCGTTTGTAATTCATGTCCCACTGAAATTTGAAATGGGTGTGTCAACACTCGGGGTAATGGTCAAAGGTGTCGCTGGCCACTCATTTGTAGTTTGCCATTATAACTTGCAAACATTCTGATATCCTAATAATACATTTTGTCTATACATATAATAATACATACATAGAATCACATCTTTATCCCTTTTAGGGTAGACAGAGCCAAGAGTCACATTTAATAAAACAATCAAAAAATCTGAACCTCCATTCTATCAAAAAGCCCACTACTCAGCTAAGCGTGGCCTTCAAGTCTCACGACTTTTGGCTCTGTCTACCCCGTAAGGGATAAAGACGTGATTCTATGTATGTATTATTATATGTATAGACAAAATGTATTATTAGGATATCAGAATGCTTGCAAGTTATAATGGCAAACTACAAATGACTGGCCAGCGAATATATATATGAATAATAAAACAGTACCAAATGTAAGTTGATACTTAAGAACTACATATTATCCTAAGAAATTGTAACGAGTAGTAACTCACATTACCACGTATAAATCTAAATAGGTTTTTGTTGGTAATTACGTTGTTTTTTCATGTAATTATGTGTAACTTAAATAAAGAAATAAAAAAAAAGTAAAAATATTTTGTCTGTAAGATTGACTGTGCGTGATTTTTGACTGAAATGGATAGAGTGACACTTAAAAAGAATAAAAGATAGCAAAAAAAAAATACCTAAATGAAAATGTTTCTGAGTGTTTTGATGTTTGTTACTCAGTCACGCAAAATCTACTAGATGGATTTTGATGAAATTTGGAAAACGAGTAGAAAAATACTGGGAATAGCACATGGGGTACTTTTTATAACGAAATTCCAACGAAAACGAAGCCCCGGGGCGCGGTTTGTTTAAAAATAATAGGAAATCACTGTTTTCGATATTCATCGTTGGCTAGTGCCTTTCTGTGAATCACCCAAGTTATGTCAAACGAGCTGTAAGCATTAGGATTGGTACTTGGTACGTGATTTACTTTAACCATGTACCTACCAAATTTAATCAAAAAAATCTGCTAGGGTTTCCGCAAATTAATTAGTAGTAAATATTTAAATAATGTCAAAAGCTTACGCTTTTTAGTAATAAGTTTCTCTTTTCGAGTGTAATAAAAAGATAAAGTAGGTATTAGGGGCATAAACATGAGAATCAAAATAAGTGGACACAAAAACAACAAACGATGTAACAATTATTGAACAAGCTAATTACCTATTTAAAAAAACACGACTGACAACTCACATAGCCTATGTCACTCGGAGGAATGCAAGGAATCTAAAAATACTTCTTACATTAAAATCTGTTAAACCGTTCAGGACTAATGGTGGAATAAAGAAACTTACATACATGAACCCCTGGAAACATAACACTCCTTTTTTGGTTAGTCGTGTAAAAAGAGAAAATACTCGTCGGTTAAAACTACAATCGGTTAAACAACAAGATATGCTTATGAGTTACAACAGTCAGCATTAACCGACTAAACACACAAAGCCATTGTACGCGTATAATTAAGTCATTAGATATCAGGGCGGTTCAAAGTTACATTAACATTGTGCTGATTTATGATTATGTCATTAACTTGCTCAGTACACGCGTAAAATATATAAAAACTAGATAAGTAAGTAATACAATTTATTTTAATTTATTTTAGTTTGAACGGTTAAAAACAATGTATGTGAAAAGTTCTCGAGTGGCGACCACGAACCGGAAAACGTAGTGTTGGCAGGCCTCCCACTCGGTGGACCGACGACCTGGTGAAGGTCGCGGGATGCGCATGGATGCGAGCAGCGCAGGACCGGTCAACGTGGAAATCCTTGGGGGAGGCCTTTGTCCAGCAGTGGACGTCTTTCGGCTGAGAGAGTCCGACGTCCACTGCACGGAAATTCAGATTGAAATTAGGTATTTTTATTCCGTTTTTCAATTTCGCAAATGAGTTACACCTCTGTAATTTCCATGCATTGTGTTGTGGTACAAGTTGGAGAGTCTTAAAACTGCTTACGTCGAAACTTAATATACATACGCTATGTACCTGTACAAGACCGAGTATCGACTTTTGTGCTTAGCATAAATTTGCATGGAAAGATGTACAGTGATCCGGCGAAGCCCTTATCGCTCGTTATCTAAATTTAATCGTGGAAATACATTTACTGTTCAGAAAGGAGTTCAGAAAGCCAAATTGTATTTGTTTAAGCTGAGCGTATTTTATTTTAGAGTTTCGATGATCAAAAGGTTAATAAAACTGAATGCTTTAGTTATTTTTCCCTTGTTTTATTTCTGCTATTCTGGGAGTATAGACATTACTGGGTAATGTGACATAAAATCTATATGTATGTCACAAGGTTGGCAACGGGTTAGTGATGTCCTTGTCAAATTGAGAGCGGCTTCGTTAACCGCTTACCATATTCGGGTGATTGTTTGCTTACCAAGTTGTTTAAACAAAAAAGTAAAGCTATCTTTTTTACAACTTAGTGACATTCACCTTTTTATTGAAGAACAAAAAATATGTATACATTTAACACTAACATAAATAATTTTATACTTAGTAGCTCCGCATCAACAACAACAACAAGAATTCTTTATAACACACAAGAAATTACATTTTAAGATGTACCGCATCAAGTACCGATTGAAAGTACCTAAACTGAAAAAAGTTAAACTCTCAAAATCGCTTTATCACAGTACAATAGAATTAAATTTTATCAAATAGTAATACAGATAATGTCCGAATTCGCGAATAATGTAAATATTTAAATGTTCGCAGAATGCCGATTTATACACAACTCATTAAATTATTGCGATTTGTTTTACATTTAATTTTCATGTTTTGTTTCATGATAATCCGTATTTATAATTTCATTCTATAGTTTCAGCATAATGAGTATACGAGTATTAATTCTGATATTTCATTACATCGTAACAAAATGATTCATATATTTTAATACATGTTATTAATCATTTTCACATAGATAATTTATTAATTTAGGAGTGGAAACTTCTGGTATCGGAGGCCAAGATCCTCTTTGGGTCGTCGAGTCGAGCCATCAAAGTAGGTAGGTAATTCATAAGTCAGAAAAAAATACAGACTCTTTAATTAAAAAAAAAAATCTGTGGAAAAATTGTCATCAAACTATAAAAATGGCTTGAAAATTGAAAAGTTGGAGAACTTTTTTTATTGTTTTTTTTTTTTAATTTTACTTTAGCCTGTCTACGCAGAAGGTACACCAGTTTCAAAGAATACGAAATAAGTAATGTATTCTAAAATAAATACAAACCTTTCCGTAAAACTACACGAAACATTTCCTCATCGATTGTACGCCTCCCACTCGATTATACGATGCCGCGATACCCTCAGATGCGTCATATATCGTAAAATATATCAGGCATTCTGCAGGAAATAACACTGGCTTAATGTCACGCTTGGCAGGTTACTCTCTGCTGTCCCAGTTATTTGATTCCATACTTAGGGCTTACTAACAGAAGCATTGTAGGTGTAAGCTTTAGGTTTAGATGGATTAAGTTGATTTTACCTATGCTATAGGCTTCGAGCAACAAGGACTTCCGCGAGGTCCGTGGTGCTCTAAATAGCTATATGTGAACTATACTGGACAATTATTCCTGATAGGTTCTTTGAGAATTTGATAAAACATGGCTGAGTTTCGTTTCGGTCTTCGTTAATTGACCGAGCAAGGGATAAAATTCAAGTTGGGGCGAAAACACGTTGTATGGATGTATGTATGTTTGTTCCGCGTTAACTCTCGAACCGTTCAATTAATTTCGATAATATTAAGAATACGAGTAGCAACTATACATAGAATATTTAAGTTCGTTGCGCAACACAATCTGTTCAGCCGTTTTTGAGATATACGCATTTTTATGATTCTCATATTTTTAAAATAATAATCGCGAGGTCTAAGTTCCCGGCGAATCACTAGTTTAATAGAGATGCATTTGCTCATCAGTGTTTCGAAAAAGATACCTAAAAATATTGGATACTCAAGTTTTTATAAGCTTCTGCTTTTAACGCAAAAGTGTTTGAGGTTTAGTACTTTTTTCGGTCAAGAAAAGAATTGATACATACATCACGTCTTTATCCCTTACGGGGTAGATAGAGCCAAGAGTCGTGAGACTCGAAGGCCACGCTTAGCTGAATAGTGGGCTCTCTCATGGAATGGAGATTCAGGTATAGTGACAGGTTGCTAGCCCATCTATGAGCCTATGAGTGGAGGAACCCCCAGTTTAAAGCCCTCGATTAATTTTTACAATCTGCGCGGGAAGAAGCAGCTGGTACATTCTGTGTTTTTTCTTCGCTTCCAGACCAGCATGGAACCAAAAAAAATGATGAAATATTATAATCATGTTGTCAGTTAGTCTTAAACTAATCACAATACTAATCATACATTACGTTACACTAGTAGTAAATTTATTTTCACTTCCCTTTATATTTATATTCACAATTTTTTTTTTGTTTTCACTTGATACACTGAAAAAAAAATTGTATGAGCTTAAAATCTATTTCTCTATTACATAATATTGACTCTCTCATGTTTTTTTTCGGTGCAGTCAAAAATATAGGTGTTCAATTAATAAATATAAAAGACGCAATGAGAATTAACGTAGTTACGATAAAAAGTATATCCTCATATGATAATGTCGTTTCAATAGTAAAATAATTTGGGTCAATGCTTTCCTGAAAATGCACGAACGTTGTATAGATTGAAATTATAATCCTACTATTTTGCTTTAACTTAATTACGCAAAATGATAATAATATGATTTCAATGAAATTATGTCGTGTGTAAAGATGTAGAGAGAGTATATCTGTCTGCATTACTAAAATAGTTTTGGGTTTTTTAAGAGCTTACTTATGAATCTTGTGAATCTGACATCAAAAATCCTTGGAGATGAAATCGCTGGAAAAATCTAGTAATGTTAAACGGAACTTATTACCAAAGTTGTGTATTTGATAGTGATATTTCTACACTTGAGTCTATCTGAGGCTTCGATGGATGGTTGAGCGTCACAAGTCGCTCTCGCTTTAGTGGCAACTCTATTGAAACTTCAGACAATGCAAATAAAAGGTTTTTACTTCGTCACCGTCTGTACATAATAAAGTGTTTACAGCGCGTATTTATTTCCCGTATATTGTAGAATAAATTGAAAAGGTATTACGTGAAAATTCTCGATTAAAAAAATGCACGTGTACCTAACCTCTCTTCTGTGTCTAGTTCGTAAAAAATAAGTTATATTTTTTATCTTATATGCAGGTGTAACATTTTCTAACTCGCTGTACATGTAAAGAAATAAACAAGAAATAAAAAATACGTTGAAATGATGATACTAAAATTCCAGTTTCAAATAATCCATGATTTTACAATATTCCTCGGACTTTCGCATAATACCTGTTATTTCAATAATCTTGCAACATGTATAACATTGTTGGATTTCCTTGCTTGTATGGTGTCCGTAACTTTATTTAGGCGTTCTCTGCAACCAAATCCGCCCAGATTCGGCGATCTCACGTTTCGTGTGGTGATGCTTATTCGGCGTCCTACGTGGGGACAGAACGCTTCAAATGTGCTAGCTAACTGTTGTGTATATTAGCATATATATGCCTGTGTGCGTGTGGCTGCGTCCGCACTAGATGTTTGAGCCAATTAAAAAGCAGTTATCTCTGGACCTCCGAGCGTTTCAGTTGTATCCCCAGCCCGCGACATAACAGTGGCGACGAGGATGGGATGTCGCCGCTATGCGTAAAGTCTCAGTCTTTGGATGACGACGCCAGCCGCAGCGACCAGCTACAGATCTTATCGGATAAACAATTGTATGAAAAACGTTGAGAATGGTCGCTTGTAACGTCGATATCAGCGTAACGTTGAGGGGAAAGAGCGGCGAGTGGGGAGCGGCTTTGCGGCGTCTCGGATTCTCGACATCGCTTTAGGGGCGCTTCAAAAAGTGCGAGGACTTTCAGATATAACTATGTACCAAGATAAACTTTAAAATTATTTCACACTGAAAGTGCTCGCCGCGTCGTCGCTGCCATTCCGATTTGAAGCGGCCCTAATTGTCAAATGTGTGGATATACTTGTAGCTTATGTTGGCGGCGTTGTCGCGTGTAATATTACCATTGCAGCGTGAAGCGCGGCGTCGCATCGCGCCGCATTTGTCGCATTTGAAGTCTACGTAGGCTCTGTCCTAAAGATGCTTATTGATTCCTACACGATGCAGGAACGTATAGTCCTGCATATCGAATATGTGACCTACTAAGTTTACAATTACATAATCTGTAAGGATATTCTCTATGCAATGGAAATAGCAAATTTTATTCGAAGTATACATTTTTTTTTAAACGAAACAAAATTATATTTAATGATTTTTGAAAATTTGCTTACCATACCTGGGCTTGAAGGTTATTAATGTTTGTAAGAATAAATAAAACCATATATCTCAATACAATTCTTTATTAAAAATCCTTTGAAACATCCAGTTGATTTTCGTACAGAAACCTTTATATTAATTCTAAATAAAATAACAATAAGTTTTCCTACGATTCAAAACCGTTTGAAGGCCGAAAAAAATACCTTACATTTTGGTACATGGGATTTTTCGGTACGAAATATCGAGCCAATAAAAATATTACTTTTTGCTCCCGGCTTTACCTAAGTAAATTCATGGGACGAGTTTAGACAGACTACCTTGATTGAAGATAGTTTTTTTTTAAATATTTAGCTATTAAAGTTATACCCGAAACAAACAAAATCTTATTTAGTCCCGATGATATTACCCCCGAAATAATTAAAATAAAGATATATTTTTTTTTTAATGATAAAAATTATTTTCTATACAGGGTGTTTTTTAAATCATTGGCATCCTTTCTACTGGTGAAAGTACTCATGAACATGAGCAACTTTTTGTATGGGACCGACTCAATCCGATGGAAAAAAAAATCAGCTGTTCCATACATTTCGGGTGAGTAGGTATTGGAAAATAGTATGGAACAGCAGATTTTTTTTTCCATCGGATTGAGTCGGTCCCATACAAAAAGTTGCTCATGTTCATGAGTACTTTCACCAGTAGAAAGGATGCCAATGATTTAAAAAACACCCTGTATAATTCTAAGAAATATACATTTATCTGCTCAGTAGCTGAGACTGATTAAGAACACACAAACATCAAAACTAAATTATTTTTTTTTACATTTACTTCATGAGTAAGCTTCCCAGACATGAAATTATTCTCCACCAAAACGAAAATAAGCAATCGATTATTTCTTACCGACTAGTTGTTCCTCATTTACAATAGTAAACTAAATAAAACAACAATTGTAACTATTTACAACATATAAACTAACTACACTTTTAGTTATAGGTATTTATTATAAGGTAACTTACAGTTAAATCACATTTTCTTCAGTAGAAGTATTGTGTGCTATTCTGGGACCGGAAAATGCCTAAAGGTAATTGATTTCATATTATGGCAAAGTTGCTTTTATTCCGAAACATAGAATATTCTATGGAGTTAGCAGATTTCGAGCAATTTTTTTTAAAGATGGATGGATTTTTGCTTTAATTAAAACCTCTGTAAAGGTAAAAGATAATAATTTTGGTTTCGTTTGATGCCCACAGTATTGTTTATAATTGGTTAGTTTTTCATTATGTCTAAGTTAAGTGTCATATTAGTCGGATCATCATCGAAAACCTGAAAAAATCGAGTAGTTCCGGTCCCCTGTGCTTTTACTAAACATTTGGTTTTGGAAAATAAGAAAAAAAAAACAAAACATTTTTTTTTGCTTATAGCACTTTTGAATATATCAAACAATGTTTGACAAAACAAAAGAATAATAGAACATGATTATGTTATTTTTAAAGTCACTTCCTAAAAATTAAACTCCATAGCTTTCGTACCTCTTGGAATATTATTAAAATGTTATTATTCATATTAATAAAAATTTTAAATGTACACCTAATTATCTTACTTCGCTTTTACACTTCGAATATTTGATACTATAGAGTTAATGGTTTTATAAATTAATCAATTATTTACATTTTCATTGATTATTACATTACATTATATAACAAAAATTACTTACAGTCCTTATCTCTACCGTTTTGGTAGCAAGCTATATCACAAATGCCGTCAGCGATTTCCCATACACAATTACATTTACATAATAATAATAATTGAAGCAATTAAAATTTTTATTTTATTTTTTCTATAAGTACTTAGGTTCTATACTCAGTTTCTAAAGCATGCGGAAAAACGAATGATGACCTTCAATAATTCTTTGTAAGGGTGACTTTTTAAACACCAGCAAAATTTTCATATTATTCTCTGTACATGGTACAACAACTTCAAACAGAATTTCATAGTAAAATAAGGAAGTAAAATTTATACTTTACATACTAAGTCCGCAGAAACATGGACACAGAAAGAAGGACTCAAAATCTGACTCACTGGATTCCACCTGATGGTTATAGGAAGAGAGGGAGACCAAAAACGAGATGGTCTGATGATTTGAAGGGATTCAGGGAAAAGTCGAAGGACAGGGATGAGTAAAGGAAATTAGGGGAGGCTTTTGCCCAGTCAATCAATAAATTTAAGAACTTCGTTCTTGTCGGTGGAGTAATTTCATGTATTCCTGTCTTCTGTCATCGATTTGACCTCTCTATACGACACGACCTCTACCTTCTCTTTAATTTCATCTATAAATGCCCTTCTTGGCTTTCCTTTCCCTCTCATCGCTTCTACTTTTCCTTCAATCAGGTATTTCATAAAGTTGTCGTGTCGTATAAGGTGGCAAAACATCTTTCCTCTTCTTGTCTCTATTGCTCTGATTAATGTTCTTTTCTCATTGATCATATCCAGTACCTCGATCCTCGTTTGTTTTCTTATCTGTCCAACTGATTCTTTCCATGCGCCTCCAACACCACATTTCGAAAGCTTCCAAACGCATTCGATCCTTCTTCAGCAAAGTCCATGTTTCACTACCGTACAATGCAATGCTCCAGATGTAAACTCCATTTATTCTTACTAGTCCTATCATGTAAACAATCTTACCATGTCTTTTTATGATTTTACAACAATATAAATCAAAATAGACTTTTTAGGAAATTACTTTCGTGGTTAATAAATGTTTTACTTTAGAATGTTTAGGTTTGAACTAATATTTGATTTATTTTCAACAAAATTCAATAAAAAGTACTGTGAAGATTGTTTACATGATAGAACTGGTAAGAATAAATGGATTTTATGTTTTTTTTTGCCCAGTAGTGGGACATAAATAGCTCAAAAAGCTTGTGTTCAAAAAGTCACCACGTATTTTCATCACGTTTTCCTATTCAAATTCTATTGGGGTACATAGGTTTTCATAGGTAACAAGTAGAAAACAATTCGGGTCATTGCCCGTTTTTTCTCAAGGCTCAAAAACAATGTATAGTTGCACCTAAAACCATTCAGTTCTTTACAATATTCGGCACAATATCTACACTATGAAATATTTAAACAAAGGCTATGTATAGAGTATTTAATGTCAATACAGCGATAGTAACGGCCATTAGTTTAGTGATGAGAGGAGCGACAAGCGGAGCGGATTTTCCGGCGGCGGCAAGAGCGCTCGCTGCGGCTTCGACGCATTGCCTGGGAAAATGTATTTTTCTGTAAGTACCTGTGATTTTTTTTTTCTGGCGCTCTGGCACTATCTTGGTCGTGATTCTCTTTGGGTCATAGATTCAGCAGAATGAAATATCCTATTCCTAGTCCCAACTAATATTATAAAAGTGAAAGTGAATTTGTTTATTTGTCTATTTATTTGTTTGTTAGTTTATTTATTTGTTTGTTACCTCTTCACGCTTTATCTACTGTACCAATCTTCCTAAAATTTTTCATACACATAGTTAGAAGTACTGAGAAAGACATAGGGTACCTTTTAGGGTACCTTTCATCCCGGGAAAAACCACTGTTCCTGTGGGAAATTCACGCGGGCGAAGCCGCGGACAAAAGCTAGTCATCTATTACGCTTTCGGGTTTATTACGCTACGAGCTTTGCCCGCGGCTTCGCCCGCGTGAATTTCCCACGGGAACAGTGCTTTTTCCCGGGATGCAAAGTACCTTATTTCCTTCTCAGTACTTCTAACTATGTGAATCAAAAAATTCAGGAAGATTGGTACAGTACCTAGATAAAGCGTGACTCTTCCCGCTTTAACAAACAAATAAATAAACAAATAAACAAACTCACTTTCGCAATTATAACATTAGGATTTGTAACTCAAGAATGGCTAGATCGAGTTTGATAAAATTTAATTCTCCGGCAGATATAAGGTCACAGGTTCGAATTCTGCCCGTGCTACATGAGTTTGTAGACCAATCTGACTCTGACTGCTTCCATCGACTACCACTTGCTTCCGGTGAAGGAAAATATCATTAGCAAACCCGCACTCTAGTTGATGATTATCAGCTAGTGTGTGAAATAGAGAAGGCAATGGCAACCCATTACCATTGCCATGATAGTCATTGTGTGTGTTTCATTCGACATAATGACTACGACCCTCAGTCATGAGGAATACGACTGAAGGTAGAAGGTAGAAGGAAACTTAATTACCTGTAGGCCACTTGTTCGAGACACGTGATCGCGCAGAAGTGTTGATGTGCGCAAGCGCCGTCACAGGACTCCGTGCTCTCATGTCTGACGCTGTACGCGCGAAGGTATCTGTTCAAACCGAGAGATACATTAATTATTTTAATATTTCTGGAAGAGGTCATGTTATGTAAAGTTAATTCATACATTCCCCTTCAAACCTGGATCTCCGTCATAAACAATGACCTAAAAAAAGCTCGAGCCGACACAGCGACGACCCAAAACCGGGCGGAGAATGACGAGGAGAGCCGAGCCCAAATGAAACGGGAGAAGGGTAGGCAAAGAGAGAGAGAGGTACATTGAATTAAAGTACTCTCATATAGAAATTAGATATGGTAAAAAAAATGCGAAAGCTCAGTTGGAAGAGCAAGGTCGTATAAAAACCTGGTCGCTGGTTCAAGTCCTGCTCGCATAAAATTTTTTCACCATATCTAATTTCTATACGAGTGTACTTTAGTACTAACTGCATCTGAGATGCACAAAAATCCAAAATAAACATACTTGAATTACTCAAAAACCATTTGTCGTATTTGTAGCTGAGTTTCTAGGCTTCTCATTGTCTATGCTTAATCTGGACCTATATATTTTTGGCACAAAATTGTTATCTAAATTTTGCCAAACCTTTTTAGACAACAATTCGCTTCATTTCGCTATATTTGGCTTTAATGACTTAGCTTTTGATTATTTATTTATTATTATTATTTAATTTTTCCGGTTTGTTCAGTATTGGCAGGCCTCCCACTCGGTGGACCGACGACCTGGTGAAGGTCGCGGGTTGCGCATGGATGCCGGCAGCGCAGGACCGGTCGTTGTGGAAATCCTTGGGGGAGGCCTTTGTCCAGCAGTGGACGTCTTTTGACTGAGAGAGAGAATTATTTAATAGCCATCAATGTCTCAGTACTGGGCAAAGGCCTCTCTCTTCTTCTTCCAAGACTCTCGATCTAAGACTTTATCGCGCCACTCTTTCTAAAATTTGTAGCTTTTGATACGAAACGAAAATCTAATCAAAAACAAATTAAATCCTTAACTCAACCGATCCAACGTTATAATTATCATCAACTTGAATGAATGAATGAAAATGTTTATTTTAATAGCTTACTTGTTAAACGCCACAGTCTCGTGCGGCGCGCCTATCCGCAGTTTGTCAGCTAGGTTGTGAAGCGAGTACGCCGAAACTTCGTGCAAGCTGTAGTACTGGGTAAGGTTGTACTCGGCGGTCCATTCTGCGATGCCTGTGTTGCGGTTGGCGGCTGACAGGTCCAGGTAATACTGGGTGTAGTCAAGTACCTGATAATTAAATTGTACAGATACAGAAACGTTTTTACACCTTATGGGGTAGACAGAGCCAGGAGTCGTGAGACTTGTATCGTGTTGTTAAGCATGCCTTGGGTCACGCTTAACGTTAATAGTGGTTTTATTAGTGGAATAGTGATTCAGATATAGTGTCAGGTGACAGGTTGCTAGCCCATCGCCTATTGTAAAGAATCCTAATGTCAAACAAATTTCCTTGCCTGAGCGGGAAGAACAGCTGCTGGCACATTACATGCTTTTTCCAAACCAGCAAAGAAGCATTCAATTTGCTTCATTTAGAAAATTTAAATTTTTTTTTATTAATTAAATTATCGTATTTTAAAATCAATATCAGAAATTATCGTATTACAATATCAGAGCAAACAAAAAGAAAACTTCTAAGAGATACTGTTGGCGTAGTGGTAAAGATTGATTTTAGACTACGAAGTCCCGGGTTTGAGCCCGGGTCAGCTCAACATTGAAAATGACCTTTTTAGATTGGCCTTAGTCTTGGATGTCAATCTATATATCATTACTAAATATAGTATCGTATAGCCCCATTGAAAAATATAGTAAGCTAAAAACCTTACCTTGCCATTATTGGTGTCAAATTTGTAAAGTCTAAGACCAGGGTTGGACGATCCCCTGTCTCCAAGTGGACTCACGGACGGGGCGAGGAGAGCCCAGGATACTGGCCGGTCTGTATATAAAAATATAATATATGTATATAAAAAAAAAGAATAAAACTGTAACTGACATACAGAGATATAATTAAGAATAAATTAGTGACACGCGTAGCGGCGCACCATAAACGGATTATTGGCATACAATTTAAATCGTGTTACTTGGTCATAAGGTTCAATATCAAACTCACCATTATCATAGATGACTCTGAAGGTATCAGCATGGAGATGACCGAAGAACTGACCGGCGATGACCTTCGCATAGCGACGCACCATTCGGAGGTACTTGGCATTTGGGTCGCCTGGACTGCCGTATTGGGAGTATGAGCCTGGAGCCGCGTGGCCTACTATATATACCTGTTAGAGAAAATACAAATTAAAAAAAAAAATAAAGACGGGTTTGCTCTTGACCACAATCTTGAGATACAGTAACAGATATTTATCTTTTACGGAGTAGACATAGCTAATAGTTGAGAGACTCAAAAGCCACGTTAAGCTCGATATTGGACTTGTTGCAATGTAGATTCAGATATTGTGACAGGTTGCTAGCCCATGAGAAGCCTATGAGAAGAATCCCAGTCCGAAGCCATTTCCCTTGATTGACTTTTACAATCAACCCAGGAAGAGAAGCAGCTGGTATATTCTGTGTTTTCTTTCGCTTCCAGAAGAATGGAAGAAAATAATAATATAAAATTGTTTAAATAAGTTTCAAACATATTTGTTATGTACCCACAACACGTTTGAAACTTGTTTTTAGTATTATTAGGATTTGAGAAGATGTTATACATTTTAAGATAGCTAATTAAAAAAAACATGTCCCATGTCCCGAAACTAACTATTCTCACACTTACATTGAAACTTTCGCATTTTTAATATAAGTTGGCGTAACTTTTGCATTATTTTAAAATTGGTAAGCTTGTAATGTACAAGCTTACCAATTGTAAAAAAATGCAAAACAAAACTAGAAATACCTTATTTACCTTACGGATGAACCAAAATAAAATACTAAAACAAACCAAAAATTTAAATGGACGCAGATATTTGTTCAAGTCCAATCACACACGGACATCATGTCCTCGAATGGACAAAAAAAACATAAATTAGATTTAATCGCTACCCTTGTAATGCCATGCCAGAGCGAAATTGAATTTTCCGAACTTGTTACCTTTCGCTCATAAACCGTGACGCGTGATTGTGATTTCATTTCGGATTTGACCTTTTGTCAGAGATTTCGTATTTTTTATCAATATAAAGTCAGTTCAGAACACAGCTTTAAATCTATACATATAATAAAACAGTAAAAATATTTTGTCTGTACATTTAGTATTTTTGACAGAAATGGATAGAGGGACACTTAAAATGAATAATAGAAAGCAAAAAAATTTTTTTGGAATTTCTTGTCTGTCTGTCTGTCTGTATGTATGATCACGCTAATCTCCGAAAGTACTGAACCGATTTGAATGAAACTTTTTTTGTTGTATAGCTATTAAGCCTGGGCAACATTTAGGCTATAATTTATTTTGAAAACTGGTACACCTGATGAAGAACCTTAACAGAACAGCTAAACTATAAGAATTATGGAAATGGTTCCTTAACAAAAGTCGTTCAACCTGATGAGCATTTTCTGATGACGTATAAAAATTGAAGATCTGGAACATCTGATGAAAAACTGCAAGAGACCAGCTACACCATAACATATATGGAAATGGCGCCTTATTAAAAGTCGTTCAACCTGATTAGCATTTTCTGCTGACGTATAAAAATTGAAGATATGGAACATTTGATGAAAAGCTCCAAGAGAGATTTTTCATCTAAGCGAAACTCACGCGGGCGAAGCCGCGGGCGACAGCTAGTATTATCTAAATTATGTACTTAAATTTTACTTTATCTTTTTCCTAATACTAACTTTCAAAACTATTTAACTTCAAAAAAATTTACAAGTTACGATTTTTACAATTTTTTAGTTTTTATTAAAACTGACATATAATAATTATGTAAAGATCTGAAATAAATTAAATATATTGTTAAACTACTCAATTCAATAAAATACATCATCATAAAATAAATCAATCATTTTAGCTCGTAGCATGTCGTAGCACTAGTACTACGAGCTACGAGTTGAGTGCTACACTGCTACGGCGTAGAACATCAACTAATAGTTCTCTCTCCAAAGTATTTCGGAGTATGCTATAAATTTATTTTTTCATAAATATTCTTTAACTGTTTCCGACCTTGTCATTCTACGACTTTGACATTAAGCGATGTATCGATATATTAACACATACCTAGTTAAACTAAAATCACGGCCCAGCTGTTCGTAACTCTATTATTAGACCCTAATTACTTTCAATCTAGATTTATTACAAAAAGTTTCAGTTGTCCCCAATAAACAAAAGTAAATTAAAAACCCTAGTCCTCCAAATTCCTGTGATAACCCATTTATCACCGAAGTCTTTGACAATGAGTGATCGCCGACATAAATAACAGACCAATTTCTCCCAATCAAAAACTACTCACGAGGTCCAATTAGGATGACACTGTACGCTAACGAGGGTTGAACACGCAATGACAGAAAAATATTTTTTTTGTTCAAATCTTTACCCAAAATTCAGGCTTGTTAAAAAGGGAATGGGGCTTTACTGACCTCGGTTAAAAATAAAGATCCTTGGGCTTTCAAAGAGAACTTATGACAAGTGCCCGAGCAATATGCCGATCAGAAAATAATGACAAATTTTAATTAATGAAAAGTAGACTACGATCAAACATTTTCAACTAATATGAAAGGCAAAATTAGATGTAAGACGATACCTTAGCTTTTTTTGGACGGTACCTAAACAATAAATACTAAAGTACCTACTGTTATTTATTATAGAAATTAGATATGATGATAAAATTTCATGCGAGCAGGACTTGAACCCGCGACCAGGTCTTTATACAACCTTGCTCTTCCAACTGAGCTAACGCAATTCAATCCTGCACATCAAAACCGGTACCTACCTAAACTTACAATCCCAAAATAAATGCGAAAGTGTGGATGTGTGTTTGTCTTAGGATGTTTTGCAACTCAATCTCGCAAAATCTACACGGATTTTGATTGAATTTGGTACACAAATGGAATATAATGCAGTATAGCTCATGGGGTTCTTTATATCTCGAAATACCCCCTTTTTGTTATAAATCCTCTTTCGTGATTTTCTTTCCATCAGCAATCCCGAAGAAAATGATACAAAACAAACAGCAGTATTTATTTCGCATGTAATAAAGTATTGAAAAATGAAATATAATTTGAGATTCGACATTCAACATTACTCAACGGGAACAAACAATCGCCGAACAAAAGAATAAAAAAGTACAATAACCTAATAATAAAATCGTACAGTTACACAAAAGATTTATTTCTGAGGAATGCATTGTAATTTCAAAATGAGGAATTCCCTCCGCTCGCCTCATTCCGCGGTACATTCTAACCATATCAAATTACTTTATTTCCGTAGGCAGTATAGTATACGCAGAAGGTTGGCTCCAATTTTCATAATTATTTATAACGAATATTAGATTTTTTTGCAAATGCATAAATGCATAAATTTTGTTACCGAACGCTCACTGTGCTGACTACAGTGAAATAAACCTAATGCTGTTTTATTATCATGTAAGTTTTCATTATACAATCTAGTTTGACAAAAAACAAATTTTTCGTCAGTGCTCGGGTCGCTTTGCAAAAGAATTTCTGACAAATTCGATATAAAATCAATTTACCAATTTAATATCATAGAAATAGTGTGCATTATCCAACTTGACCCATATGCTTAGCTGGTCGTTTTCGACCCAAAAGGTATGCAAAAAGTGTGATGTCACTTATCGTATCATAATTCATGAAGTCATGCTTATTTATTGTGATAAATAATTTCTGCCCTTTTTCTTCTAATTTTCATCCCCCCTCAAATTTTTATTTAGTGGCCTAAAGGGTCCTTATGAAGGACCCTTTAGGTATTCACATATCAAAAAATTAAGACATCTGAGACCAAAAATAGTTCTGGGCAGATATGGGTCCTTGTATAGCTTTGATTCAAACGCCCACATGAACTAGATTTCCAAAGATAGGTACTATAACTCGTAGCAGGCATCCGGATTACCTATATTCAAATTTCCATACGAGCAGACGTACTGTTTATGCCTTCGCTATGACAATTTACAATGGCCTGCTTCCATTAACAGTGAAATATTGCTGGGCTATTGTAATGTATTGTAATGATTAACAATTGTGATACGGCACATTCAAAGTGGATGTAGCCGATCGAGTAGAACATAGGTGTTATTGAAGTTATGTAAAGATTAAATTGAATAAGGCTTCTGAATAATTTCGATATGATATGTTCTGCTTGTTCTACATGATTTTGTATACCTACCAATTTTATTATAAATATATTTGCCCGTAAAGTGTCACTTATTTCACCAATTTCAATTTCGTATTGTGCGTTATTGTAAAGTAAAACGCGCGCTCCGTCTAAAAACGAACGATACTTTTTAAAATCTTAGCAAAGAGTTTTTATGTCAGAAAAGTGGTCAACATTTTATGAATAAAATTAACTTTAGGAGATAAAATAAATTAAAATTTAATTCTTTAAATTAGTTTTGATAATAAATTACAACCATTTATCTGTAACAAAACACAAAAATATTAATTTACTTTATTAGTAATACTGGCTGTTTTTTGTTCATTTGCCTTTAAAAAAAGCGCTGATGCGCGCGCATCGCTAATTTGTGAACAAGTAAAATTATGCCGCGCGCTTTTTCTTTGGTATTGTCGTTTTCCGAGTTTTATTTAAATATTTCCTCGCAAATATGTTACAAAACGTCGTATGACATACGTGCGCTTTGAAAATTACAGACTCTGCCTTTCTTGTAGCCCTCGCCTACGGCTCGGGCTAGCAATATCGCCTCGGCTGTAATTTTTAACTTACCGCACTTATATCACAATGTACTATTATTCATCGGAAAACACCGTGTGAAATCTGCACTGCTATCTGTATGAAAGGGAGTGGGCAATGGCAAACCTCTCCATTAATTTTGCCAAGAAAGTCGTTGTGTGTGTTTTATTCATGTTTTATTCCACGTAATGACCAACCTCAGCCATGAGATATACGAGAAAAGATTCTACAAAAAAAAATATTGATATGTGACATTTTAGTTTTCGGAAATACACTACATACACACCCACACACACTACACACATTAGACATTACACTTCACACACTACACTACACTTGATTTTTGTTGTGTTTTAAAATGACTGTGTCTTTTAACCCCTGTCGAAAAATCGAGGGATATTATAAGGTTAACATAACGAGTTTCTAATCTGCAATATATTACGGGCGGACTTAGCCGACCGCTTCCGAGGTTAGTTATGAGACTGTTTACGGACATTTTACTGCTTCGGAACAACCTTTTATACGATAGAGTATAAAGTTTATTAGTTTAAAAGTATTAGAGTGCATTGTTTTATAGGGTTACTACGGGTTCTAGCCAAGATAGTTAAATGGAAAGGAGATCAACTTCACCATACTTACTTACACTTCTCCTCCTATAGTAGTATTCGTCGTGGCTGAAGATCGTAGTCATTATGTGGAATTAAACACACACACACAACGAATTTGTTATCCTAATCTGAACTAATATTATAAATTCGAAAATGAGTTTATCTGTTTGTTACGTCTTCACGCTTTATCTACTGAACAAATTTTCGCATACATATAGTTAGAAGTACTGTAAATTACTTAGGGTATCTTTCATCTCGGGAAAAAGAACTGTTCCCGCGGGAAATTCACGTGGGCAAAGCTGCAGGAAAAATACTATTTCTTTATAATAATCTAGACCTGATAATGCTCCAATACCTCATCAGGAGTTTAGATAGATATGTTTGCCGTTAGCAGTTACGATAGAAAAGTGCACACAATATTGTATAAAATATTGCTCCACTAAAGTTGCGGTCGACGGGGAAGTCCGCTCTAATAAATTACAGATTAGAAACTCGTTAATCTAATCGCCTTCGAAATTGCGCGGGAAAGACTTCTTAACCTCACTGTCCACTAGACTTGGAGCCATGATTGAGTCGCGAAGGAATACGAATTTCTTTGGGTCGAACCGGTTTGTAGCCCAATCTCATAATAATTCATAATTCATTTATTTGCAAAACATGACCATAAAGATGGCAAAAAATGTGCAGTTGAATATGTACCCAGTGTGGGTGTAGCAAAATTAAATTAAATTTGATATAATTCCGACGAAGGTACGAAGTAGAACGACTACTAGATGAATATGAAGAAAAACAAAGTCTACAGACTTTCAATAAACAAGTAACAAAGGTAAACAAATTCGAAATTTTACCTAATTAATCATTTGCCATGTTTGTAGTTGATTTTTATCAAATCAAGATAATTGGTAAATCTGTATATCGTTGAACCTTTCTTGTCAATTAAATGACGTACTACATCACTTTATAGAAATTCAATGTTACGTTATCCGTAATAAAAAAAACATATCTTTTGGTATATATGTACTTTTCAGGCCTTATACGGTTTACGGTAATAGTATTGATGAATTAAATAAAATCTAGACTTGTAACTGGAGAAATATATTTATTAAGACTTTATTTATCGGCACACAATAATCCACAATGACACCACAGAATGTAGAGAGTGAATGAGGTTACAGGCAATAGTATGTAACAATATATAATTGCTATTCTATTTCAATAGGCGCATGTCTGCGTTTATCTCAACATCCTCTCCTGAACGCAGACCCATTATTTTACTGAAGACTTGATGTTTTGGTCTAGGCAGTCCTTTGGTTAAAACGTCAGCAACCATGTCTTGACTCCTTTTGTATTTTACTTGGACTTGTTTAGCAGCAATCCTCTCTTTGACATAGTGATACCGAATATCAATATGTTTGCTGCGCTGATGATAACATTCGTTACCTGAAATACTAATTGCACTTTGATTATCACAATGTACAACAATAGGAATAGCTGATGATTCAGGCCAAAAGTTTTCTTCTAACTGCTTAAGCCAGAGTGCTTCCTGTATGGCAAAAGCCAAAGACATATATTCAGCCTCTGTGCTAGACAGGGCTATAGTTGGTTGTTTTTTAGAGCACCAACTTATGGCAGCACCCTGAAAAATAAAAACATATCCTGTGCAGGATCTTCGGTCTTCAGAATGACTTGCCCAATCAGCGTCACAATAACATTCGATATTACCATCTGTATTGCCATAATAAGTCAATTTATAATCAATAGTGGCTTTTAAATATCTTAACACTCTCTTCAGTGTAGACCAATGCTCTAAAGTAGGTTGGTTATTATATCTACTTAATGAATTAACAATATATGTTATGTCAGGTCTTGTCCCTTGTGACAAATATAATAAGCACCCAATGGCTTCTTGATAAGGTATGTTTCTCAATATTTCTTCTTCATTTTCGGCCTTCTTTAATTGGACGTTTGGATCGCATGGAGTCCAAATCGGTTTACAATCGCCCATACCGAAACGAGTGAGTATCTTTTTAATGTACAATGACTGATCCAGTGATATTTTATTTTTGTCTTCGTGTGATATTCTAAATCCAATACATTGACTTGCTTTACCCAATTCTTTTATACTGAAATAACTTTTAAGCTTTTTCTTTATTTCTTCGCCAGTTAAAGCATTATTATAAAATAAAAGCAAATCGTAGACCGAGATAA
Organism: Ephestia elutella; assembly: GCA_018467065.1. Classification (NCBI taxonomy): domain Eukaryota; kingdom Metazoa; phylum Arthropoda; class Insecta; order Lepidoptera; family Pyralidae; genus Ephestia; species Ephestia elutella. Next base: position 4,264,006 of record CM031572.1, read on the forward strand.
ATAGAATATCATTTTTATTCAGTATACGAAAATAAATGCAAGGATCAACTTTTGATTGCTTCATGCCAATTTGTAACAAAACAGAACTTAACTTTTTGTGCCACTGTCTGCTGGCTTGCTTAAGGCCATAGATAGCTTTTTTCAAATGGCATACTTTCTCTCCTTGATCAAAAGTGGGTGGTTGTGACATATAAATATCTTCATCAACATCTCCTTGCAAAAATGCTGTAATAGCATCCATTTGATCAATCTCTAAATTATATTTTGCAGCAACACCTATTAAATATCTAACTGATGTATACCGTACGACAGGAGCATATACTTCGTTATAATCTATTCCTTTCTTTTTTTTGTAGCCCTTAATTACGAGCCTAGCTTTATAACGAGCAATTTCTCCATTTTGATCCAGCTTTCGTTTAAAAACCCACCTGCACGGAATAATTTTCTTCCCATCGGGTAAGTCAACTAGAGACCATGTATTGTTCTGAATTAAAGAATCGTATTCCTCTTTCATAGCCTTTTTCCATTCATCAGATTCATTACTTTGAAGAGCTTCTTCTAAGCACTGTGGATCATCATTAAGGAGGCTTGAAGTTGACTCACCATTCATGCACATATATAAAGCTGAACTTTCATTAATAGTTTGCTGTCGGGTTTTAATATTTGTTATATTTGCAGGAGGTGTATTAATGCTCTCGTCTGGTAAGTATGTCTCATCCAGTGGATCATCATAATCTGGAGAACTCAAGGTATCTGTAGTACTCATATCATTTGAAGGAGATTGCTCTTCTTCATCTACGTTTTCACCATCATGTGAACTTGAACCAGAAGCCTGTTCAATCAACGGTAAGTAAGTCAAAGGTAAATCATTTTTATTATCTGTACCTGTTGTTACTTTATTGTTTCCTTGTTTAATATTATTCACTTTTGTTTCAGATGCTGAAAAAGAAGATGATTCTACCATTTTCCTTTTAATACTGTCTTCAAGAAAAACTATATCACGGCTCATCACTGCTTTTTTATTTTTAGGGTCTATAAAACGGTAGCCCTTTGTACACTCACTGTACCCAACAAAGATTAGTGGGCGAGATTTCGCATCTAATTTTTGACGCTTTTCTTTGGGTATATGTACCATAGCAGGACAACCAAATATCCTCATATTACTCAGATCTGGTTTTTGTCCGGTCCATACTTCATGAGATGTAATATCTGACAATGCATGTGTGGGCGAGCGATTAATTATATATGCAGCAGTTGTTACAGCTTCAGCCCAATAATCCTTCTGTAAATCAGCACTAAACATCATGCATTTTGCTCGTTCAATAAGAGTCCGATTCATACGCTCACTGAGCCCATTTTGTTCGGGCGTGTATGGATTGCTAGTCTGATGTAATATCCCGTTTCTCTTTAAGTAATTACTGAATGTTTTATTAACATACTCTGATCCGTTATCGCTTCGTAAAGTTTTTATCTTTCTGTTTAATTCATTTTCCACTCTGTTTTTGTATTCAATAAATTTTTCCAATACTTCTGCTTTACTTTTAATAATGTAAACATAAACTTTTCTTAAAAAATCATCGATAAAAGTCGGAAAGTACCTGGCACCGCCAATCGAAGCAATTTGCATCGGGCCACATACGTCTGTGTGGACTAGCTCTAGCAATTCCTTTGCCCTGGAGCCATTGCTTGGAAAAGATTGCCTTGTTTGCTTACCTTCTAGGCAGCTTATACATACAAACTTTTCTTTATGTGATGACAATTGTACACCAGTTGTGCAGTTAGGCAATTTATGGATATCATTATATTTTAAATGACCCAAACGTTGATGCCACAGATGCGTGTTTGATTCAGCTTTTGCTGACATAGCGTACATTTTAGTGTTGTTTATGTTTAATCTGTAAGTATCATTTATGAGATCTGCGGTGGCTACTATTTGGTTTTTGAAAGTGGAATTTGATAGAACTGGCTGCTCAGTATGAGCAGCCAGTTCTATCAAATTCCACTTTACAACCAGATTTTATTATTTTACTCACAGATAATAGATTTGTTGACAGCTTCGGAACAAATAAAACATTCTTTACTAATATCTCACTGCTGCTTCCATCTTTATTAGGTATCTGCAATTTCACATCTCCACAGCTTTCAACATTTAATGTTTTATTATCTGCAATTCTGATTGTAGATATCGGTGGTACTGTTTCATTTTCCAACAAATCTTTGTGCATTGTCATGTGCATCGAAGCACCAGAATCCACATACCAATTAATACAATCAGTCAGTTGCATAGCTGAGAACGCCGCCACAAAACCTTTATTATTCTGACTTTCTTTAGTTTGCGACTTATTTTTCAGAAACCAACAATTTTTACCAAGGTGCCCATATTTATTGCAATTGAAACACCTCGGACCTTTTGACTTTGACTGATGCTGAGTGTTTTTAAACTTTGCTTGAGTATTCTTACTATATGTATATAACGCTGATGTACCTGGTGTAACTTTAATTTCTTGCAAAAGTTTAGTCTTAATAAGATCCGCACTTATGGTCACACCAGAACTTTCGATAGCCATAATCATGGGCTTATACTCATCGGGTAAACCTGCCAACATCAAAGTCCCGAGCCATTCATCGTCAACACTGAATCCTATATTTCTCAACTTAAAAGCTGAGGTCATGATTTTGTTGACATAATCCTCCACACTGGCGCTTGTTTCCAGATTGGTGTTTATCAAGTCCCGTAATAAACCAACTTTTCTCAGTAAACCGGAGTCTTGAAATGCCTGAGATAAATTATCCCAAACCTCTTTAGCAGTCTCGGCATCCTGTATATGTATATAATTTATCGGATCAACCATTAAAATTAATTTAGATTTGGCTTTCTTTTCTTTTTTCGGATCGACATTTTTTCCTTTGACACATTCCCATAAGTCATCTAGTTCCAAGTATGCTTGCACTGCAAAACTCCAACTAGACCAGTTATCTCGGCCAGTAAGCTTTTCGATTGGTACCAAAGAACCGTTTGATGACATTTTTTATCAAATTTGTTTGACCTGAAATAAAAATCTTCGGCGACCGAGCGAGAGAAAATTTAGGTTATATTTATTTCCGATCAAAAAAACTACCAAGTTAAATTAAATTTCCACTGAATAACACTATACAGGCAGGGAGAGGCCCATAACCTGATGAATTAAATAAAATCTAGACTTGTAACTGGAGAAATATATTTATTAAGACTTTATTTATCGGCACACAATAATCCACAATGACACCACAGAATGTAGAGAGTGAATGAGGTTACAGGCAATAGTATGTAACAATATATAATTGCTATTCTATTTCAATAGGCGCATGTCTGCGTTTATCTCAACAAGTATATTACAGTCCAGTAGGCAGGGACCTTTAAAGTGGTTTCGCTAAGCCGATGGATGCTCGAATATTTTATTTTCTTTTTATTTTGCTCTGTGCATATTGCAGTTGGCATTTTATCGTTTGAAGATAATGGAAATAAATTTGTTAAAAAATGGTTGTAGGAATAATGGAATTAAAATCAATAAAATTAACTGGTACCATCTTTTGATGGAGACTTAACAATTTTTATTTAGAAAACTGTTAAACCATTTTTTCGGCTGTAAGTAATAAAATCTTCAAAGTCAAAGCTCGTCTCAAAATCGTTAAAATAAACCAGATATTCCTTAATTTATATTAAGTGTTTGTCTAATTTTAGTTAAAAAAAACATACAATCATTATTTCTCATCACAGTTTATCCACGTTTGGATTGATACATGATTTTGAATGGTAAAAAATATTTCAACTTTTTTGTGAGAGCGCGAGCTGCAAGTTGGCGACGACTGGCGGGAGCTTGCGCGGGACCGTAGACGCTGGCGTGCTTTTGTGTAGGAGGCCAAGACTCATTTTGGGTCACTGAGCCCGGATAGTACGTAAATAAGTTGCGAGAGAATAACATAATAATATAGTCAAAAACTTACCATTTCTTTATTAGTCGTAGCCTTCTCCAAAACCGCGTCCAGCCACTCCCACTGCCGAGTGGCCTGGACGCTGTTGGACTCTCTCATGTTGAACAGGTTCGTGTTAAGTGCTACTATCCTTAACTTGCTATAAGACTGCTCTATTGTGTAGTAGCCACCTGGGACATAAACATTTTCTTTTAGTAAATTCAAAAAAATTGAAAATACAATTGTTATTTTATGGTTAAAAGTTACCTAAAGCTTTTGTTTGTTTGTAAACTCTTTAATGCACAGACACATAAGAAAAATACAAAAAATAGCGAAACTAAAAGAGAGGTGTACAATGGTGGACTTATGCCACAAAGGGGTTTTTTCTAGAAAACCCTTCTTTAAAACCCTTCTTTCCGTTCCAGGGTTGCTGACGTTTAATATTGGGATAATCCTTGCTAATACGAATCAAACAAGCTCAAACTCGTTGACAATGTTGCTTTTAGGGCGTTTCTTTGGTTCATGAAAACTCAGTTCTATTCTAATATCATTGAAACATGCATGACAGATTTCAGCTCATTTGAAACCTTAAAAGTCGGTCAATACTATCTTGCAAGATTGAATTTGTAGCGTACACGATTTCTTACCATTTTGAAAAGTCTGTAACGCCTCCAACGGTAGCCAGTGCATCCATAAGTTGGTCAACTGGACCGAAGGCGCCGGGTCGAGATGGCCCAGCACTGGGAACACGAAGTGCGAGCTGAACGTCCTACTCAGCAGCTCTGTCATGTTTCTGATCGCCTGGTACTTGTCGTCTTCGTTGCCTGTGTACCTCGCTGCTATGATGTCGCTGTGAGGGAAAATTTATGAGAAAGTCATGACTTTACTTCTGGGAAAATAAATTAAAGTTTAATCCTAACTAGAATTATAAATACCAAAGTGAGTTTGTTTGTTACCTCATCACGCTTTATCTACCGAAATTCCACCAATATTCCTGAAATTACGCATACACATAGTTATAAGTACTAAGAAGAACATAGGGTACCTTTTATTCCGAGAAAAAACACTGTTCCCGTGGAATACAAGCGGGCGAAGCCGCATGCATAAGCAAGTTTGTAATTTTAAAAAAATATATAGTTACCTACCTACCAAATTATAATGAAATTTATTTTAAAACTAGCTTAAACTTTTACCTAGATTCACCGCAGAGACCGTTTGTCATAATAACGACCCTATTTTAGGCAAATTCAGATATAAGTGTCCTGGAGACTGACAGAGCCAAGAGTCGTGAGATTCAAAGGAGTAGGCTTAGGAGTAGATATCCTACGCTTTTGGGCAGACATGTAAAAATACAGCACATCACCACACCACACACCTAGTTTTATAATATTATTCAGATTTCGACTACATACCCAGTCCACAGCACGAACTCGACGTTCTCAGAGTGACGCGTGCGCATGTACCGCGCGGCCGACTCGATCAGCTCCAGCGACGAGTCGCAGGAGTAATCTCCGAACCGACCCAGAGCACGATGGTGGCCTGAGCTGCCTCGCTCGTCTGCTCTTCTACAATCTGTTGATGAAAACTCTGAGATTATTTAAATTACTGGTTTTTATTTTATTAAATATGGGTTTGCTCTTGACCACAATCTTGCCTGAGGACAGAGATGAGGTCTACGGTGTAGCGAGCTTACCCAGAAGCAGCCTATTCACTCTGGTTTTGAAAAGAGTCAGGTTGTACGTGCTCAGGAACACAGACGTTCCAATGCTTCGCTGTACTCATTAGGAATGATGATGAAAAGCGCGTAGTGCGTCTGGTTGTCCGATTGAAGAAATGGGTGGGCGGTATGGTTTCCTTATTATCGGGAGCTAAGACTCATTTTGGCTCGCGGTTCCACAATAGTTAGTTATTTCTGACTTCGCTTTGGAGCTTCTTTTAGAAATCCTGTTATAAAGGGTACCCGTTTTTTATTTAATGTAATTTCGGTACCCAATTCCATTAAAATACACTACAGTTATTATTTCGTCATCCGACATAAGCCGTATTGAAGATTCTAGGAACGCAGGCTCAATTGAATCCAATTTTCATTAGAATTTTAATCAACGATATGGTAATACATAATTCAAATCCGAAATTATATGTAACACCACAACATATTACTTATGTGTTTTTTTTTTTTATTGTAGAGCATCAGAGCGGTAGCTGATACCATTTATTTACTCTTCCGTTCTGAATTCTATGCTTCAACATATTTTCACCTGGTGTCAAAAATACTCATGTGTTCAAGGCTATATTTGTGAGATTTGTAACAAAATAGGTCTGAAAATTTAAATTCCCTATAATATTTTTCTATTGATTGGAATTTCTCAAAACAATATCAAAATATCCAGATTTTCCTAAAAAGCCAATTAATTCAAGTAAGTACTTTTTTTTGCCCAATAAATGGCAGTTCTTTATTCGGCATAACGATGTCGAAATATTTTGGTAAACAGGATAATCTTTTGTTAGAAAAGTTTAAGTAAATACAAAAATAATTCTCAAGTGGCTCCCGAATGCTAATCTATTGCTTGTTTGAACATGTCTAGGGCCTCCAATTTACCTTTCATTAGAAATTTTTTATCTCCTAGTTTCAAGGATTTTCAAAGAATATTAAAGATTAAAAAGGTATCCTATTCATCAGCTTTCGAGTAAAGCGTTTAAAAAAAAATAAGTAGAATGTCGTTAAAAATAGTTTATCAGGAAAAAAGTAGATTATCTGAAAAAATTAGACAGGTATTTTTGGAGCCTAGTTCCAAGACTAAAAACTATCAAGTTTTATTTTTATTATTGTTTAAATTTAGATAAGCTTTATATAGCTTAGACGGTTTTTTGTTAAATTCACACCATAAACATTTAAAAAAATTCTAACTTTATGATTCATACTAAGGTCAACATGCTTTGTACCTACGTCTTCTAGTGTCGCCTTGTGACGTGTACAGCGGGTCATAGTGGAAGTCAGTGATGTGCCAGAAGTATCCTGAAACAATGGAAAATATATAGATATAGAATCACGGCTTTATTCTTTACGGGGTAGGCAGAGCCAAGAGTCGTGAGACTCGAAGGCCACGCTTAGCTGAATAGTGGGCTTATTGAATGGAGATTACACTAGCATCGAAACACAAATATATAGACGATAGTAGAATTGATACCCAGAGTTCTGTCAAAACAAAATTAAAGCCAAAACTCGAGGGATTACGGTTCATCATACAGTTGCTATGGCCACCTGATATCATTAGATTACCCCGTATGATTTAGATTATATCCAATATTATAATATTGGATATGATGTAAAATCGAGTTGTAATTTAGAATGCTTATTCAAGCAAAATTTTAAATCAGTTGGAAACGTAGAAGTGGGCACTGAGACATAAACTAATTAAACTGTGCTAATAATAGCAGGATCATAATTGTATTATGTTACTGTAAAAGATCGAACTACGGTAAATCCTAAGATTTTCGAGTAAAACCTAAGATTTACCAACTCTGAATGGTAAAAGCCTTAACACTTGGTTGACTGGAAGAAATCCCTTTTGGGATAAGTCCGCCATTGTACGCCTCTCTTTTTGTTTCACTATGTTTTGTATTTTTCTTGTGTGTATGTGCAATAAAGAGTTTACAAACAAACAAACAAACAAGCCCGAACGATTTTGTGACTCGTTCTTTTACTCCCATTCACTTGGTAAGTTTTAGGAGGGAAGAGGGCCAGAATTAAAGGCACGGTAAATTTTGAATAAGACATGTTATAATCTTACTTGCTTCGTTTTTTACTATTTAGGAAATAATTTAAAGCGGTGTTTTAAAATTACTAGTTCCTAAAAAAATATAAATTCCAAATGAAAATAATTTAATATGTAAGGATTTGACAACAAAGTAAATTGTTACTATATATATTATTACTATATTTCTCTTAATGTGATACCTACATAAAATATGTAAGGTTTTGACTGAAATAAATGAATAAGAATTACTCTTTATTTTATTCCAAAAATCAACATTTACCAGCCGTCAGTGGTAAAACCTAGCAAATATAAATAATCCTAACTCCAACTGGTGAATTTCTCAAAGGGCATCCATTTTCAGGCACCAAATGAAGAGTAACTATTCTATTATTCGATGCGCACCTTTCTTTTGTTATCGTTTTCTTCTGAAAGGTGCGCTTCGAGGTAGAAAGGTGCGCCTCGAGGTAGTTTTGGTGCGCTTTATTTAGTGCGTTTAAAACTAAATGCGCTTCGAGGAATACCTCCTTACATGAGATGTGGATTTTTGGATTGTTATTTCTGCGTTTTTTAAGTAATGTTGTAAAGACGACATTAGTGACGATAGTAGGTATTGGCAAATATGTGTACGAATACTGTAGGTATAAGAGTTTCAAATAGATATCATACATTGTTTCAAAATTAACTGAACGCCAAGGTTCACCCTCGTAACCACATTGAATACTGAAAACGGATCTCATAACTAACCAGCAGTTATCAAAGGCATTGTTACAGAACCATTAGTCATATAAGGGAATTCTGAAGACAAAACCACTCAGAATGCTAACCAAACGCGAATTTACTAACATTCGAATTGTTGGAATCCTTTGTGGGATTCACATAAAATAATTTGAACTCCGTGAATCTTCGCTTGATTTAATTTCCAGTGGATCATATTTTGTTACTTAAAACTAGTCTTTGCTTGCAGCTTCATTGTATTTACTTCGACAAATTTTTGATACTTTGCACTTTGCTTCTCCCCCGTTCTTGTGTAACTGTGGGACGTTCGACTATGAAAACGCACACATTGACGTGTTACTGACGTGTTCACGGATATACAGTGTCATTTGTAGTAGTAGTAGGCATATTTGACGCGCCGTTTCTATGAAGCGCCCGCCCTGTGCCGTTGAGGAAATTCATTTCATTAATAAACTATTTTTTTAAATATGAATACGGACAGATCACACAGATTAAGTTAGCCCCAAAGTAAGTTCGAGACTTGTGTTATGGAATACTATCTCAACATATTATAGATAAACATCTAAAACCCAGGTCAATCTGGAAAAGATCATTTTCCATCTTAACCCGACCGGGGATCGAACCCGGGACCTCCGGTGTGGCCGTCCGGCGTGATAACCGTTTGGCCACGGAGGTCGTCCTTTTTTATATGTCCTTTTCATTATATATATATATATATATATATATATATATATATATATATATATATATATATATATATATATATATATATATATATATATATATATATATATATATATATATATATATATATATATATATATATATATATATGGGAAATTTATTTGTCTACAAACAAAAGAAAATAAATACAAACAGTTCATGTTTTTGGAACTTCCTGTATGGACCAACAGACGGCACAAAAACATTCATTTGCCTTAGGGACGCCGCAAACTTCATTGTCAGAAAAACTGCGTAATGGTCCTAACGCACGCAGGATAGGACAACTTTCTCTCCAGAGATAGCCCGAAAAATTCCGGTGTTGCCAGAATTTATTTGGCGCGTAAAGCTGTTGTTCCACTGAGACAAGCGACGCGAGTGATGAAATGTTAGCTACATAAACGTTTATGGCCTTAAAACAATATTAGCTCGCTACTTTGGATATTGTAGGTCCAGATTTTAACTTCTGATTTTAATAAATTTGTGTTTGTAATTACAGATATTTGTCTGCTTTTGGTTATTAGATCAATAAGGACCTCAGAATTTTGAGAAATAAAATGCCACATGCCACACACTATCACGATATAAGTACATGTAATGTTCATAATAGCTAAGAAAATAAAATTATTTTTTATTAAATTTTTACTCTGCTATCTAGACTTACATGCTTACCATACTTTTAAAACAATCTTTATCAAAAAAACCTAAATTGATTTATTAATTGATCTCATAATAGTGGAGCATAGCCTTTAGGGTGGACAAAAACGTCTGATTAATGGCAAGGCACTGATGAACTACGCTCACATGTGATTTGAGGAATTGTTGTTGTATATATTTTTTTCTTTCATAGAAAAAAACATATTAAAAAAAGGAAAAAGGTAGATAAAATCGATGCACGATGATCAAGCGGTGGTGGCACAGTGGGCTAAATAAGGTTAAGATTAATCTAGGACTTTTTTAAACAGGGTTACTGGTAAGTCGACCTATATCCGTTGAGAGGTGTTAGTATTGGTCAAAACAAGCTATTTGCACCCCTTATTGCCTTATCCAAAAGTTAACCGTTTCAGAGATATTTAACATTTTGAGTATTTTTAGAATAAAGCCACTTTTACGTAGATTTTGACTTCTATTTTTTTAGAAAAGCAACCTAGTTTTTTTAATGTTTTTTACACTTAAGAATGAATAATCTAAACTATTTTGTAAAGAAAACTAAAATTTTTAACAAGAAAATTGATAGTGTAAGTAAGCACTAAGAAAGGAGTTTTAGAAATTCTTCCCTAAGAGGGTAGAAAAAGTAAATACACGCGGGTGAAGTCCAGGGCAAAAGCTAGCATGTAATATGATAATGGACCGCTTTTCGCGAAGGCGGAGTACAAATTAGATTACTGGCCAAGCATGTAAAGTAATTACTTAGTCACTGGCGAAATTGCGAATAATTATGAAAATTACGAAGTTCAATTTAGGATGATTATCAGCGAACTTAAACGTTTTAACCAAAATTTTAATTTAAATATTTCTGAATTCTTAGGTATTTCATTTCGGAATGAACATATTATTTATGCATCAAAAGCTTTTTGGATAATCATGTAAGATTCACGATCACGAGATTACATTTGAAATAGAACAATAGAATAACCGAAACAGGTACATACATATATTTTTGCTTAAAAAAATTACTAAATCCATGATCAGAGTTGCCATTACAAAAATGATGTAAAAATAATAATAAACAGGCTAATTATTAAAAAATAAAAAACAACGACTGACAACTCATATAATTGATGGTTAAACAAACTTACCTTAATGAAGTTTGACCATAATTATACAAGACGTTGCTTCCGAAGATATTTAATCAAATTCACTAAGCAGCTCGCTCTGCTATGTACTAGGCATGACACAATTTTAAGAGATCTGAGAATAAAATAAAATAAAATAAAATAAAATTAGTCCAGACATCCTATTTTCGCCCCACCGTTAGTTACGACATTGGCCGCCGCGCGGCACCTCTTCATTCCTTTAGAACCAAATTTCGGAATGTGGCGCTAGGGATATGGTAAAACGTATTATACTTATTAATTGGGACGGGCGGGTTATAAATATCTTCGGAAGCAACGTCTTGTATAATTATGGTCAAACTTCATTAAGGTAAGTTTGTTTAACCATCAATTATACTACGACGTTGCTTCCTCGATATTTAATCAAATTCACTAAGCAGATGTTTAGAGCCATTGCGAAATTTGCAAGATTTTTATTTTCATATCATTATAATAATAATTATTATTTTTAATGTGATATATTAAAAGTGGTTCCTTAGATACTTTGATATAGGATGGTTAATAACATGAATAAATTCAAATGTAGTTGTATCTACAACTGTCTTCCACAAGGATATCAGATATAAAGGAAAATTTTACGAAACTGGGAAAAAAAAAAAAAATTCTTCGAATAGGCTATGTAATGCAATGCCAATACAGTTTTTTCATTTTGTAAAGCATAATGGTTTAAATTATTCCAGCTTATCAAAAACATTGTTTAAGTTCTGTAGAGTACAGACTTTGGTTGCTAACCTTGATATTTTGGGAGAAAAAATGTCAAGTAGTTAACAAGAAACAGATTAAAAGTCTTATATGTATACCATGGGACAATAATTAACAAAAAACAAATTAACACTATAGTTATTTCATGTGAGACAGGATATTTAAAAGGCTATTCCCAAAATAGGGTATGTTAACTCAAAAAACGTAAATATTTACTAAGAGAAATGTGATGAACATTTTTTAGTCTGCAATAGCGAACTCAACACAGGCAGAGATGTTTGCCCAGAGTTAATTTTACAAATATCGACTAGAATTTTAACTACCTATTGTCAGGAAGCTTTATTGTATTGATTATAAACATATACTTCTGGGTGGTTAATGTGTCAAGATAAAAGGACACGATACTAATTTAAGATTTTTACTCTAAGTACTAAGTACTCGAGAAATATCTTTACCTGACAAATATATATTAATTAGCAAGGGGAAAAAACTGAATATGCAAATTTTGAGTTCGGTACATTTCTGCTGAAATATACTCGTAAAACTACACTATTTTTATAGACTGTACTTAGTTGAATAGGTATATAGGTGAATCGGCCACAGCCATGTAGTATAAACTATAGATAGTATTAGCAAATACTATATAAACTCCAGCGAGCTAATACGCGCAGCTCCGGCTAGAAATTGGCAACTTATGCGACACTAGCGCCTCTTCCTGGACGAAGCGGTTGTTTGATGAAACTGTTAAATTTCGCGAATTTATTTTGTTGTAACTCAGTGTATTTCACAAATTTAAATGGAATTACACATATATAACATAGTTGTATTTTTTAAATATTAAAGGACCAACATATAACATGTTAAAGTGCAAATAAACTGTATTAGGTCACCTCCTGCCACCAGATGGCTAGTTGCCAAACCAATGTATGGGAAATGTCAAGAGCTGTGCGTATCAACTCGCTAGAGCTTATACAGTATTTGGTATTAGGTACCACAGTACGATGACTTCACTATAACTTTTGTTATGAGTACATACTCGTATGTATGTGCCTTTAGTTAAAACTATTAACGAAAGACTGAATTCTACAGACGAAACTCAAGTGTACTTATTGTACAAGCTTATTATGTTTTCAGTAACAAGTAGGTACATACCTATTAAAAAGAAAAAAGTTATGATACTTAGTTTTCCGAAACAAGAATCTATCAAGAGGGTAATTGTGATTAGATTCTCGGTAATAGATCTTTCTTGTTTCAAATAGTAAATTACTCACTCAAGTCATTGCAGATGACCTTTGCTAGGAGTAATTTTTTGTTGTAAATTTGGAATAAATACAGTAGCTGTAGAAAAAAGAAAGGTCAATTTTATACTACTTTATATCTTTTTTTTTTTTTTTTTTTTTTTTTTTTTTTTTTACTCGATTTAATTTACTCGAGTTAACGTAGAATATTCAACACATCTACGATCAGAGCTAAAAGATGAGACCATATTGACAATTTGAATAAATCTCCATAAACAGAAACTAAAAACAAAATCAACGTACTGAGTATCCAATATTGTTCAGTACTATGCTTGCTTAAGCTAGAGCTAATGTCTAATTCTTAAGAAACAAGTGCTTTGTTATCTGCCTTTAATTTGTCCAAAATAGAAAGCACTACTCTTACCTGGCTTAAGGCACTTTTATTCCATTTATAAGGTGCTTTAGAGAGTTGCTGTTGTAGAACTACAATAACCGTAAAAGCCTGTTAGATTGAAAAGCTTGATCATGTATAAGTATTGAAATATAGTATGTAATAATAAGTAAGTATATAATCTCAGTTTGTATTAGGTATTATTACTTATTGAATTTGGATGCAATCTGCAAAAATCAATCAAGAAGCTGAATCTATATGTATTATAATCTTTATGTATGTGTTCTTTATGTATAAAGATACATGGGCAACTTTCAGTAAAGTTAGTTGCTAATTATGAAGAGATAAAAAGACAGGTATCGGGTATTGACCCGATATTGGGTGATTCCGGAGTCATCCGGACTGACAGTGAAAATATTTCATTATACATACCTACTTTTAGGAGAAAATTGATCGCCTGAACAGTTTATTTAAAATACTGTCAAATTTGGCGCCACACTCAAAAGTGACATGAAGTACCTGTTTTATAATATGAAATATAAAGGAAATAACTGATTGATCGAGTGATCAGTCGATTTATTAAAAGTATTGAATAAATGTACCAGACGTGTATATTGTAAATTATCTAAATTATGTACATTTGGCGAATAATCATCTCGATTGATGAGTGGGTTTCCTTTCCTCAGTTTACCGAACTCCGTTTCCCAACTTCCTCTTGGACTATATGTGTGATACCCCAATGTTTAGATATTTGGTATGAGTACATACCTGTTATGATGACCAGCAATGGTCGGCGATTTTCATCAGTCCTGATGTACAAACATTTATAATAACAGATACATACAGATAATCTGTCACTGCCAATAGTTGTGAGACTCGAAGTTCGCGTTTAACTGAAATGAACAGAGCTGAGTTAATACTGACAGTGCATGGTTATAACATCATTATAGTTCGAAGAACTTACGCAGCCAGAAAAAAATAATACTTGACTGTATCAGTCTAGTAATGTTTTGATAAGTAAGAGATACTTAAAGGGTGTTCGAAATGTATAGTAAGATACACACTTTCGTTACATGGTTATCATCTGATAATAATACTATTTGCATAGTAATACTTTGGATAGTAGCTTGTCCACGGAGTTCTATTACGTATATCTGGCTGATAATGTGTAGATTTGGCTACAATCGCATTGTAGTTCTGTATGTGATAATATAAGTGTGTATAAAATTAGTAAGTAAGTAAAGATACTTTATAAACCAGGCTACGATCGCGTCGTAGTTCTAATGGGTAATAATGTGTATACCTGACTACAATCGCGTTGTAGTTTAATAAGGTAATAATCATCATCATCATCTCGAGTCGAAATGGCAAAAAAAAAATAGAATAATGTGCACACGCGACTACAATCGCATTGTAGTTCTATATGTGCTGTTATATAGGTGTAATATATAAACTAGACTACGATTATATCGTAGTTATATTAGGTAATACTTTACTTAGCGCGAAGATTTTGTAGTTAAGCCTCTTAATTGGGCCCATTTTGCATAAGGAAACTGGGCGGCTGCATATCTTCAGCGTTGTTGTTGTTCTTCTATAGGACTATATGTGCTTGACTATAGTCGCTCTGATTACAATCGCATTGTAATTCTAACCCCGTCTACAATCGCATTGTAGATCTATTGGGTCGGAGCACACGTGACTACAATCGCATTGTAATTCTGTATGTGCTTGACTATAGTGTAAAACCCTGATTACAATCGCATTGTAATTCTAAGGGTAAATATATATCCCTGTCTACAATCGCATTGTAGATCTATTGGGAAGTGCACACGTGACTACAATCGCATTGTAGTTCTATATGTGCATAGCACAGTCCACACGTAGATCACTCGTAGTCCACCCGTAGATCACCCGTAGTCCACCCGTAGATCACCCGTAGTCCACCCGTAGAGTACCCGTAGATCGCCTGTAGACTCCTCGTTGACTACCCGTAGACCAACCGCCATCATCATAGCTATTTTAATGTCCCCAATATTAGCACTGTCCTTCCCCATGGGTGGGTAAGGAGAATTAGGGCATCAAGTGGGCCCAATGGGGTTTGATTGGTTTTTAAGACTGTGAATACAGTTGAGATCGACCCATCCAGTGACTAACGAAGTAACGTTAAAATCGAAAAAAGTCGAAAGCGTACAAAATAGTTACGTACGTTTTTATCACAATAAACAATTAAGCAATTGACGTAACGAATAAAAGTTTACTTTTAAATGATGCAATGATGACAGCTTATGCTTGGCTAAAATCTTGTTTTCACAATTATTCCAGGGTTTTCATTATAGAATTGGACCCAGACTTATTGCGAATCTAAATTCTGAACATACTTGTAATATCGTAGTTTAATATGATTAATCCTTCATCAACAAATAACCCAATTGGGCCTTGCGTTTAACTTTTAACGACAGTAAGAACAATCAAGAAATAAGAAGAAAATTATCCATACATATGTAGATTCGTGATTTTGCCACGAAAAAATGTTTTTACAAATGTAAAACATAAACATGCGACGCATATTTAGGTTACGATTCATGTAAAATCGCAACTCGGAACGCGATATTGTATTATGTAATATCATGCACAGACAATTCCAAGATAAAAGGAAGGTAGGTGCATAGTTGGGTCAGCGGAAAAAAATCAATTGGTCTAACGACCGTTGTTTGTTGAGTTTATGATTAATTAAAATGTTATCAAAGTACCCGCAGGTTTTCACAGGTGTGATGTAAAATCACGGTTATGTACGAGTAATAGTAGCCAATGCAACATAAATATGTAGTTAACTAACATCTTGTTAGGCATTATAACTTTTCCAAAGTATAGTTAATATTCAAACCAGATATTCAGGTAATGAAAAAATACTTACATTTTTCGTTGTTTACGAGTGTAATGAACTTAAAGTACGTTATTTTCCACTGACACTGAAGTTATAAATTAATTTTAAGATATTCCAGATACTTGGAATAAAAAGAAAATAAAAAATAAAAATATTGTTGTAGTGTGTGTGTTGCCATGCCCGCACACAAAAAGCGAATGAAGAGGTGCCGCGCGGCGGCCAATGTCGTAACTAACGGTGGGGCGAAAATAGGATGTCTGGACTAATTTTATTTTATTTTATTTTATTTTATTCTCAGATCTCTTAAAATTGTGTCATGCCTAGTACATAGCAGAGCGAGCTGCTTAGTGAATTTGATTAAATATCGAGGAAGCAACGTCGTAGTATAATCTATGTCACTCGGAGAAATGCAAGGAATCAAAAAATACCTCTCACATCAAAATCTATTAAGCCTTTCAGGAGTTAGGTGGAATAAAGAAACTTACATACATACTTACATGAACCCTGAAAACATAACACTCCTTTTTTGGCCAGTCGTGTAAAAACAGTAACAACTGCAAAACACATCCTAAACACAAATGAAGTCATTATTCAACATCTTTTTAATTGGGTAATCAGTGTGTGTCCCATGGCGGAAACTTTAAGCCAAAACACGCTAAATTAAACATTAGATTAGTCGTTTAAATTGGCCTAATTTATATTATGCTCTTTATTGTTAAAGCGACGACGACGAGTTCTAGAAATCGAAAATTCTTAAAAAGTTTTAATTCACTAGTATTATACTAACGTAAACGCAAAAGTGTAGAGAGTGATGAGTGTAGTGGAAGCGAGAGAGATCTGTAAGGATCGTAGTAAGTGGAAATCGATAGTCTCTGCCTACTCCCACGGGAAAAAGGCGTGATAATATGTATGTACTCGTATGTATGTAAATGTGAAAGTTTGAAGATTAGATGTTTGTTGCTTCATTACGAAAAAGCTAGGTACTTAACAGATTTTGATGAAATTTGGTATACAGGTAGAGTGAAACCTAGAATGGCACGTAGCATAGGCTTTTTATTTTAAAACTCTCATGCACAGTTAGATATACATACATCAATACCTAATACGATAAATGTGGAAGTCTTTTAATTTTTCTGTCAACGTAGTTAAAGATCCAAGGTCAAACATAGGCTACTTTTTTTTTTAAATTACCCTCGCAAGTGGATGTAATGGGGGTAAAAGTTTGTATGAAAAAACACGAGATACTTTTTGTTATTTAATAATGTATAATTTTTCGCTAATTCAGATAACGTGACAACCCACAACCATACGGCGGCATGGCGAAAATTTACTAGAAGAGCTGACCCCAAACAAATTGGGATAAAGCAAGGAAGAAGAATAAGAAGAAAAATGTATAATTTGGGCTCCATTTGTAAGAGTGACGTCGCCTTAAATGTTCCGTATGCCAGAGGCTACACTTGTAACGATTAATGGAGTTATGTTGAAGTTAAGGGATTCGGATTTTGTACAAACTTGGAGCATAACGTACCCGTTTTGTTCTTGCCTTGATACAGAAATAGGTTTTCTGTATGTAATTACCAATGTACTTAGAAGATATAAGTACATTAAGCAGTATACACACTAGTAAACTAAACAGTCAGCTAATATGCAGGTTTCCTCATGTTTTCCTTCAGGAAGGTGGTGGTCTATGACAAAACTCTCTCTCTCTCTCAGCCAAAAGACGTCCACTGCTGGACAAAGGCCTCCCCCAAGGATTTCAATAACGACCGGTCCTGCGCTGCCCGCATCCATGCGCAACCCGCGACCTTCACCAGGTCGTCGGTTCACCGAGTGGGAGGCCTGCCAACACTACGTTTTTCGGTTCGTGGTCGCCACTCGAGATCTTTTATGCCCCAACGGCTATCTGTTCTACGAGCTATGTGCCCCGCCCATTGCCACTTAAGTTTGGCGATTCTGCGGGCTATGTCGGTTGCTTTAGTTCTCCTACAGATCTCCTCATTTCTGATTCGATCACGTAGGGAAACTCCGAGCATAGCGCGCCAAAACAAAACAAAACATGCAAAACATGCAACAATCAAAGCATGACAAAACTACCATACATGAGTCAGATTGGTCTACCAACTCATGCGGCACAGGTAGGAATTGAACCCGGGTTCTACCCGACCATAGGTGGGTGTCATTACCACTTGGCCACCACAGCTTCAAATTTTTGAAATTATAGGCATACATGCTGTGCCCCGAAGTTTTTGCTCCTCTGGAAACAGGATAAAACTCTCCTTTCTAAAGTCGGCAAATTGGCAAAGTTAGTAAATTTTCAAACCCCTTTTCAAATAAATAAAATTATAATTAAAGAAAAACAAAATGTAATTTCATCTAAACAATCAAAGCAAACTTGCCCATTCCGTCCAACCGCTATATTTCACAAAGATGCTGGTTGTGCACCCTGAAAAGGTAAGGCCAACCGAAGCAGACTGTAAAATATGAAAATAATCCCCTTCTGTAATCACCGCAGACCTAAAAATGAGGGTCCAGGCAAATGAAAAATCAGTCAAGTATAAAATACACGCGCTCATTAAGGCCGTAACTTAAACCCGCTGCCGTCATTTAAAAATGAGTAAGAATAAAATGTTAAATTGAATACGAAAAAATAAAATATTTTTCCTGACAAATTTTAACATTGTAGCCTTATTTTAATAGTGTCATCAGTTTAACTATATGTATTGTTCCTTTTACACAAATCATAATGGTAATAGTTATTGTACACAATGAGCAAACACTAACAAAAAATAAAACAGAGTTAGTTATGTTGCAGTATATTAATAACACAGCTGTGTCCTGCGGCATCAGTCCCAAGGGTATTTTGGGAGTCTTCAACCTTGTTATGGGAGTGGTAGTTATTACCATTACTACACATTTGTTATCTAAAACGCTGTAATTAAAGTTGAAGCAACTTAACATATTACGATAGTATAATTGTTCTAACATAAAAACCTTAGTTAGGTTTTTATGTTAGAACAATTATACTATCGTTACATTGAAAGTTAGATTAATGCACTGAACTAAATTTCTTAAATGAAATTTAAAAAGAAAACTTAAAATTGAAAAACTCTTTTTTTGTTTTTCTTTGAGCTGACTAGTCTATCTGTTGTTAAATCTACGGTCATCACAAACCGTACACACAAGGAGTTGTTTAAAAATTATCCCTTAATACGGACCCTTTCTCGGATTACGGATTATGTGGAAGTTGATTTGATTCCCTTGCTTCGGCCCTGGAAAATTCAAATTTAGTTAACTTGGCTTTTGGGTTTGTTCGGATTGAAATTGTTACATAGCTACTGCGACGGCTAAGTGCTTTATTGGACGACTGCTTTTGTCTGGTAATCGATCCCCGTAGATTCGATTTAATATTTAATTGTACTATCTGTATGATCTCAAATGATTGCCCGAGCGAGCGATGCCAGCGAGGTTTCCGTTTTAGCTTGACCAAAAATTATTATTTATTTTATTTATTTATTAAATTAAAATATATATTGTCACAAAACTTCACTGCTAACAGTGTACAAAAACCAAGTAGTTAGGTTTAAACGTACACACGTCACATTTCTGTCGCAGTTCCGAATCTCACATAAGGATTTCGGAATAAAAGTAATCTAAATCATTATTATGTGCTGAATATAAAATTTCTGACTCCACTGAAATTTTATTTTAATTGTACACGGGGTAAATTAGACAAGAACTTTATGAGGTCACGACCCTTATAAATTTGTGAAACAACATACGGAGAAGGTCATGTTATTCTTTAGTAAAACTATCCATCCATCCATCTATCGTCAAACAGGGATTTTGCCCGGGTAAAAAATTAAATTATATGTAAATAACGAAATATAATAATTGAATGTCACTTTAACTGATCACTTTTAGGGTTCCGTACCTCAAAAGTCATAAACAGAACGGCAGAATCACTTTGTTGTCCGTCTATCTGTCTGACACTTTTTCTCAGCAGTAGCGTGTAAATAATAAGTTGAAAATATTAGGTCTATGATGTAAGGGTTACCCTAAAAATTATCTGATTTGATTTATAGGAATCATAAACGTATAATCATGGAAGTAATAAGTACTTACGTTAAATACTTTACTGGCAGTAGGTAGGTATATTATAAATGGAATCTGCATTATTTTCCAATGATTTTCCATAGGACAACACGACGGAGGTCCGCGTTGAATGAATGAATGAATAATTTTTATTGCTGTAAACATGATAAAAAAATAGTTGTTACAATGCATAAGTTTTCAGGAAACACATGTTTAGTTATTATTGACAACATTTAAGAGTCATATTTATTCGATACATTTCATGCGTCGCAGTAAGATTATAATGAATTCATAAGATAATAAAAAATATGTTGGATGTCTACAAACTAATCAAAATTTAAACGTTGCTCTATACTATTTTCTCATTAAAAAAACCAAGTAAAATGTAATAACTTTAACGGAGTGATTTTTTCTCTCTGGTAATAACATTTCCGTTAAGAAATCCAAAGGAACCGCGACTCTTAATTTAATTTCTAATGAAATATGGTATCTCGTGGTGTTAAATCACTGGGTTGAATCTCGTCGGGAGTAAATCACTAAGAATATTAATGTTATGGCTCTTGGGCGGCCATGACAGCGGGATGAATGGCTAACGAACATTCAATTTGTGAATATGTAAGATAAGGGAAATAATAGGACTTTGGGATGTTTTCTCATATATATTATACAGGGTAAATATTTAATCAATTAATATACAAATGAATAATCTATTACAAATGATTATCAGCAACACGCTTCATCAAAAATCTTCACAAATATTTATCAGCAACATGCTTTGTCAAAAATCCAAATAAATATATCCGCAACACGCTTCGTCAAAAAGTTTACAGAAAACATCCGCAATAAACTTCGTCAAAACACAGTGTAAATTGTTTATGATATATAGATAGATAGATCAACACTTTCTTGCACCATTTACAGAAAAGAACATACAAAATAGTGACAAAAGTAAATACATAAATGAGCGCAAAGGCAATTTCTTCCAGCCAACTTTTGGGTGGAATAATTGGCAAAAATAAAATCAAAAATTCCATATTGAAAATAGGCCTTCAAAGAAGGCACTTTTTATGTCTAAAACTAATTATATAATCATAGTGTATTATATGCCTTAAAGCTACAAACTACTAGCATTTCGGAACGACCACTGCTGAGAAGAAATGCCAAAAGAAACTCATCATTCCCCTTCCATCACATCCACTTCACACTTCCATGGCATCCGTTCAACTAGTGAAATTACTCATGAATACGAGCAACTTTTTGTATGGAACTAACTCTGATGCCTCAAAAAAATACAGGTATTTTTTTGAGGCATCAGAGTCGGTTCCATACAAAAAGTTGCTCTCGCCCAAAATGTGCGAAACAGCTTATTTTTCAACCGATTTAAAAAAAAAAACAAAAAGAGGAGGTTCTCAA
The DNA here is from genome assembly GCA_018467065.1 of Ephestia elutella. Lineage (NCBI taxonomy): Eukaryota > Metazoa > Arthropoda > Insecta > Lepidoptera > Pyralidae > Ephestia > Ephestia elutella. Next base: position 4,285,725 of record CM031572.1, read on the forward strand.
GTTGGATGTATTTTTTTTTTTGAGATATCAGTCACTCGCCAATAGCATCAACTTGTGAGCGTTAAACCTATAACCATAATTCTAACTATTCAGTAATAGTGTTAATGTTAAAAATATAAACTTAACGTAAAATGGAATTGTGGCCATAAACTCATTTAACAATTTCCAAATAATATGTACAACATTTTACTAAAATTATCTGTGTGAGCGTAAATAAGGAATTAAGTTCAACAAATTGCAAGAACTTAATTACCGCAAAATACATGTGGATTAGTTTCACGAAATGAATTAACGATAGAACGAATGAAGATCCAACGTTCATCAGTGGACAGGACACGCAACCTTTTATGTAGGTAGTGACTATACATTTATGGATTTACAACATATGGACTGAGAGCCCAAAGCCCACATGCCAGCATTATTTAGATAACCTAAAAAAATCCCGCTTTCCACTTAGATACACAGGCTCGACCCGTAGATCCGAGAATTCTTTATTCTCTTTGATTTTATTTAAGTTTACTTTTAAAATTAGGCAAATTAAAAAATTATATGACTAAAGATACATATAAATCGTACTCACTTATGGTAAAGTATTGATCTGTATGGTTTACAGTATACTCTCAAAACCAATATTTATAATAAATTTTAAACAACATTAAATTCTTTAAAATGTTTTCGTAAACTTTGTTTTTTAGAAATGTTATTTGGGTAGTATTTCAAGACAACTTAAAAGTACACAGACCAAAAGATTTTAGCGTTACTAAAATTACACAGGGCAAAGGGCCTGGGATCTTATACTATCATGACCACATAATAACCCTTTGATTGATGAACACATTGCTTCGTAAACTGAGTTTTCAGACTTTCATTATTAGATTGCAATTTTCTACGGCTCAAACAATTAACTTGAAAATTAAGTATAAGTTTAAGCATAACGATGAAAAATACCATTTTGAGATCGAATTATACAAAATTTATGTGCGAGTCATTACAATCAAGTAAATTGAGATATATTTTAAGTATTTTTATAATGACTTCCAGCCGTACTAATTGTTCTCATATTACACTTTTGAATTAGAAAATGAATACCTAATGAAAATTTCTAACTGCAATTTTTGCGTCACTTATTTTACTTAACCCTCGCTTTATTCGCTAATTACTAGCTGTTGCCCGCGGTTTCGCCCGCGTGAGTTTCGTTTAGATGAAAAATCTTTTTGTGTTCCAAACCGTTTCAGATGTTTCAGATCTTTGATTTTTATACGTCTACAAAAAATGGTCATCAGATTAATCAAGTTTTGCCAAGGCGCCATTTCCATATATGTTATAGTGTCTTTATCTCTTGGAGTTATACTTACATCAGATGTTCCAGATCTTTAATTTTTATACGTCAGCAGTGTTTTGGTTCTTCAACAGGTATTCCAGTTTTCAAAATCAATTATAGCCTTAATTTTGCCCAGGCTTAATAGCTATACAACATAAAAAGTTTCATTCAAATCGGTTCAGTACTTTCGGAGACAAAAATTTTTTTGCTTTCTATTATTCTTTTTAAGTGTCCCCCTATCCATTTCATTCAAAAATACAAAATGTACAGATAAATTATTTATACTCTCTTATTATATCTATAGATTAGCTAAATATTCCTAATTTTTGTAACTTGATAATTATTTTAATAAAGTAATTTCTCATAAAATCTAAAAATTACTCTACACGTGTAATAGAAAGCAATGATGTGTAATACAAAGTGCTACTTAAAAATCATTTGTTTAGGTAAATTACTCCAGACTTTTAGGGCACTTCTACGTACAATGGCAACATTTTCAAATCAAGAATCCACAGACCTTTTTTTTCGATCTTGACATTTCCAGGCTTTGACTTTTACAACTGACATTTCCCGACTTTGCCAATCCACGACTTTGAAGTTTCGAGACTTTGTGATTACATGATAGCAAACTCACAAAATAAATTACCTATGAAACAAGAATAGTCGCGAAATGTCAAAGTCGTAAAAAATATTGGTGAGTTCTACTAAAATCGGTAGTCGGCAAATGTCAAAGTCACAGAAAAAAATTCTAATCAAGATCCCACAGACATTTTTCTACGACTTTGACATTTTTCAGCAAAAAAAATATTTTTTCTCCCTTACTTTGGTTTTTAAGTCCTAAATTCAAAACTTTGCAAGGTATCCACATAAGTAATACCTCTCAAGAAAGCCCAAATACCAAGGATGTTTTTAAAATGGTTTTTTAAAAAAGGCTTCTTCCGTTATTTTTTTATAATCTCCGTAAAAATGGATTCCCTAATTTTTTTTTTGGTAACTTTAAATAATTTAAAAATAAATTCTGATGTCACAGATGCACAAAACATGTTTTTTTAGAATGTTTATACATTGCTCTAATAAAATAGAAATAAAAATAATTATATTTTGCATTGATTTCGCCACTGCTAACAATTAAGTGTACGATTTTGGAGTTTTCGTAAAATAATTTAAAAAATTCCTAAATAAAATCGGTAACACTTTGCTTAAGAAAATTTTCTCTTCAATGACTCTAAATGGTCTATACTAGCTTCGCTTTAAGGCTTTGTATCGAACTACCAAACATCCTGTATATAGATTATTACTAATAGAAAATAATTGGTCAAGTGCGTGTCAGACCACGCACAATGTAGGGTTCCGATGGAGTCAATTGGCTACACTGTACAATATACCTATACCCTGTATAATATACATACATATCCTGTATAATATTGCCTTGAGACTCGAAAGCTACACTTAGCTGAACAGCTAGCTTATTGTTGGAATGGAGATTTGACACGTTGACAGCCTATGACGAGAACTCCCATTCCCTTGATTAACTTTTACAATCTCAGCGGGAAGAAAAGCAACTGGCATATTCTATGCTTTTTTTTTCATAGACCAGCATGAAAGCAATTCAAACCGATTTCCAATTAAAATCGGCTAATTGCACACGATTCAAAGCCGATTGAAATCAAAAGTAAATTTATTTTTCAACGAGCGTCGATGTAACCGAACACGGGAGTTTCAGTGTAACTACATAAGTTAGTTTTTTAGTTATTGGGGTTGCCAAAACACTTTTCCCATATATTTTGGTGGAATTATGAATTTTAATGAACCGCCTGACCTTATTTTTGTTTAATCACTGACTAAACCATAACTATATAACCAAAATCTTTCCTGAATTTTTATTTTTGAAATGTGGGTATAACTTATCTAAAATAATAAAAAACAATGATTTTTAGGGTTCCGAAGTAAACAAGGAACTCTTACAACCGGATAGACAGACGTAACGAAACTATATAGACCTACCTAAATTAGTGATTTGATGTAAAAAAGCATCTAGTTACACCTATTATTTTTTAAGATTTATAATTTTTAATGATTTAGAAGGCAAAGATAAAAGTTTTGTAAAAACTTATTTATTCCGTAACTCTCATTCATTGTTATAATTATTATGATTACAAATGTTACAATGTGTGCCTTTATGGTTGGTACCAAGCTTATTATCAAAGTTTGTGCATAAATTACTTGTTTTGTTTAGGATTTGTGGAAAATGGTATGTATTTTGTTAACTCTGGGGTAGGCTTGCCTTCATTGTAAAGACAACAGAAAGAATTAAATAAATAAATATTGTTTGATTTAAATAGGCTTATAAATAGCACTTTTGAATCGTCATATTACGTCAACGTATATATCGTCATATTACGTAACGTCACGTCAACGACGTTAAGACGTCACTTTATAACATGTGTCTTATAATTAAGGAACTATCTAGTGGACGAATATATTATTATTTTGTAGTTATAACAAGTAAAATATAAAAAGGCGGAGATTCACTAAGAGACAGTGGGTGATTAATACCAGATGTGGGATAACAAAAATAAATAAATTTATGTGATTAATAGGCATATTTATATCTAGTTGCTAATGACAGTTTTTTTTTAAATGTTTTTATCCGCTACGAGAACCTAATCAAACTAAGTCGATTCTATTTGTAAAATATTCTTTGCCAAAATAAAACTTAGCTTCCTATGGTCATCAATCACGCTTAGCTATTCACCCACAACACGTGATTAGCGAGGAACGAATGCATTAACAAACACACAGCCAAGTGTGTGTTGATAATCGTTTTCACGTGACGTTTTTCCTTTCATTTGGGTGATTGATGGAAATAAACACATGTTTTTTGATAAGTATATTAGTCAAATTACTCAGTACTAGCCTATGCCCGCGATTTTGTCCGCGCATATCTCAGGTTCTAAAAGGTATATCAAGTTGAAGCTTACGCTAGATTTTAAGTTAGACCGTTATAAATACAACAGTGAAAACCGCATCAAATTTGGTCCAGTAGTTTTTGCGTGCTGCGCGTACAAACATACAGTCAGAAAGACAGACATACGGACAAAAATTCTACGAAAAATGGTTTTAGCTTCTATTGGCCCTATGAAGATCCCTCATAGTTTTTGTTTAATCTTCTATGTACAGACATAGACCAGTTATAGTTTTATTATATGAATTGACTAGCTGGTGCCCGCGGCTTCGCTCGCGTTAATCCTTTCTTAGCGGAAGCCTACGTCATAACATCTACCTGCATGCCAAATTTCAGCCCGATCCGTCCAGTGGTTTGGGCTGTGCGTTGATAGATCACTATGTCAGTCACCTTTGAGTTATATATATATAGATATGAGTTGATTATATTAATTAGTTTTCGACGTGAAAGTGCCTTTGAAGGCCAAGTTTCAGTAAAATATTTTGACTTTGACTTCAAGGCCTTCTTTGTGATGTAGCTTTCTTCCCTTTCCACATGTGACCATACCATCCTAACATGTAAATTATTATTATTATAATTCAGATCCTACTGCTGGACAAAGGCCTCCCTCTCCTCCCTCCATTTATCTCTATCCTGAGCTATTGAAATCCATTTTGCAGAGTGTGAATCTAAGTATCCATGTAAATATGTTATCATCCATATAAACATGTAAATATTTCACAAAAAAAAAACAAGAAATTGATTAAAATGATAAAGGTAACCATTATCAGGGTTAGGTATAACTACCCCTATAACTGCCCCCCCAACCCCAATCACGGTCAGTTTAGCTCGGGGCCTGATTGATGACTCCTTCCATGCCGGTCTAATCTCTGACACACTCGCGTACTAAGACAGGAATGAATTATATTGTACAAGTTATGCATGGTATTGTTATTTTATGCCCTTTATTTAGTACAGTATTCCTTATTTATGGTGCTACCCATGGCTAATCAGAGGGGGTGAGGGGCGGTACGTAAACTCCGCCTTAAAGCAGACACAATAAGGTTACTTTTCGAATTTTCTATAATTTGTGTTTTTGCTAGTGAGTTTTCGTCAGGCACTTAGGGTAATTATTTTAGAGGTTTTCTTTTAATTGTGATAAAACACTAAATATATTTAAAAAAATAAACCGATATCGTTTTAAATAAATGTAGTCTTTATTTAATTCTTTAAAAAAATTCTACTGTTATCGCTTAAATTACGGTGATTTTCGACGATAAAGGAAAAAAAAAAACAGGATTATGTATTTTTTTTATCGAGTCTTATTTATTTTATTTGTAATTTGATTTGATATAATTCTAGTTTAGTAATTTTCTCTTTACGGGATATTTTTCCTGCTTCAGTACTTCTAACCTTTGGTTCACACTTGACGTTTAAAGACAGTACGTTTTCGGGGGTAGTGGCCGCTATCATACAATCATACTAGATGAAGTGTTTGAAAGTTTGTAGTTTGTTAGTAGGGGGTAATTTTTGGAACTACAGAACCGATTTTAAAAAATCCTTTCACCAATGAAAAGCTACATCTTACCTGAATGACATACTATAATCGACCGAGCGAGCGCAGCGAGCGAAGCGTCTCAGTTTCCACTAGCCGAAAATTCTTTTGTCTGTCCGGATGTTATCGCCTACAGGTCGCATTTCTAAACCGATTCTCATGAAATTTTGTAAGCAGGTTCGGTAATTTTATAGAATTTTTTAGTCGAGCCAGTTTTTCGAAATTTTAAAAAATGGCCGAAATATATAAAAAAAAACCTCATATCTCAGCTATTTAAAAAATAATTCAAAAATGTCATTAGACATTTTTGTTATTCTTATTAAGACGCATTTTTTTTGTTTGAACAACATAGTAAAATTCAATAAAACCGCTATAAATCCATATGTTATAGATTCTCATACGATAGTTCACAAAAAAATCAATAGATGGCGCACCAATGCTTTTAATACTCGCAAAATCGCTAATACGTTTACAAGAGTGACTTGATTTATTTATTAAATAAAATTAAATGGTTCTTCAAAATCATATGGCTTTTTTTTGTCTTGCTTGGCTTTGAATTGTGTGTATTTATTTGGTTAATGGTATTGTATTGTGGATTGCTTTGCATGGTAGAATTATCTTGAACACTTGAAACAATTCTGATATCAAAAAACTTCATTGTATGATTAGAATCCTATTATAAAAAAAAGTAATTATATATAATACCTACATACTTACTAATCAGAGAGATTCGATTTCAAATTGAACTTTCTTTTTTGAACTTTAATTTTGTTGCACAAATAACATATACATAATAACCATACCTATGCATTTCTGACGACTGACGACCTCCGTGGCCTAACGGTCATCACGCCCCGGACGGCTACACCAGAGGTCCCGGGTTCGATCCCCGGTCGGGTCAAGATGGAAAATAATCTTTTTCAGATTGACGTGGGTTTTGGATATTTATCTATATGTATTTGTTATAAAATATAGTATTGTTAAATTAGCATCCCGTAAAATCTTGAACTTACGTTGGGGCTAACTCAATCTGTGTGATTTGTCCGTCTATATTTATTTTTATATTATTTTTTATATTATTTGAGGCTAAAAAGGCAGGTTTCAGTAATTTTTTTAGTGGTATTGACCAACCACAAGAACATGTTTCGGCTTATGGGTAAAATATGAGAACTTTTTACTTTCTTTCCAGCAATGGTAGCCTTGGTAGGTTGGTTTCAAAAATTTTTTTAGCCAGGGACATGGTAAAATATCGGTTATTTCGTGGAAGGGCTCGCGAGGTCTACTGTTCTGACAGAACTACTAGTTTATGTATGTACCTCCTGAGCGAAGCCGAGGTGGGGCGCTAGTGTTGTGAAGCATTCGTAATATGTGTATATTTACCACATAATATCTCAATTATATTTTTACCCAATATACTTAATCTATTTGTGAAACAATATGTTATACTTATTTAGGTCACCTATAAATAGCGCAATATTCGGATATTGAAATTAATTATCAGTTAATAGATCAACATACTACCACTTAAGGGTTTATTTCGAAGTATTTTGGGACACATAGTGGGCGGGTACAAAGCGCGGAGAACAAATAGCTGATGGGGCAAAACATTGACCACCTTTTGGCTTGTCCCAACTGTAAATGTAAAAGGAATAGCGACATTTACGATATAAGTCTTGACAACCTCCGTGGCCTAACGGTTATCACGCCAGACTGCCACACCGGAGGTCCTGGGTTCGATCCCCGGTCAGGTCAAGATGGAAAATGATCTTTTTCAGATTGGCCTGGGTCTTGGATGTGTATATATATATGTATTTGTCATAAAATATAGTATCGTTGAGTTAGTATCCCATATCACAAGTCCGGAACTTACTTTGGGGCTAACTCAATTTATGTGATTTGTCCGTATATATTAAAAAATATATTATTAATATTATTATATTAAAAAAAAAGTAATAATCGACACCTAAAATATAAGGAATTAGTCTCAATGCGTCTCATGGAGGCAACTGGTCAAACCGCCTGGCCAAACCGGTTTATACCGGCTCGGCGCCACTCGCCGGGTGCGAAATGTCAGGGCTCGCGCGCAGTCGTGTTCGCGCAGCATTCCTTCGTTCCTTTATGAACAAAATGGTTTATTGCACTGTGTGCTTCAATAATCATGTAAAACATAAAAAACGACGCGGCTAGTATAACATTAATTTCGTATCGTAAATGCCAACAACAGTACAAATTAATAGGTATCTTTTCCCGCGGATTGACACAGGTAGGTATGTAAACATAATAAGTACCTATAGTATAAGCGATATAAATCTGGACAAAAGGTCATTGACGTCTCTCTACCAATGTACACCATTTTTGGAAACGATACTATACAATGTCTTACAAAATTATCGCAAATACGTCTCCTTGCGAATCGCAGTAGGAGGCGGGGTGAGCATAATGACCTTGTCAGACGTCACAAACATTTTTTTAAAGACATTAAAATAAAAACAAACCCAATTGGTATTTATGTATGTGGGGTTGAATATAACGTATGACAGGTTGTGCAAAAGGAACAAAAGTACCTATGTAAGCCTAAGGCGCAGATATGTGACTAAAAAAATATTCAGTATTTTGGAGAATAACTTTTATTGTTACAATAACAACATATTTAAACATATCAGAAATCACGATCATATCTACATAACGTAGATAATAAAACTGTAACTGGTCTGTGTCTGTACTTAGAGATATTTATTTACCTAAGAAAAAAATATGGGGGTCTTTATGCCAATAGAAGCCAGAACAATTTTTGCTCAATCAAACAAAACAACTAATAAACTATTAACATTAACAAAAACAAATAGAGAAACAATAACAATCAATAATTTACAACTAAAAATAACCTGGAAAAGCATATGTGGCCATATGGGCACATTCAACGGAATGAAGTTCGTACGAGACCGCGGTGCCGGGCGGGCGTCGAGCTCGTCAAAACCGTAGACACAAGAAAGAAAGACACAAGTGTACAAATTCTATCTATGAGTTTCGCTGCTTATATTATTTGTATATACTGTATCCATACTAATATTATAAATGCGAAAGTTTGGATGTGAGTTTGTGAATTTGTGAGTTTGTGAGGATGTTTGTTACTCAATCACGCAAAATCTACTGGACGGATTTCGATGAAATTTGGTACAGAGGTAAATAATGACCTGGAATAGCACATAGGCTATTTTTAATCCCGGGAAAAAGCACTGTTCCCGTGGGAAATTCACGCGGGCGAAGCCGCGGGCAAAAGCTAGTTTATATATATATACTTATGTATTATTTACATATATATTTATTTACCTCTATATAAATATTTATTGCGGTATTCGTATTTAATTATGTATGATATTATTATTTACTTAAGTATATGTACTTAATAATAATATCTTTATTATACACCCACCTAAAATTTTCTGTATAACCCAAAGGTTGGCTGGTAGATAATGCTTTAGCATTAAGCTCTACTATTGTACGTTTACTCTGTATTTTTGTACAATAAAGGTTAAATAAATAAATAAAATAACCGCCAAGCCAAAGGTGCCGCACTTCTGACTAGGCGGAGCGAGTCTGACATCACACGAATCATTGCGACTTGCGACAAACCGATATAACTTGATTTTTTACGAATTCAAGGGCCATTTATTTTATTAGCTTTATTAAAAATATTAGGTTCTACAGTTACAGATGGAATTGAGTAAAAGAAGGCATTTAATATATCATAATAAACTTCGAAACATAATAATAATTAATATTTCCTATAGATTTCGCCGTTATAATACGTGACGTTATAACTCGACTTTATTTTATTTGGAGTTACGCCAGTGTAGCTCAACTACCTTTACGCGCCGGTACTAAGATTTCACGAGGGACGATAGTTTGCGATACCAATCTATGGTAAGCGATAATTATCGCAAAATAAAAATGTCTTGTTGTAGGTGCCAGGGCAATGACCTTTTATTTTTTCTTACACGATCCAGAGTTATAGCATATCCTAACTAATTTGCGAAAGTGAGTTTAATTGTTGGCCACCTCTTCACGCTTTATCTACTGAACCAATCTTACTGAAATTTCGCATAAATAGGTACATATAGTACTGAGCAGGACATAGGGTACCTACCTTTCATTCCGAGAAAAAGCACTGTTCCCGTGGGAAATTCACGCGGGTGAAGCCGCGGGCTAAAGCTTGTTTTATATAATACGAGATTTATGTCCCAGATGATTTGTGTACCTATATAGGTGACTAATTACCCTATTTGTGATTGAATTATTATCCTAGTATTATAAATGCGAACATATACTATGTTAGAGTAGGCATACCTAGCTACCTATGTTCCGTTTTTTGTGCCTGAACGGCAAAAAGGATTTCAATGAAAGGTATAGATATAGATTGGAGAAATAATATGTTTTTTTTTCAATAACCAAGTGATAGCCCTATAAGAATAGGTATGAATTTTGTCGTCTCTTAGGAAGCTTTCCATCTGTATAGTTTTAAGTAATCTGTGCCCAAGAGCTGGCGTCGAAATAGTTCCAGATGAATTCATAGGTGGCGCTTAGTAAAAGGCGAGACCATTCGAAGAGTAAAAATGAACGGTATTGGCATTAAAAAAAAAACCTAATAAAAAACATCTAAAAAGTATCAATATTGTGATTTGTGCAACTGTCAAACTGTTATGTGATTTTTTTCTGCCTCTGGCTGACAATAAAAAGCGCACAATATAGGTACAGCCATTATTACAACTCGGCTTTCAATAAAACGCCATCTGTTGAGACTTTTTTATACTGTTTTTTTTTCTTAATTAAAAGTCAGAAAAATCGCTCATTGCCATGGCCATACATTAGTCTCATCTGATACAGCCATTCCGACTTGAAAAGAAGAAGAAGGTGATCATGTATTGCCAAGCGCAGCGTTGGACACCCACCGACCTGGTATGATGACCTGACGAAGTTCGTAGGAAAGCGCTGGGTGCAAACCGCTTCCAACCGGTTATTTCGGAATTCCTTAGGAGCCTATATCTATCAGTGGACTTCCTCCGGCTGAAATGATGATCATGCTTTTGGGACACCCATTTCTCATCAACAGAGTGACCTACCGGAATGGAAAGTAGTTAAAAGGTTGTCCGTCATAGGCGATGATGTGAGGTTCAGAAAGGAAATACAGCGAGCATTGTGGGTAATTTTGAACCGGGTATAAACATTTATGAAAATTCATCTGAGAATCTAACTGGGTAAAATAAAAATAACTTTTATGTTGTCAATTAATGGGGTCAATCATATGGATCAATTCTCTTTTATTACTCTCTCTTCTCTAATTATATTATATGGTACCTATTTATATTGAAAGATAGTTAACCCATCTACCGGTTTTTCTATAGGTAGAAAGTAAGTTTATGTAGGTAAATAGCATTAACTAATGTCGTCATAGTAACAGATCAAACAATATACATGGCTTTAATTAACCTCAAGGGTTAACCAATTAACCGACATTCCGTGGACAAACTAATTGCAGTTACGTTCCCTATTAATTAACATCAATAACTAAATATTAGCATAGCTATTTCTTTTTGTTAAAGTGCCAAATAGATTCGCCGCTCTATAACCCACTATCGATAAGCTATCGACAATTTTAGACACTCCGTTTTTATGCCGCGGGGTTAAAAATAACACACAAAAATCACCAACTACAAAAGAAACCGCAAGCATCAGAAAAACAGACCAAAATGTCCGTCAGTCTCAATCAGACGGTCCCCTGGGTCAAAAAGTACGCAAAAGCATAATACCAAGGGACACCGGGTCTATTCCTGTTGGCTTCCACTCTTTGGCCCCTTATTTTTCTTAGCGTGTCAACTCGGCGGATTTTTGTGAGGACCAATACGACGCCACTAATATCTGTGACGTCATAGATCTTACAGATACTGCTATCTGTACGCTGAAAGACCCTTGAGAAGTAAGTAGCAAGATCCACCAAATGTGACTGACTTTGTTGTTTGTCAGTTCGACCACCTTATTATTTTTGCTGGTTCCTAGCCTGTTCTTTTTTCTCCTTTTATTTTTTCTTATTTTATGTAAGGTCTTTTAGATCATATCATAGATCTTTTATAATACTAGATCTATGTTTAGAAAAATATAGTTCCGTTATCGCTTGGTATTTTAATCTACTTTACCACAGAAATCTGTTGAACCTTTTCTAGATGGAAACTTTTTTTATAAGAGATTTGAGTGCGTTTGACCTCAATCTTGCCTGATAGGAAGCATAGATGAGGTCTAGGGTGGTACACGCAAACTCAAAATATGCCTATTCACTCTTGCCTTGAAAACCCCTAAATTATATTTTTCGGGAAACAGCGACGCGGGGAGAGAATTCCATACCTTAGCGGTTCGCAAGATAAAGCAGGAAGCGAACCGAGAGGTGCGGTGAGCTGGAATATCAACCACATATGGATGGAAGTGCAGTCTGTAGAATACACACAGACTTGCTTAATCACCGGCGACTAGTAAGTCGTCGGTGATTAAGGCTCTGAAGCCGTCCTGCCGTAAGCGACTCATCATTCACCAGCCTTCTGGCACGTCTGTCGATAGCTTCTTGGGCTTCGAGCTGATAGCGGGCGGATTCATCCCACAGACGGGAACAATACTCCATACAGGAGCGGACTTGAGCAGTGTAAGTAAAGGCTCAATAGTTGGTCCGGAGTAAAATACCGTTGGACTTTGGAAAGGATGCCTAGCTTTTTAGAAGCAGTCTTAGCCCTGGTCTCTATATAACTACCGAAGTTTAGATTCGATGAGAAGTTGAGAAACTGGTGAGAAATGAAAATACCTTTAACCCTTAGTCGTAATTCTCATGACTGAGGGCCGTGGTCATTATATGGAATGAAACACACACAACGACTATCTTGGCAATGTTAATGGAGTGGTTTGCCATTGCCTTCTCCATTTCACACACTAGCTGATAATCATCAACCAGAGTACAGGTTTCCTCACGATGTTTTCCTTCACTGGAAGCAAGTGGTGGTCGATGGAAACTACCATACATGAATAAGATTGGTATACAAACTCATGTAGCACGGGCAGGATTTGAACCTGGGACCTTTGCAGCCACAGGCGGGCGCCCTACCACTCGGCTACCACCGCCTTCGTGGTGTGGTGGCTTAGTGGGTATAATTAACATTTTTATGGATAAGCTTTTGATGGATAAAGCCTTTTTTTCTGGATATCCTCCAGTGGGAAACGGAAAGCTGGAGACAACGGGAACGGACAAGGGACGAGTTCATCCTGTATGAAGGGCCGATAGTTCCATTTCACGGTGCGGTGGGCAAGCGTATGCGGGCCTGTATTGTTTTATTTATAAAGCCCACAAGCCGCATATTTATCTCTCTTTGATGTGGACATAAGTAGTAAGAATTCCATCTGAAAATGAGATTTTTTGGCGTTTTTATGAGTTATATTGTTTTACCGTGCAAAAAATTCAGATCTATCTAAAAATATTTTTTTGGTGTTTTTTATGAGTCCTCTTTTTACTGTACAAGAAGTTCGGAAATTCCTTTTAGTATACATATGACAGTAAAATTAATTGCTGTCCTGATTATACTTCGTATTAGTCTAATATAGATCGAAAAACTTTTCTACCATCTGTGATTTCTATAGAACTCTGCCAATTAAGGTTTAAAATAGCTGATACCTCACCCTCGCATTTACATATGAAGTCTGTTGGAGATTTAGGACGATTAGCAGATTTCCGAACGGATAGTTAATCCTACACAAACAAGTTGATGAAGGGTTGTTTAAGCTGTTTAAGTGCTGTAGTCATGGAAGTAATAAGTAGTTGTACAAAGTATTTATTACTTCCATGGCTGTAGTCTTTCACAGTTGTCACTTCATGCCATGTTGATGTGAATATGACATTTTATCCTAATCATAGATAATCATGAGGTTTTAGCCGTGGTCCTACTAGTCTGACCCTCTGGTGGGTCGACGGGTAATTTTCTCCGTTTACCCACTATACCACGGTGGGTCTACGGTTAACATAGCTCGTCGTGCGCGCGATACAATTATATCAAAACTTTTATTTAAAGCTTTGGCTTCTGTTTTGACTTGACACGCTTTCACGTTTAAACCTCCAAACCGATTTTGATGAAATCAGCAAAAATGTTTCACCTCGTGTTTTCACCTAGGTGTCTATCTCAATTTATTAAAAAACATAGGATACTGTTATTTTAAAAAATCAACACCCAAAGGACTGGAATAGGTTAATAGAATTTATGTGGAAATTTCTACAGTTCCCAAGTTAAGTAGTATACATAACTTACTGTGTAGTAGGTTTACAAATCGCGTGATAGCATTGATCAATCATGCAGGGACTATCGCGAAGCAATCATAGTAATTTCGATGAATAACATGAATATTTTGTACAATAAATTACGTCCGAAATGCAATGTAAATCTGATAATACTTTTGTTGACTGGAAATCACGGAAACAATGTTGTTAAAGTAGTTGTGTTACTATGGGTTTATAAAATAGATTTTGTCCTTGGCTTCGACCGCGTGACTTTAGTTTTTCACTTATTTCCCCCCTTAGGGGTGGAATTTCCGAAATTCCTTTCTTAGTGCTCACTTACGCTATGCAAAGAACCTCTCTGCATATAAAGTTTCATAGCATATATGTTTATATCATAAGATTGCCTATTTATATTCTTTATACAAAGAAAAAAATATCGAAAGAAATAATCATAATAATAAAAACGCGATAATCTGATCCGGAAAATTACTTTCCTTGCCCTTCCGTATGGGTTCTGGGTTGTCCAAAATAAATGTAATGGTCAATAAATAGATATGACCATCCACGATTATTAAAATTATGGAATTATTCTGCCATAATATGAAATTTATTCATTTAAATGCGTATGGATATGATGATATTTTAAAGTACCTAATTTAAGAGAGAAGAAAAGTTATAAGTAAGAAGGAAAGGTATATGTATGACTGGTACTTTCAAATTTTGGACCAAAATGAATCACCTTTCTTTCAGGCTCCTAACGCTCTAACAGGAATGTCCCCAGTAACTACATACCTTTACAAACGAGGTCAAATAATGTCACGTGTCTCAATCGCTCCTTGCACAATAATAGGTGTCATTTAATTTTCCCAGGTGAGCCCTAATGGTCGACCTGACGGGGGGTCCGATTCACATCACGTTTGTCGACCACTTGACAGAAGGTATAAAAGTATAGTACCCTAATCTCGGCGGGTTTGGACCCGGAACTTGACAGGTGAAGCCATCTGCCCGGTTTTATGGTGCCTTAATAATGTAAGTACTAGAACTTACTGAAATGCCAGATAATTACGTTAAATACCTCTCTCTCTCTCTCTCTCTCAGCCGAAAGACGTCCACTGCTGGACAAAGGCCTCCCCCAAGGATTTCCATAACGACCGGTCCTGCGCTGCCCGCATCCATGCGCATCCCGCGACCTTCACCAGGTCGTCGGTCCACCGAGTGGGAGGCCTGCCAACACTACGTTAAATACCTATGTAACGTTAATTAGGTACCTACGTTTCAATATTTTATTATCTTTGAATTTTTTCAAATTCTGAACTGATATGAAGAAAAAAAATCTTCAGTACCTACTCGTGCTATCATCACTGCTTTGCGATCTTTGTTCCTAGTTTAGTTGTCCAGTTCAGTTGACTGAACTATGCGATGGATTTGATGGTCAATGGTCTAGAAAAAAGGGGAATAAAGTAAGTAAGCAGTTACTTAATCACCTACGCAAATAATAAGAAACAGTTGAATTAAGCCAACTGTTCACCTGGGGTGAAAAACTAAAGTATAATTATAATTACCCTGGGAGAATCAGCCCAGATTCCTGTGGGAGACTGTCTTGTTATACCGATTTTTGTAGTAGAAACAATATAATTGTTGTTGCATGTAAGTTGAGGATGATTTTTCATAATTTTAAATAAATTGAATTGCTAATCAATTTAAATGATAACGATATAGAACTTAGAAAATAAAAAGTATTATAAATTTATCAAACAAACTAGCTGGCGCCCGCGGCTTCGCTCGTGTTATTTCTTTCGTAGCAGATGCCTACGTCATAACATCTACCTGCATGCAAAATTTCAGCCCGATCCGTCTAGTGGTTTGGGCTGTACGTTGATAGATCACTATGTCAGTCAGTCAGTCATCAGTCAGTCACCTTTGAGTTATATATATATAGATTGGGATGATCGCGGTATCTTATAATATTATTGCTGACCTTTTGTTCAGAAAAAGTTTGATAACAACACAGTTTTTCCTATTTCAAGACCAAATCCCGAAAATACATTTTTACAAATCAAACTCACCTATTTTGGCGTGGGTGCATGTGAATGAGATGACACAAATGAGCGTCAGCACCAAGTTCGCGATCTCCATGTTGCTTACTACACTAAGTCACTCGCATGGTCACTGGAATCTCTGGAATGAAAAAAATGTAGTTGTAATGAGCGATTTTTCTGACAGCTAAATTAAGAAAAAAAAATCAGTACAAAAAAGTCTCAACAGATAGCGTTTTATGAAAGCCGAGTCGTAATAATGGCTGAACCTATATGGTGCGCTTTTTCTTGTCAACCAGAGGCAGAAAAAATAATCACATAACAGTTTGACAGTTGCACAAGTCACAATATTGATACTTTTTAGTTGTTTTTTACTAAGTTTTTTTTTTAATGCCAATTCCGTGAATTTTTTGCTTTTTGTATGGAACTTTTTCTCTCGCCTTTTACTAAGCGCCATCTATGAAGTCATCTGGAACTATTTCTTATTTTAATTTGTGTCACGGAAAATCCCTCCAACTGCTCAGACTGGCTCTGAACAAAGCTAAATTTAAGGAGCTGACTACCAACATTCGATTAAATTTATATAATGCATGCTGTATTTGTCTGTAATAGACTGTGCAATTGGAATGTAAGTTTAATAAGTTTCTTTTGTTACATGTATTAGTGTAACAGTTGTAGACAAACCGATTAATTAAAATAAAATACATTCAGTGATGAATAGGCACATAAAGATGAACAAGAATCAGGAATGCAAAGAGTATGAAAAGAACCTTAGGGCCTGGTTCTGGTGGACCTAATATTTTTGAAACATTTTATGTAAAACCAGAGAGATGAATGAAATTTTTCCTTTTTTAATTGTGATAATTAAGTTCTGTCATGGTTTGAAGGTTTTATTATATCAAAATATTAAATATTTTCAATAAATAAAAAGCAAATGATATATTTCCAACGTATATTTTGTTTCGTTCACATAATTAACGATAGCGTAGTCAAGGCTTAAACTAACAGTAGCTTATCATTATCCTGTCCTTTAAGCATGTCAAAGTTAGTATCATAGATAGGGATGACATAGGTCACAACATAAATTGCTCAGGTAAATTTAGGAGACAAAATTTTCCCTAATTCGACTGGCACATTTCGTATCTCTGACATATTTCACAAGTCAGCGTAAAATTCGTGAATTTAACGATGCTATCCCGCCATCTGGCAAGACATTTGGGCCTTTAAAACAGTTTCACAGCACTTAACAAATGTTACGTGACCCGTTGTCCTAAGTGAGCGTCAAAAGCAGCAAGGCAGGGCGGCGCGACGCCATGTGTAAATATTAAAGTGGGCTTACGTCAGCGTTGCGTTGTCGCGTATTAAATTGCGTTGTCACTTATTATATTGCCTTGTAGCACAGCATTGCATCGCGTAGCGCAGCGTTCTGTTTCTCACCTAGACCGCTGGGTGAGTCAGCACATTTTCCCGCCCGTCAACCTCCGATACGTCATTTCCGGCGTGTCTTCTTGTCACGAGCTAACTGTGCGTGCGTTATTTCCGCGCGATGACATTTTAGCTGCCATCAACCCTTTTTCGACGATTTTCTGATTTGTCGCTATCGTGAATAGAGTGATAATTTGGGTGGGGCAGTTTTATTCTCTCTCTCATTCATCTACTTTTTTTAAATATTATTTTCTCTGAAAAAAGCGCAAAAAAACTCAGCATGACACAGAAAACTTACTATGGACTCATAACGTTACATGCTTATACGAAACGTCCGGAGCTCTCAAGATATCAAAATTTTGGGAACCCTAAACTAATTTGTACATTATAAACGTTTATAAACAAGTTTACTTTTTCTTGGATTAAAATCGTGTACTACCGAATTAAATAAATAGGAACGGTAAAATCATCAATTGGATAGACTGACAAAGATAACCAAATTGTTCCAATTTCAATATTTCGGTGGTTCAGAACTCTAAATAAATGTTAATCTGACTTTCTAAGAACACCTTCTGCCTTCGTCACGATCACGATAATGATAAAACAGACAAAAATATTATTCCATTTATAAAAAAGCTGCAGTTAACTTAACCCGTCAACTGAACAAATGGCAGCACAATATTCATAAAAGGGCCGCACTATATGGCTTCCATTTGGCGGGAAATAGCTAAATCGCCGCCAAGCCCACTGCAAACAAAGATGGCCGATATAAAAGAAGATAGCGCGGTGACAAAGTAAACGTGGACAGTGTTACAAACGATGCAGTGAATGTAAGCAAGGGGATAGTGCTGTCGTTACTTCACGACATGACTACACGACATGTCATAAGCCGCCATGTTGTTAGAAGTTTTGAAGTGACACGTTTCGAATAAATGTAATGTAAAAAAATATTGTGTTGATATAATGTGTTAACTTTTGTTTCGTCAAAATAATGAAGTATGAATTAATTTTGTTTCCCCAAAATATTATGGATTTCTTATAAAGGAAGCACAATTAAAAACTGTACCTACTGTGTAAAATTTACATGCATTTCATAAATTAAATTGAAACAACAAACTGATAACATTAAATGATCACTAAAGACAATGTCAAGACTGCTTTGTCATTTCCTTCCACACTATTGTCATTTCCTTCCACACTAAAAAAATAACTACAAGTGAACAGTTTTCACAGAATTCTCTTGTTGTTTTACGGAGTTGCTTCAATGTGTACGCTAAAGGTATGTTTAGTTCTGTTTGTGCTTTGTGTCTAGGTCCACAATAGATAATGGAATTATGAGAAAGCTTTGCGGTCTTAGTGCCTTTTGTTTGAACTAAGCTCAGATTGATGTATGCCATATTAAAAACAACGTCTACAAAATTATCTATATATATCTATTATTACATATAATAAAACAGTAAAAATATTTTGTCTGTACATTTAGAATTTTTGACTGAAATGGATAGAGGGACACTTTAAAAAGAATAATAGAAACCAAAAATATTTTTTTGGAATTTTTTGTCTGTCTGTATGTATGATCACGCTAATCTCCGAAAGTACTGAACCGATTTACTTAAAACTTTCATCAATTGCTTTTTTTAACTCAGCAAAACATTAACAGTTTGTTTTATCAAAATCGGTTCATTAAAAAAAAGTTATCGTCATTTTGAATGAAGTCAAGGCATGAGTTACGTGGACGAAGTCGCGGGCAACAGCTAGTGCCTCTATATTTTTCTTGACATATTGTGTTTTCTAAACTGATTTTTTACATAATAATTGAACTAATTTTTAATACCTATTATGTATGAATTATACCGAAACAAAAAAGTGGAAAAGTATGGTATTAAGGGTAACAATAAACTCTTTGTACATGAACTACACTACATCGTCATAAACTGCCATGTTGTTACAAATTTGAATTCTAATAAAATATGTTAAAAAAATATTATGTTGATAATATATGTGTACTTTTGTTTCCTCAAAATAATTATGCATTTATTTTATAGGAAACTCATTAGAAATGTACCTACTGTGTAAAAATAGGTATATGCATTTTATAATTTAAATTGAAACAACTAACTGATGACATAAAACGATCGCCACAACCTTCTCATTTTTGCTCACTTTGTTGGATGGTAAAATAGCCCTAAATAAAAAAAAAACAAAATCATTTATTCAGAAACTAGACCTTCACATGAGGTCAAATTTTCATGATCAACCCTATTTTTTTAAGCTACAAACTACTAGCACAGGGCGGGCGCTTCATAGAAACGGCGTGTCAAATATACCTACTACTACTACAAATGAAACTGTAAATCCGTGAACACGTCAGTAACACGTCAATGTGTGCGTTTTCATAGCATAACGTCCCACAACCACACAAGAACGGGGGGAAAGTGCGAGAAAAGTGCGGGAGATGCGGGGGGTGCCATATTGCGGGAGGGGCAGGGAGTTTCCTTTCTGTATGTAGTACTTATATTAATTCTGTGCTACTAATTTCGCGGAAGGACCGCTGAAAATCTTAATTTTACCAGTAAAATACTATTAAATTCCAACAATCAGAGCTTTTTCGTCATATTTTTAAAGGTTTTAAGTCATTAATGTAATTACATTAAATAATAAAGTTACATTAATAAATTCCCAGCGAGTCATACCAAAATGAAACGTTTTCATCGAAATGAGTTCCACAAGCAAAACCAATTTAGTTTCTCGCATGAAGTCCGTAAAGATCTGCTCGCATGCAACATGCATTCCTTAATAACCGTTAGAATCTATACAGTGTTTCCTTTCATAAATTAAATTTCCAGAACTTGCCACTGCAATTGGATTATATTTTATTACTAGCTTTTGCCATCGGCTTCGCTCGCGTGATTTTATTTTTTCAACTATTTCATTGGTGTTTAAATTTCTATTTTAGTGCTCAACGCTATATAAACAACATCTGATTTTGATGAATTTTGGTAAGAATACAGTTAAAAGACCCAAAGTCAAACAATGACTCTTATAACAAGTGGCTGCAATGGGGGGTAAAAGTTTAATGAAAAACACGCAATCAGAGGCATTTTTTTATTTCAACGTTAAATAAGGAATTATTGTTTACACTTAATACTATTTTAATTTCATTCAAATTTAGTTTGAGAATAAGCTCCTAAGGGTAATTAATTCGTAATTTGAATTCCATTTACTGTTCGTTCCATTTTCTGTTGTGTCCGTTTTTAAATTTTGTTTCAAATTTAATTTTCACAAAGGGAAAATTCTTGGAAGATAATATTATTTACAGAACAAATTAAGAAGATAGGTACAGCCAAATAAAATATATAACTGCCTACATTATATAAACAAAAAAGAAGAAAGTAGGTAACTATCTAACCCTCTTTGTCGATGAAGTCACAATTTTTTTAAATATGGGTGATAGAATTTATTAAAGTACAGATAATTTAAAAGATAACTAAAAACTAAGTATAATAATTAACTATCTAAAAAGATTATACAGTAAATTAACCTAAAATACCATGCCACGTTGGATGGCAAAGATTCTGAGCGAGATAAATGCCAGTCTGGTCACGAGAAACCTCAATCAATGTTTTCGATTTCTTTGTCGATCATAAGGAATCCTGCATTTTAGTTGATGATTATCAGCAGACCAATTCCCCTGGCGGCATTTGTTACCGAGTTAATGCCAGACTCGGCCAATGAGTCATAATCGCGAAATTAGAGCCAACCGTTGTCCATTTATAAAATTTTGTCAAAATAAGACTAGTAATTTTTGACAAACGCTAAACGGCTAGAATTTAAGGAGTAACAAACTTAAACCTCTATCATTACAAGTTTTCGCAAGATTACTTAAAACACTTTATTAAATAGAAATAGTATAGAAAACACTAGAGATAGGAAGTCATGGAAAGAGAGTGGGGACGGTTTTTCCCAGGACTGGGACATTATTTATTTATTTTATTTATTTCATTCATATAACAATTTACAATATAATTAAACAGTGTACAATACATAATCCTAATCCTAACTAATATTATAAATGTGAAAGTGAGTTTGTTAATTTGTTTGTTTGTTACCTCTTCACGCTACATCTACAGAACCAATCTTCCTGAATTTTCGCATACACATAGTTAGAAGTACGGAGAAGGACATAGCGTACCTTTCACCTGAGAAAAGGCACGGTTCCCGTGGGAAATTCACGCGGACGAAGCCGCGGGCGAAAGCTGGTATAATATGTATACATGTTAGCTATGAAAAAATTAAATAGAAAGCTAATCTTCATTTTATTTTAAACTCCCATTTGCGGCGCTATGAAACCACACCTGTTTATTATATTTTGCCTTTTTCTTTCCGCGGTAATTCGAGAAAGCTTTTTAGTAAACTTTAATTTTAGTGGGAAACATTTGAAAGCTCTTTCTTTTGACATCTTATTTTTGCTTTCGAATAAACTAATTTGATTTGTGTGGCTTTTATCGCAATATAAATTTATAAAACCAATACTTTTCATTTGATTAGATAGACTTAAAAGTAGGTACTCGTATCTCTTATTGTTGCAACATTCAATACTGTTGTTATACTAAATCATTACGAGTTTGAAGCGCGAAAATTTATAAAAAAAGATTATTTAAATGAATTGTTATTAACAATTCCTTTTCTTTTGGAAAAAAATGACGTGCTTTTTTTACATATTTTCAACCGACTTCCCAAAAAAGGAGGAGGTTATATGTTTCGATGTATGTATGTTTTTTTTTTATGTATGTTCGCCGATTTCTCCGCCTATAGTGGACTGATTTCCGAAATTATTGTTTTATTCGAAATAGTTTATTCCCAAGTTGGTCCCATTTTAACCATGTCAGAATCTATTCGGTAATTTTAAAGATACCTAACAAAATATTAAAATACAAACATTGGATTATAGAGCAAAAGCCCGCGACAGCATGCCCTTCCTTATTTTTATGAAAACTCAAAATTCGCTATGCATGTCCCCAACACAGAAATAGTGATTAGCGACTATAAAAGTTGGATCATGATTGCTTAGGTAGATGATTTGGAGCAATCATATTTAAAGTGGTAGCTTAATTTCCTTAAAGTAAGAGTTTTTTAAGATTTTATTCCGAATAATATGAGAAATCATGCCATCCATTGCAAAGCCATTGGTGAGAAAAAAAAGAATGCAGATACAAACCCCTGACAGACATTGTAACTTTACATTGTAAATTATAGTCATGTTTGTTTTATTATAATAGCTGAATTTAATAATACTTTGAGATGTCCCCAAAGGTGCTTTCGACCTATAAAATTCACTTTTGCTATCCATATTACTTGCATAAGCAACTAAGATTCAAACTTCATGAGTAGTCAATAATCTTTTTTACACGTGGATATACGTGAAATTTGACACCGAGAAAAATTCAGCATTTTTGAAATAAGGCAGGTTGGTCGTCTCGGGCTCTTGGTCTATTTATGTGCCAAAAATTCCATGGAATTCGGACAAGTTCTGACATTTCAATCAAACTGACATAAAACGTTTCGATTTCTTAAATTTTGGCCAGTGAAAAAATAAGTTTAAGTTTTCATGACAACAAAATTGCGCCAAGTGCACTAAAAATTATAAAATAAAATTTTTTTCCCAAAATATGAACCGACTTCCATTGTAAAACTTAAAATCAAGAAATAACTTAATAGGCAGATTAATCAAAAAGAAAAATGTATTGGCATGCTACCTACTGAATGAGGTGAAGTCGGTGCCAAATTAAAAATTAAATCATCTAAATTAACATTAGAATCATGTGTAATTAAAATGCCTAATACTTATCCTTACTCCTTGCACTTGGCACCGACTTCACCTCATTCAGTAGGTAGCATGCCAATACATTTTTCTTTTTGATTAATCTGCCTATTAAGTTATTTCTTGATTTTAAGTTTTACAATGGAAGTCGGTTCATTTTTTGGGAAAAAAATTTTATTACCTATGTATTTGTGACAACAAATATTGTAATATTATATTTTTTACTAACGTCTCCAATTTAGACATATATGTAGACGTATATTCATATACATTAACCCTAAAAGCAAAAAAAAGGGGTTAGCCAACATTTTTTTGTTTATTAGTGGCGTAAAAAGTCTGTGTCGTAATAAAAAGGAGGCGGGTGAGGCCTTGACAAAGTGATGCATTACGGGCACATCAACCTTTATGACAGTAATCAGCTAGCTAGGTAATGATCGTGGTAAACCCATCAGCTATGGAACGAAAGGTGGATCAATAACCTTTTTAATCGACTTTGAGAAAGGGTTTTCAATTCAGGTGTAAGTTCTTGAGGTTTAGCTAGACTTTGTAATGATGGCCATCGTTGCCGCAGTAAACTCATCAGCTAAAGATCGATAAATGGTAGAACATGATTGGTTTTTTCGAATAGATAAATTTTCCAATTTCTGAGGGACAGAGACACATATACGCTGGACACATATTTTTAAACTCCTCAGACAGATCAAAAAAGGAATGTCATGTTTCAGAATTCATATAACTTAGCTTTAAGTAATTTTATGACGTCAACTAGCTAAAAAACAAGAATGTGACGATTTATAAGTGCTATTTATAAGCCTATATGAATAAAAATAATTGACTTTGACTTTGTACCTATGTTTATATATGTATGCGAGTTTCTTATACTCCATCATATTTTAATTTTCTGACGCTTTGACAGATGTATGAGGTATCCTCAGATTTGTTACGTTATCCCGTGTAACACATATAGCTATGTCACATCAAGAATTTTAGAACTGTAGAAGTGTTTTTAACTTAAGTTGTTTGCCTACTGCTGAGAATAGATCTCTCTAATATAATGGTACTACGATTATTCTACTCTATTCTGAGTTTCATAAATCAAAGATTAAAACATTAAAGTTTCTATATTCCTAAAGTATACCCTAACGCAAGTATAGCCACGAGCTGAAGCTAGTCGTTTACACAAGATGTAAAAGGTAATAAAAATATCTATAAATGTATCTGAGACGAACAATACTTTTGTAACAGTCGAGTAAAAATCCAAGTTTTCAAACACCCGAGACCGGCCATAAAAAGTTTTGATGGAATACATCTATCATCCGAGTAGGAGAATTGTATCGATTCCCAAATGATATTTCTTTTTCGGCGTGTACTGATGATAGTAAAGTTTCGGCTAGGATAGTAGTTTGTAGCTTTGAGAATTATAAGATGATTTTCTGTCCTTACTTTTTTTCTATCTGTGATGATTTTTAATTGGCTCTCTGTTTCCTATTTACACTATTATTGCGCCTTTGCGTTACTTTATGTGTTTACATTTTGTCACTACTTTGTATGTAGTAATAGTAGGAGAATTGTATCGATTCCCAAATGACATTTCTGTTTCGGCATGTACTGATGATAGTAAAGTTTCGGCTAGGATAGTAGTTTGTAGCTTTGAGGGTTATAAGAGGAATTTCTATTTCTTACTTTTTTTCTATCTGTGATGATTTTTAATTGGCTCTCTCATTCTTATTTACACTATTATTGCGCCTTTGCATTACTTTATGTGTTTACTTTTTGTCACTACTTTGTATGATCTTTTCTGTAAATGGTGCAATAGAGTGTTGATCTATCTACCTATCTATCTGTTCTCCGTATCATCTGTTCTTGTTTACACAATCGAACAGTCTATGACGATCAGCACTTTTATATATTAGAAACAAATGACACTATTAAAGTTAGTTCGCATCTAAACAGCAGGGACTGATCGAAATATTTAATCATATTAGGTATTACTAATTTAGAACCATTTTCGAATACCATTTTAGTTAGTGATCTTAGTTTTGTGTTTTTACCATTATTCATGTAGAATTTCAATAAATGTTATTTTCGCAATTGACTTACATTTTGGTGTTACTAAACTCTATCCGATAATTTCCAAAGACCATTCTATTACCATTCTTTATTCTGTGGCGGTGAACTCTGATACGTTAGTGCAAGTCGTTACATCATCAATACATATAATAAAACTGTAACTGTCATAGTTTAATCGAAACAGCCGATTCGCATCTAACTGACGTTAACAGATCTAATTAAATTAAACTGCCGTTTTCGCCGATCAATGCTCATAAAAAACAGAATGAGCATCAAATAGAACGCCAATTCCACTAATTCACCTCTCGCTGAAGCAATCCAACCATTAATCAAATATAGGGCCTGGTTTTACTACTTCTGCGAGTAACCATTTTAATTTAACCGAACATTTCTGTACACTTTTATTCTCGCCGTTAAATTCTGTGTTTATTTTTCTCCATTTGCTCTTCTCGATGTTTGTTTATTGGATTGCCAATTAGTTAATTAGGTTTATGAACGGGATTTAGTAAAAACTAGGCGGTGGTAGCTCTGCGGGCTAAGCTGTGGACATACTGAGGGCTTACCAGGTATCCTCACTGTGCTTTCAAATGCGACAAAGGAGCGCGACGCGTAAGTGGCCTATGTACTACTGAATTCTGTTGGCGAGGTGTAATATTACTTTAAATAAAAGAAAATATATTTTATTACAAGTAGCAAATAAAGAAATAAGAAGCTTCGCGATATCTTCTCGTCCAAAATACCGCAGTGTCTCAAGACTAAGGTCTTTGATCAGTGTGTGTTGCCAGTAATGACATACGGAACAGATACGTGGTCGCTTACTATGGGCCTCATAAGAAGGCTCAAGGTCACCCAAAGGGCGATGGAGCGCGCTATGCTCGGAGTTTCCCTGCGTGATCGAATCAGAAATGAGGAGATCCGTAGGAGAACTAAAGTAACCGGGCGGGGCACATAGCTCGTAGAACAGATAGCCGTTGGGGCAGAAAAGTTCTCGAGTGGCGACCACGAACCGGAAAACGTAGTGTCGGCAGGCCTCCCAACACTACGTTTGGGATGCGCATGGATGCGGGCAGCGCAGGACCGGTCGTTATGGAAATCCTTGGGGGAGGCCTTTGTCCAGCAGTGGACGTCTTTCGGCTGAGAGAGAGAGAGAGAGAGCAAATAAATGTTCCATTACATAATGTGCGCTGTCACCCACGATAGGTTCTCCTGTGTTATGGGTGGCAGGCTCCTTAATAGACAGTTACAAAAATTACTATTATAAGGCTAATGTTGTGTTAGACTCTCTCTCTTTAGTCGTATTTCCTCATGACTGAGGGTCGTGGTCATTATGTGGAATAAAACACACACAACGACTCTTTTGGCAATTTTAATGCAGTGGTTTGCCATTGCCTTCTCCATTTCACACACTAGCTGATAATCATCAACCAGAGTGCAGGTTTCCTCACGCTGTTTTCCTTCACCGGAAGCAAGTGGTGGCCGATAAAAACTTACATAGGTACATGAGTCAGATTGGTATACACACTCATGTGGCCCGGGAAGGATTTGAACCTGGGACTTTAGCATCCACAGGCGGACGCCCTACCAATCGGCCACCACCGCTTCCAGAGTGTCAGACAGACAGAATACAATTATAATGAGATTGATTTTTAGTTTCTAATTAAAATTAGGATTAATTACCTTATCTATCTATACATATCGCATCACGCTGCAATTAACGCATTTCAAGCTCACATACGCTTATCCTAGAACACTTCAAATGCGACAAAGCAGCGCGACGCCGCGCTATGCGTAAATGTCTATTGCATTGTATGGACGTCATACTTTATGGCTATAGTATGGACGTCATACTTATGGCGTGTAGTATTACCATTGTCGCATGAAGCACGGTGTCGCATCGCGCCGCACTTGTCGCTTTTGATGTTCACGCAGGACAGAGGAGAGAAGGGGCAAGAGCGCAGCTCTAATACCTCTGTCGTAGAATGCTACGACTTGCTACGAACTAGTACTCCGTTCGTACGTATAACTTTGGCGTAGCGGTGTCAGTCGTCGTAGACCGCTACGAGTCATCGTAGACAGCTACGACGTCTTGTAGCATGTTACGATTTGCTTTAAAGAAAATGTTTGAGACTATACGTCGATTAAGTTATGCAATATACAATGATTTATCTTCTGAGAATATAGATACATAAATACAGTATACAAATATACAGTATTCAGCTATATTACATAGATAACTTTCATTGTTCAGCCATAAAAAGTACCACCAGAATTTTATTTTGTTATGTATACATTTTAATTTTATTTGTTTCTGTAAAGTATGGCGGCATACAAAAAAGACAAGCGTTGTGGTTCATGTGATAACTTGTGTGACTTGTGTATGTAATGTGTTTACTTTGTATCGAATAAACAATTTTTCTTTCTTTCTATACTACTTACACTTCAACGAAAATACGAATAGCTAGATGCTGTTGGAGTCGGTCGTACCTTCTACCGCATTTTGTCGACTAGTTTAAAACGCACCAACCCTGTTTACAACACTATTGATGCTTAACTACACAACATATGGTCGGAACTATCCGCGAACATTCTCAATATCGAAACACTTTCATACTGCCAACTTTAGTCATTAAGGCTCAACTTGTGCCGATTATTATTATCCCGATATTACTTAGACTTATCACAGCCCCGGATCCGTTCAGCGGAACTTTTAATCGAATTTCGGGTACAATACGTCAATGTGAGTAATTTGTACCAAGTTGGTACAGTCAAGAGAATTTATCTATACATATAATAAAACAGTAAAAATATTTTGTCTGTACATTTAGTATTTTTTACTGAAATGGATAGAGGGATACTTAAAATGAATAATAGAAAGCAAAAAAAAAATTTTTGGAATTTTTTGTCTGTCTGTCTGTATGTATGATCACGCTAATCTCCGAAACTACTGAATCGATTTGAATGAAACATTTTTTGTTGTATAGCTATTAAGCCTAGGCAACATTTAGGCTATAATTGATTTTGAAAACTGGAGCACTTGGTGAAGAATTAAAACAGAACAGTTAAACTATAAGATATATGGTATGTATGGTGCCTTAACAAAAGTCGTTCAACCTGATGAGCATTTTCTGCTGACGTATTAAAATTGAAGATCTGGAACAT
Source organism: Ephestia elutella (assembly GCA_018467065.1). Lineage (NCBI taxonomy): Eukaryota > Metazoa > Arthropoda > Insecta > Lepidoptera > Pyralidae > Ephestia > Ephestia elutella. The sequence continues at coordinate 4,314,358 of CM031572.1, forward strand.
CTGAAGAAAAGCTCCAATAGAGATTTTTCATCTAAGCGAAACTCACGCGGGCGAATCCGCGGGCGACAGCTAGTATTTTATAAATGTCAATAACATGTCAATATATATTTTTAGTAGCTTTTGCCCGCGGCTTCACCCGCGTTAATTTTCCACGGGAAATGTGTTTTTTCCCGAAAGAATGAAAGGTACACTATGTCCTTCTCAGTACTTCGAACTATGTGTATGCGAAATTTCAGGAAGATTGGTTCAGTAGATAAAGCGTGAAGAGGTGACAAACAAATAAACAAACAAACTCACTTTCGCATTTATAATATTAGTTAGGATTAGGATTAAGATTTTCTTTTTTATAAATAATAAATTTATTTCAATTTAATATTGGGGCCAAAATAAAACATGCAATTAAAAAAGTGGGCTGGAGCACAAAAAGTAATTTATATTTCGATTTCAGAAGAAATATCGCGGAACTAATAAATAATTCTACCAGTTTATATATCTGGGTGACACTGTAAATAATAGATCAACAATTTTCGGGGCATGGGAAAAACGACGTGTGCCATAAGCTAATACATTATTGAGGACATAATAGTTTGATTGACATAGAAAAAAGATACACGAACGTTTCAAGTATATATGGACAAAGAAAAAAAGTTACACGATTTTTTTTCCAACTGTATGAGGGACGATATAAACGCAGAAACGAAACCGCTGAATGTAGAAATTAGAAATTTTGCAGAAAAGTTCAGTGAGTATTAGGTATTTTGGAAATTCTACCTCTGAGAGTGAAATAGGTAAGAAAAACTTACCCGAATACAGCTGACGGAAACGTCTGTCTGTCTGTTAGGCTTTTACGGCTAAGCCGCTAGACTGATTTTAATGACATTTGGTATGGACATAGTTGATGACCCGTGGTCAAACATAGGCTACTTTTTTTTCAAAAATTAACCCACAAGGGGCTGAAATGGGGGGTCAAAGTTTGTATGTAAAAATTCTTTTTAATCAAACCCAAGCACCATAAAAAAAATCACATAATATTTTTATATATCGGCAACAAACTAAAATAAAGATAAAAATATCTTTGCAAAGTCTGAGATTTATTGCGGCTACCTCACTGCAGCCGTTACCCTGCGGATATTATATAGGGACGAATAAATGTCAACAGCTGCTATCTATATTTACGGGTTATTAAATCACTGAGTCATAAAATAACGCGATGCACTATCTTTTTGCTTTTACTGCCTGTAAAATGTTGGACTAAAAAGACTCTCCTGTTAGAATTATTTACCAACTATCTGGAAATAGAGTGCCCCAGGTCTACTTATGTACAAAATTTCATCGATATTCGTTCAGTAGATTTTGCGTAATTGTGTACCAAACCACATTTCATTTACAACATATCGTAGCACCTTGCTACTCTCTGTTTGGTCTAATGGTAGACAGGTAGAGAATGCCACATGGCGTTAAGTCCACCATTTATACATAATTTTTGTAATTTGTGCAATGAAACACCTTGCTAACACCCATTTGCACTTTCGCATTAAATATTAGATGTCAGGTAGCAAACAGCAACATATACTCATATATATGATAGATAAACTACCTCTAAAACTTCTTATCTAAAATTTACATGCCATGTAGTACAATGTCCAATGATAGAAATATTTTTTAACAGTTGACATGTTTAAATGGTTTTACGGCATGCAATTTCCATTTTCTAGATTACTTACATTTCACGTTACATTAACTATGTTTAATTTAACTGATAGCTGGATTTTATTCCGTGAAATGTTACTGTTTTCTCAGTATATAAACATAATATAACTAAACTAAGGCAAATTAAATCTAGTAAAGAACATTTCATTTCAAAAAGAAATTAAATTAAATTAATTATAATTATTAAATGTTAAAAAAAAATATTAAATAGATAGTACGGGCAGTTACGTAATTCTTAATATATTGCTTTATATTAAATTGAATTAATTTCTGACCTAAATTTAAAACTATCGCAAGCGGTGGAGGTCCGATTAAACATTGAAAAAATGACGAGCAAATTTTTTTAAATATATTAAAATAACTTATTTGAGTTACAAGATCAAACATTTCAAAACTTATTTACCTAAAAAGAGCATAAGCAAAAAGCAGCTCTAGAAAACTCAAGTACTGACCTGATTAGTCCTATAACCGAGTCCGAACTACAATGCCACTCATGTCCCATCAACAGTTTAACACTTAAGCTTCACTGGCTCACTAGCACTGAACGATCACGTAAATATTCCGTGTTGGCCGCGCGTCCGACCCCTTCGGCGGTCAGCGGTAGACTGCGTTTTCTACCCCTACATTCCAAGTTTGAATCGTTCGGAAAAGCTCGGGGAAACTCGTTGCACCGAACGAATTTTGCGTATTTGTTCTGGAATTTATGCGTATGCCTTTGGCGAATTCCAGTATCTTTACTTGAATATCGAATCTCGAAATCTTCAAGGTTAATAGCTTGTTAGGAACAACATATTTTGTAAGTGAATTGGCTTCGATTTTTTAGGAAATAGGTCAAATATGCTCTGTTTTAAAGAAAAATTGTTCGAAATTTTTTTATCCGACTAAAGTTAGTGACTTTTAACAACCATTTCAGTCGCGTTAATTCACCTCTTGGTACAATACTTGACTTTGAGCTAATAATTATTATATTTTTTGTCTCTAGTAACGCGTACTCATATAAATAAGTGTTAACGATTATATATTGATTGTCAGAATTCTTTAGTCAGTCAGCCAGTCAGAATAAACCTTAAAGAAGTATGGTGATGTTACATTATCAGAATCCAAATATTAACTGATAAATAACTTGTCTTGTTTTTTTAAATTCAGTTCCTCATTCATCCTTGTGAATTTTAAAGTAAGTTACAACCTACAGCTAAAAATGAACCTATAATGTGTGTGTGTTTATTCCAGAGCGGTTTCTCGTGAACGATAGTTGGTGTCCGCAAACCATTACTTACAGACCGCGCTATCGCCTAGTTTAGCTTTCAAAAGCTCCTTGGAGTAATTTTATGCATTGCTGGCTGGCTTGCGAGTTTGTACGTATGTCGTTATATGCATGTTTATGCACTATGTACTTGTATATAGGGGTATGTAACAAGCCCAGAAATCGGATTATACTGAAAATGACATATGCTGTCTTTTACTGCGAGGAAACCTATCGCCTTGACGCACACTAAATTACAACTATAAATATACAGCACTACATATTCAAATCGAACTCAATAGGAATTTAATAGAAATAAAAATAATAAGAATTTGTTGATTTTTGAAAATTGAGATAGAGCAAAATATCAACTCAACAACTCTTAATCAACTTGAGCAACTCGGAATCCGCACGCTGAAGTCCATATCGCTAGAAGCCCAGAAAATCCTACCTAGATTCAGCATTTTGATCACGGTTTTTGATGTCCATTCATATCATAAAGAAAGCTAATTTCCAACCGGGTTGGCCATTTTCGTTTAAAAAACATATTTATAACAAAATCAAAAATATTCCACATTTGAACCAAATCAGTTAGCTTAGGTATATCACACTTGACTTGAATAGTTTAAAAATATATTGACATAACCCATCGACATAATTAGTGATTAAACGAACTTACCTGAAGTGAAGTTCTATCATAATTATACGAGATGCTTCGTCCGAAGTATTAGTATAACACCTGTAGTAACGTATTTATAGTGGTCGCCGTCCACAATCTTGAGAAATCTAAAGAGGGTAGGAAAAAAATAAAAAACATTTTGACGGTAGTACACACAGAACATATAGTAGTACATCTGACATTTACCCCGCAAGCCGGACCTTGCTTCATTACGTTGAGATGCTGTAATCACACCACACACAGATATATTACGATTATCTTATGGGCTGTTGCTGAATAGCAAGGGTAGGGTGGGTTACTAATACTTCGGACGAAGCATCTCGTATAATTATGATAGAACTTCACTTCAGGTAAGTTCGTTTAATCACTAATTATACTTCAATGCTTCGTCCTTCGTATTAGTATAACACCTGTAGACATTTAGAGCTTACTGTCGTAATATATCGTGTTTATCAAGAAATAAAAGTAAAATTAGTTAATTTAATCATTTTAATAATCATGTTGGAACTTAGGTAAACATCTACCAAACACAATATAATCATCATAATGTAAATTAAACATTATATCTTCTGATTGAAGATACCTATGCAAATTACATTCTTGTAATAATAATTAGATTATTAGGATTACATTTATGTATTTAATATATTTTTGTACTAAATATATTTATGTATTTAATATAGCTAAGGCTAAACAATCATCCTCAGAACCATTTAGGATGGGTCTATTATAGAATTTGAAGAAGGTGTTTGAGGAATTACTCCATCCTGCAGTCTTTCTGATTTGATCAAGACTGACCCCCGACTTGTGCGCCGCGGACGTCGCGGCGTGCCGCGTGCTATGCGCGGAGAACTGAGATATGTCTATACCAGCGAGGTGCAAGGTGCACTTGATCCATTTACTTAATGTTTGAGTATTAATTGGTTTATGAGGTTTTTTCACAGAGATAAAAAGTAGGTCATGTTGACGGATAGTTTTTGTGGTATTAATGTATGATTGTAAAGCTCTTGCTGGACATATCTCAGGTTTACTGTTAAAGAATGGAATACAAAGTGTAGGTTGCTCTGAACCGGGACGGGACGTCTTGATCAAATCAGGAATATTAATAACAATTTTGGTTGTGAGTATTAATATGTTAGATAACTTAATTTTAGATAATGTTTGAGCTCTATGAGCGGTAATAAGAGCCAACAATGTTACCAATTTTTTAGAAATTTTATCTATAGTTAGACTATCATTTGGATACCATTGACTGAGAAAATTAAGAACTATTGAGGTGTCCCAAGTGACTTTATACTTGGGTAAGATCGGGCGCAGCCGAAACATGCCTCTCATTAATCGTTTGATTTGTTCATTATTTACTAAAGAATCACCGAGCAAAAGACTGAGTGCCGACCTACAAGAATTAACTGTGCTATACTGCGCACCTTGTTCAAATATTTGTGTCAAGAAGGTTAATACATTTGGTATAGAAGGTGAAAATATGTCAACTTCAGAATTTTTACAGAAATTAAACCATTTTCTTAAGCAAGAGTCATATTGCTTAAGAGAATTATCTGATAGCGATGATAGCATTATATGGATCGTAGTCTGCGGAATATTTTTCCTGCTCATCGCTGACCGGATAAGATTCCTGCCACCAGGGAAATGGTCGAATGTATGTTCTGGTTGCTGGAATGAGAGATAATTAAATTTTTATTTGCTTTGAAAATTATAGGATCTGAAGATAAAAGCTTTTGAAATAGAGGAAACCATGGCTGTGTAGGCCAGTAAGGGATAACTAAAATTCCTTTTGCATTTTCTGTTACAATTTTACGAAGGGTTTTAAGGATCATTGTAAATGGTGGAAATGCGTAGAAAAATAAATCCGACCAACATACTGTGAAGGCATTTACAGCCCACGCATCAGGGTCAGCGTGCCATGAAATGAATTTATGACATTTCTTATTAATTCTATTAGCAAATAAATCAATTTCAGGTAAACCAAAATTATATACTATTTGATCGAATGCATACGGAGCGAGCTCCCATTCTATGTCTGGGTGGATACGCCTCGATTCGGCATCAGCAATTACATTGTCCGATGAGCGTATATATGATGCATATACGTAAAGATTACGATTTTCACACCACTGCCACAGACTTTTTGTAACCTCAGTTAAATGAGGAAATTGTATCCCTCCCATACGGTTAATGTATGAAATTGCTGTATTATTGTCTACTCTTAAAAGAATCTGGCAGTTAGAAAGATTTTTCGCAAAAACCTTAAGACTAAAAAATGCTGCAAGAATTTCAAGGTAATTTATATGATGTGACTGTTCGAGCTCAGACCACTGGCCACTCGCTGTGCTCTCCCCGCAGGATGCTCCCCACCCTGTCGTTGAGGCGTCGGAAAAAATCTCCAAATGATACTCGTCACTCTTAATTTTACTTACAGAATTAGAGATCGATCTTTTCCACCATAATAGGTCTGGTATAAGACTGGAAGGTAAATTCATAAATTTATCGTAGTCATTGTCATTTTTAATATTTAAAAATTTTTGCCGCTCGAATTGTTTTGTGTACAACCAACCATATTCGATTGCGGGACAAGCTGACACTAACAAGCCTACAAACTTAGCAAAATCACGAACCTTACAGCGTTTAATATGTAAAAACTTTTCTATATGAGATTTGATTCGCTCAATTTTTTCTGGTGGAAGACTGACTTGGAGATTTTTTGAGTTAATGACAAATCCTAAAAATTTACATTGAGTGGATGGATTTAATTGACTCTTTTCCTCATTTATGATAAAACCTAAGGCATTTAACAATGTCTGTGTATCACGTAGGTTTTGTATACAATCATTGATATTATTGCCTATGAGATGAAAATCATCTATGTATAGGGTAGATAGATGACCAATAGATCTTAATAGTTTTATCACCGGTTTCATCAGTTTCGTGAAAACATACGGTGCCGTATTAAGTCCGAACGGTAAAACATTAAACTCATATAAATTATCTTCATATTCGAAGCGTAAGTATTTTCTGTGAGTAGGGTGAATTTTAATTAAAAAATAAGCATTTTTTAAATCAACACAACACATAAGACAATCTTTAGAAATTAATTTTAGGGTAGTTCGCAAATCTTCAATTTTGAAGTGTTTTGTACAAACAAATTTATTTAATGACTTTAAATTAAGAATAAATCTCATTTTTCCGTTCGGCTTAGGTATTAAGAAAATCGGTGATAAAAATTGATCTTCTAAAGGTTCGCACTTAGAAACAGCACCGATATTGAGTAGATCAGTTATTGATTCACGAAAGTGAATCTTTTCTGTATGGGAATAAGTTCTCTTTTTTGGAGGACTTATTTGTTTAGGGTAACTTGAAAAGGGTATTTTATATCCCTTAACGAACGATAATACAGCGTGGTCGGCCGTAATTAGAGACCACTGAGAGTAAAAATGAGCTAGCCTTCCGGCGTACCTTACCGGGTCTAGCGGCGGTAGCTGTCGTGCCGATTCCGCGACGACCTGTAGGAGATGCGCTGACGCCGCGCCGGCGCACTCGCCCTCGCGCTCGAAGTACTCGGTTCTGCAGGCTCTCTCGTCCTCGGAGCTCCCGTCGACCTGCGACCCGGGTGCGGACCTTTCCAGTTTAAATGGCTGTTTTTACGGCCAGGCTGAGATGACTTCCCGGTTTGAACTGGTGGTGTTTTGGATGGACCAGCGGTTGATTTTAATTCGATGCCTGATTTATTAATCACTTTAGCTAATTTAATAGTTTCTTGTAAATTTTCGCCAAATAAAAATGTATCAATTTTTGTATTTTGTAATTGGGTTTTCATATCATTTTTCAGTGAAGATAGCATAAAATTGCGTCTAGTGTTGGAGTCAGTATGCTGGCAGTCGCATATAATGCGGCTCGCATCCATTAGCAGTTTCAGCAGTTCAGGATCTTTATCCTTACTAGCCAATAAACGTGATATTGCCTCACCAAGGCAGGATATGGCGGCAGCAAGTTGCTTTTGCTTGAACTCGATAGCTTTGTCACGCTTGATCACTAATTCTGATGAAGCGGCTTTTATCTCAGCGTTTAATGCTGGAGGATCGATGAGGGTACAGTTGGCTGGCGTCAAGTATTTAGAGGTCAACTCTTTCCTTATTTCTTTTGATAGTCCCGATGCGACGGTATGCTCCAAGCGTATGGCTAACTCTTTATTAATCTCTTTTCCATACTTAATTTCGATGTTCGGATCTACACCCAGAATTTCAAGAGCGATACTGTCAAGCTCGGGCTGTTCTATTACAGAAGCTTTTTGTTCATTGACCGTTTGTTGTGTCGGCAATGACTCGAACGCGGGCGGTTCAACCGCGGGCTGTTCGGACGCGGGCAGTTCAGGCGTGGGCGGTTCAACTGACCTTGCACTAAGCACCACAGACCTCAACTGAGGTTCATCATCCCTATCACTAAGCCTTGTAAGGTCTTCGTCTCGATCTGTAATGAGCAAATATTGCTTTGCTATAGGAGCTGCAAACTAGAGTAGACAGTCCCCAGGGTTTGCCACGTACTGTCCGAGTTCTATTTGCTATTATGGCTCAAAGATTAATTATTTTTATTGAAATATACTCGCTATTTAGAAAAAGACAGGCCCACGGGTTTACCTCGTTCTGTCTGTTATTCTATGAGTCACTCAACCTAGATACTATAAAAAATATAGACATTAGACACTGACCTTCAAAATATGACCGTTGTGAAGAATCTTCACTGTTTCGGCGTTTGCGTCGCGTACGTCGACGAAGTTTTTTCTTCAGTCTTCTTAACTGCTTATATAGTTCATCGTCAGAATCCATATCGCTATACTTCCTTTTAGGCATATTCACAAAGAAAATTGAATAACTTACAGGAGAAAGAAAACGTGTGGTACGGCGGAGCACACAAACACGAATGAAGCAAGGTCCGGCTTGCGGGGTAAATGTCAGATGTACTACTATATGTTCTGTGTGTACTACCGTCAAAATGTTTTTTATTTTTTTCCTACCCTCTTTAGATTTCTCAAGATTGTGGACGGCGACCACTATAAATACGTTACTACAGGTGTTATACTAATACGAAGGACGAAGCATTGAAGTATAATATGTACTAACACACTATATAGTTGTATTTCGATGACTTAACCACTATAATTTCGTAGAAATGTAATGAACGCTCTATAAAAGCATGACAAAAAGACATACTCTTTGATTCAATTCCAATAATAGGTTAAATTGAGACAGTTTTATGGCGAGAGCATTGACTTAAATTCGTAATAGATGCAATGTCGAAGATATTTTGAACAACTTTCAAAAATGCTAAATTTTGTTAGTCAAAAGTCTGTCTTTTTCTCTTTGACTTTTCCCATTTTTATGTGGGGTTGGCACAGTACCTATGTTAATTTCCTCTATTTCGATCTTTTGTTCGCCACAATCCATTCATATGCTTAAAGTAGCTGACACAATCCATCCATCTTCCTCAATTTCTTTGTCAACTCACATTATTAAGGGTTTTTCTGTCACAAATATTAAGTAATTTCCAAAAATCTCCTTAGGTGCCTGCTTTCTTATCTTTTTCGAGTGTATTATAGATTTTCCGAAGTCGTCAAGAGGTGTCTCATGTTAACGACTACCGAATCCTATCGGCAGCCATATTACACTCTTATGATCTAAACAGTCAACCAATGTGCTATGCAGGTACGATATTTTCCTTCACGGAGAGCAATTAGCCAGTACATATGTCAATTTGATCTACAGACTCGATTAGCCATGTTAAGCCGTGCCTGGGATTCGAACTTGCACCTTTCGGGCCAAGTCAAACGCTCAACCAACTGAGCCAACCAACACCGCGTCAGTAGTTAGAGTAAGGAAAAAATAGTTTTTTTGTGCATGTGTTAATTTATGGTTTCATACTAACCACAATTCTGTGGTTACTGAAATCTATAACCTCAAATTAAAAATCAGCTGTTCAATACTATTTTACAGCTGGCTTTTTGAGATATAGTCTCATACCAAAAGTTGCTCATATTCACGAGTACTTTCAACAGTAGAAGTTTTGACTATGTTTTTAAATTAACTCTGTATAAATATCACGACTGTTTATCTACAATAATTACCAACTCAATGTCGGAACCATTGCGTGTCATGGTCTATTTCCCCAAACGGCACGGTTACTGCCAATATTTCAAAATCAAATCGGCCCCAAGCGGCGCCGATTTAAAGTAATAAATTGCAGCACAATACAAAGGTACGGCCTAATCTTGTTACTTCACAGGCTTATTTTAAATTGTATTGGAAAACGTTGCCTCGGGTTTTATTTGTTTTTTTCAATTCTGAAATCGGTCATTTATCTTGTCGTCTTGTCGGCGTTAGCGATTTTGGGGTGTTTAAATTGCATTTAGATGACTCAATCACTATTTACATACGAGTATCGTATCGGCGCACGCAAAGGACGGCATAATAATCTTAACTTCTATACGCTTCAATATATACTTCCATGCTGGTCTGGGAGCGATAAAAAAACATAGAATGTGACAGCTGCTTTTGTACACGCGCAGATTGTAAAAGTCAATCGAGGGAAAGGGTCTTAAACCTGAATCTCCATGCTATCAATAAGCCCGTTATTTAGCTAAGCGTGGCCTTCGAGTCTCTCGACTCTTAGCTCTGTCTACTCCGTAAAGAATAAAGTCGTGATTCTGTATCTGTATCCTTCTATACATACACCTAATACTGTATACTATATCCTTCCTTACATATTATAAAGTCCCACGCCACGTCTGTCTGTCTGTTCGCGAAACCCTTCCTCATGGATACACATACACAGAAAAAAAAATTGAAATCCAACTAGAAGTTCCAATGATCATAATAATGAGTTCATATAACAAATTGCATTAGTGTAGAAGATTACTATTAAATGCCTGAACCTAATTTGATACACGAGTTATAATTAGAATATACTTCCCATCACGTGAAAAGGCCGCTGGTAGGGCGAGGTGGGGGTGAAACTTGCGCATGGGTACGACTGACGAACCGCCCGACCCCCGCTCACCGCATAGACCGATATATCGCCTACTGCGCAGCCTAACCGCCAGCGGTCTTTTTACGTGACAGCAACTATACCTACCTACTTATGTAATCCTGTGTAGGATTATTTTAGTTTTAAAACTTGAAAAAGGTATTTTTAGTTACACAGTTTAACAAAATTCCTTTGAAATGAGATCTCAGGCTGCAAAGTGCACCTACCTAAAGTCACATAACTATATTCTACATTTTATTTTTATACCTTTTGCAGATGCTATTTACTCTCTTTTAATATCTCAAAGCAAGTTTTCTATTCATTAATTCAGAACGAAAAATGCCAGTAGTTTTTTAAAATAATTTACTAAAAATTTCTAAGTTCTGTACAAAAGAGGTCAAGTAGGTAATGTTTGAGTAGATACTCATTTAACATTATTGAAAAGTGATGGAGCTTTTGTGAATACATTGTATTTTTTGGTAATGTTTGAGTAGATACTCATTTAACATTATTGAAAAGTGATGGAGCTTTTGTGAATACATTGTATTTTTTTATATATATATATTTCAAACACAAAATACAATTGGAAGGAATTGGAGGATTTAGGTATATCTCTATTCAAATGCTAATAAGTTTGAATAACACATATTTTCTGATGTGAGGCAAAATTGAAAATGTTTATAAGGCAAATGTCATTGGTCATAGAAATTGGGGAAAAACTCAGCGAAAAAATATATTGAATTCTTCAATCTGTTTTCCACAACGTTAGCATTTGCCTGCTCCTTGCCAAAAAATTAATTTTACTTTTTGTATTATAATGAAATTTATACTTTCCTTTGTCACTAAATATTCTTCGTGATTTTAAAGAAAGTCGCTGTTAAATATTGTTAATATGGAGCACTTTGGTCTCAAAAGGAATTTGTTAAAACTATAAAGGTGTACAACAAAAGAGCAATGTTGATACTTACTAATAATTTTTCGGTAAGTGATTGTTTTTTTTTTCAGTATATTTTATCATATTTTTTACTAGCTTTTGCCCGCGGCTTCGCCCGCGTGAATTTCCCACGGGAACAGTGCTTTTTCCCGGGATAAAAAGTAGCCTATGTGCTATTCCAGGTCATTATCTACCTCTGTACCAAATTTCATCGAAATCCGTCCAGTAGATTTTGCGTGATTAAGTAACAAACATCCTCACAAACTCACAAATTCACAAACTCACAAACTCACAAATTCACAAACTCACAAACTCACATCCAAACATTCGCATTTATAATATTAGTATGGATGTAAAATATCTATTGGCGGCTTGGCAGTAAAATGACTCGAATGCTGTGACCGAAAATGGCATGATGTGTGTTGCCACGATGCTTATTAGTTACAGCCTGAGGACCAGATTTTATTATTGTAGACGTACCTATTTAAACAAACGTTTGGTATACTTAATACTTACTGCGCACGGAAGTCCTTGTTACTTGAAGTACTTTTTTAGATTATACTATATAAGTTTTTTGTAGTATTTCTCAAAAAAAATACTTTTTGCAAACCTAAATTCTGACAATAAAAAAACCATGAAGCATGTCAAAGTGTCAAAAAATTACATGGATGTTTTTGACATTTTAGAAAATCATTTATAAACAAAATAAACTTAAAACACATTATTATAATGAGTGAAAACAAATCAAGTTCCGAAAGAGAGTTGATAGATGGTATAAAGGAGCTTTTGAAGAAAAACGGCCATTTCAACAAATTACAGGCGGAGGTACTTAATTACAATTTGAAATTACTTTTAGATTGTTTTCCATTTTTCGTAAATTATCTCAAATAAATGTTATTAGTATTTGTTCGCTCTATAGACTTATTTAAATATACGCCAGTTATATAATAGGTCTATAGTTCATTCTCAATTAACTGAAAGGAATAGTTCAATGACTTATAATTATTTAGATTTGCCCAATGGTGGGCCGCGCAATACCGATAGTTTAGTTTAAAAAAAGCGCATTTTTATCCCTAAAAATGCGCTGACGGTGTTCTACAAACCCGATTTCTGTGCATAAAACCATAAAAACTTTCAGATGCGTGCCAAAGTAACCCAAGCGTTACAAGAAAGGCAACTGCCACAGGGCTCTGTACCCCCCGCACCTTCAGACGAAGTTTTACTAGTCAACGAGCTGATAAGAGAATATTTGGAATGGAACGGCTATTTGTATACAGCTACAGTGTTGACGTCGGAAGCTGCTTTGCCCAAGGAAAAGAAGTCTCGATCTAATCTGTGTTTAGAAGTGGGCGTAAGGGATAATGAGAGGTCGTCAACTTTGCCCCTTTTGGCTAATATTGTGGCTGCTTACACGGAAAGGATCAAGCGTAAAATTAATAAGAGCAAAAAAGAAATGGTGCAACAAGCCAGTTGAATGTGTTTAAATGTACAATAAAAATATATAATTTAGTGCGTTTTAACTTTATTGTTAACTAGCATTTGCCCGCGGCTCTGCCCGCATGAATTTACCACGGGAACAATGCTTTTTCCCGTGGTGTATGCGATTTTTAGGAAGATTGGTTCAGTAGATAAAGCGTGAAGAAGTAACAAACAAAACAAAGTGATCTTATAAGAGTTCAGCTTTTGCCTTTTGAGGTACGAAACCCTGAAAACTCACTTTTGCGTACCGCATAAAAATTTTAATTTTTGTTTTATCAAAAATGTTTGCCGTCTCTCTGGTTTTTGCTTGATTGTATTTCTTCTGCCCCTTTGATTATTAACATTAAATAATATGGCGGTATAAGGTTGGATACAAATATATGGACATGGAAATCTACACGAATTCCTTGCTTATACAGGGTGTTTTGTAAAACAACAGCAACCTTTCTAGAGGTAAAAGAACTCATGAATATGACCAACTTTTTGTATAGGACCGCCTCTAAAATCTCAAAAAAATCATCACCATGCAGCAGCAAAGGCCTCCCCTTTTTCTTATACTCGTCTCTCTATTGCAAGTTCTGGCCACTCAGGTAAAAATTTGTCTATGTCATCCGCCATCTCCTAGGTCTACCTCGTCCTTTGCGGCCGTCCGGTAACCAGAAGGTAGCCAATCTCGCCCACCTTTCTAGCCGCATACGACAAACGTGTCCCGCCCAGTCCCACTTCAATCTAACAGTCTTTGCACCTCATTACTCATAAACTTGAAAAGTAAACCAAATCAACATAGGTCTTCTATTGCGACCGACACAAAATTAAAGTATCAAACATTTTAAACCTTTTTTTCCGTCGGGGGTTAAAAATACATGTAAAAGTTACAAATGTCACTGCAACTTTGCCTTGCAGGCGCCTTGTTCCCGAAGTATCGCTTTAAAACTGGACGAGACTTGTCTTGAATTATCTTCTTTCTTCTGACTTTTAACAAAAATAACTTCAACTTGGGCCATGCGGAACTTCAGTCATATTTCTGTACAAGCGAAATGAGAAAACAGAAAGTCAACATATAATCCTACTAATATTATAAATTCGAAAGTTTGGATGTGAGTTTGTGAGGATGTTTGATAATCACGCAAAATGTACTGGACGGGTTTTGATGAAATTTGGTATGCAAGTAGAAAAATACCGGGAATAGCACATAGAGTACTTTTTATCTACGAAATGCCCATGGGAGCAAAGCCCCGGGGCGCAGCTAGTATTTCATAATTCATATATTTGCGAAACATGAGCATAAAGATAATATAATATTTTAGTTGAATGTGTTATTATTTGATATGGACTTGCTTTCAACGGTTTAAATTATACTTTTAGATTTAAAATTTAATCAAATTTTATAATGTTATTAATTAGCTTTTTCCATAGGCTTCAACCGCGTTCTTCTTAATTGCCAAAATTCCTCTCTGCAAAAATTTAATGACGTTTCGTTCAGCAATTTCGTCTCTGAGTCAGCCAGTCAGCGTCGACCCATACACATATATTTACACACACACATAGATATACATAGATTTTGAAATGCTTTCAAATCTAAATTTAAATTCATTATTCAACGATTTAAATAGGTCAATCCAGCAAAGCCACTTTCAATACTCTTCCTTACTTTGTATCTTATGCAGATTTGAAACCCTCGTTGAATGGATCTTTTTAACATGTATGGAGTTCGCTGCCACAGAGAAACGCGAACAAACTTTCCATATGGTACTCAAAGAGCCATTAGATTAATCAGGCTTTGGAGGAATGATCCTTTGAGTTTCTTCAAGGAGCTGAGCACCGAATGGAGAACCACAGCACTCAACTTGCTATATTTTCGTTTCTAAACTGTAAGATGAAAATCAAACTTTAATACGAACTAAATAATATAAATTACGAAGCCTTGCAATAGCATATTTTTTAATTAAATGTTTGATTTCTTAGTTTATTAGATTAATGCGTAAAAATTACTTTATTATAAACTGCATTGGAAGTCTGATTAACTATCCAAGTCTGATTATTTTCATAATTTCATTATAAATATTTCATAAGTCATTAACAGATTAATATAAATAATATAACTAAATAAATAAGTTAAAAAATACGAATTCTATTATATTATGCACTCTATGTGAAAGATTTTCATTATATACCTTAGCACAACTTCTAAGAATAAATATTCATAATAATAAATATTTTTGCTCTTGTAAAGAATTCAGCATGTTTTCATTCAGTGATTGATGATATAAGTTATGAGAAAGAAGCAATATCATTTGAAACGCTATTGATGGAGAATCTCGCGATTGATCTTTTATCATTATTTGTACAGATTCAAGTAATAAGAAACTGTTACAGTCTCAATATATTGAAGACGGCTTTTCTAAATGAAGAAAATTGAGTCACTTTTCTTATATTCAAGCCAGTTTTCCAGAAAACAATAACATTTTTGTCCAAATTGCCATTAATAAACATCAAACAAGAAAATAAACATGAATATAATATATCTTAGATAATACAGATCTGGGTATTGTTTAGGGTTTTCAGAAATTACCTTTTGATTTTTGATCAGACCTACTTTCTAATGCCGTTACATGTTCAGCAGCTGTGTCGCTTCCTCAAAAATTATTTATAGGTACCTCAGAGAGCTCGTAAAGTACACAAAGTAAAGGTAATTTGTTAAATCAAACACACATGGATCAATAAAGGCGTATTACATCCAAGATATCCATTTGAGGAGCACCTATTTAAAATATGGCGAAAAGCACCTAAAATTTAGTCAGGTGCAATATGCAAATAAATAGGTAATATTTAACTACAATGAGATTATAGTCTTCAAGTTAATTTGTAGAGAGTATTTAAAAAAAAATAATCAAGTTTGTCATTTAGCAAATACAGAGATCAATCACAATTTTTGTTTTGTGTCTACCTTGTCGCAGTTTGTGTTTAGTAAGTAAATTTATTTTCTTTCTTCCTTTATTTCAATTTAAAATACAAACATAAGTCAAAATCTTAAAAATATAAAAATAGTCATTATAAAAATCAGGCACGAAAAAAATATTATGATCGATTTAAGAGAGTTTATTGAACAAGATCGTTATTTTGTAATAGGTGCTTTTTGACTGGGTGCTCTAAATAAGTACGTAGGTACCTCTAGAAAATCACTGACAAACAGTGAACTTGGAAATGTAGGTCAATAAAAATTAACGAATAGCGTAAACATTTTCCTGATATTAAATATTGACGCAACCTAAAATGAATTATTAAGGTAGTGACATATAATATTATAATTCACGTCAAAAAAAATTACACTTTTGCTATATTTTTTGCATAAATTTATAATATACTGGCGTAAATTATAAGTCTACTAGCCGCGCCCCAGGGCTTCGCTCCGTGGGAATTTCGGGATAAAAAGTACCCTATGTGCTATTTCCGGTATTTTTCTACCTGTGTATCAAATTTCATCGAAATCCGTCAAGTAGATTTTGCGTGATTCAGAAACAAACATCCTCACAAATTCACAAACTCACATCCAAACTTTCGCATTTATAATATTAGTAGAAAGTAGAATTAGTAGAAAGTAGGATGATTCTTTGATATAGGTACTCACTTTTAAAGTCATGAGAAGGATTTTTTAAATCAATTTCCAAATAACTGTAATTCAAATCACTACTTCTGATACGTCCAATAATAAATTACAACTGATTACATAAGTAATGAAAGCAGGCGTCCTGCTATTCAAACCACTATGGAGGTATGGCAGTGGTTTCAAAAATATCATGGTTCAAAGTCCTTTTTTTATGACCTAAGGGAAGAAGTTTTCCGAAAACTAGAAAAGTTTTAATTTCATAAAAGTATAATTTTAATTTCATAATTTAAAAAATCAGTAAATAAATTGTCTAGACTTCCATTTTTGTAAATATATTTTTAGTAAATTCTATATATTTTAAGAAGTAATAATAAGTAAGTAAGTTAAGTCTGCCCATTGTACTTTTACACATGTATTTTGTGCAATAAAGTTAAAGTAAATATATAATCATGGCACATTTTGAAGTAGGTACAAATAAATAGTTTTTCTTGTGTTCAGACAGATACAAGAAAAATTAACGTGTCTCCAGTTCCGGGATTTTATACCCATTAATTGTATTTATATTCATCATAACCATACGAAAATATTAAAATTAAATATTAGCCGCTGCTTGTGCCGTCAATTTATTTAATAATACTTAAGTTTGAGCTCCACTGGACTCCTTCATGTAGCGTTGAAATATTACTGTGTATTAAGCCCTTAGGGTCAATATACTCGAAAAGGGCTTAATTTATAACATGGATCTGGTTTTAGCGGTACACTACAGTATTGTGTTTTCATTATCCAAGATCCACATAATTTATGAATTGTGCAGAATACGAAAGTTTGGATGTGTGTGAGTGAGGGTTTGAGAATGTCGTTACTTAATCACGAAAAATCAGCACGGATCTCGAAAAAAAATATCGGGTAATACATAACAAGTATAATAGAGTACTATTATTAGAGTACGAATACTTATAGAGTACTTTTTAGTCCGAAATCCCACAGAAGCGGAGCCCCGGGGCGTAGCTACATAGTTTATTATAAACGTAATAATTTTAAAACATTAATAAAACTTCTGGAGGAGTTCTGCTCTTTGGGATCTACCATTATAAAAATATCCTAAACATATATTTTATTTGAGGACATATCTTAGCTGTTTCAAATTTTACCAAAATCCACGGTTTAATAACAAACGTAAACATTGTCAGTTATATAATATTATTAACATTATTCTGCAAAATTTCATATATTTCCGTAATGAGATAATTTTACAAAATTTCACATTATTGCGTTAGTAAAAATTCTAATCGTTTATTCAAAAACAAGACCTAACTAGACTTTTCCACATCAAAAGTCAAGATAATAACGATATCATGTATTTTAATACATGATATCGTTATTCTAAAAGCTACAACTAGCATTCGGATCGACCACTAAAGGTATTTTAATAGTGGTATAACGGGTAATATGGGAATAGCATTCATCTTGGAGGAAATTGATTTGTCTGGCTCGCCTATCGGCGTGAGGCTATTCCAAATCGCTCACTGATCGAGTGAGTGATCCCCTTAAGAGCACTCATAGTATGGACACACATATTGCATGTGTGGCAAGCGTTTTAGGTTAATTAGTGGATTGGCTAGACTCAATATATCGTTTAATGTCGAAGTCGGTAAAAGTTAAAATTGGAAAAAGTCTAAGTCGGAAAATGTCCAAGTCGAAAAACGTCAAGGTCGGAAAATGTCAAAGTCGGAAAACGGTTTATTTTTAAAATGAAAAATTCTTCGGTAATGTGATTGTTGTGGCCAAAGTCAATGGCAATACCGGGTGCAGACCGAGCGGTGGGTTCGAGACATGGCGACAAAAACACAGCCATTAGCGAAATCCCTACACTCTTTTGATCGCTTACGAGCCTTATAACAAAAGTAAACTAAACTTCTTCTGGAGAAAAATAGATGATATATCTAATTCTCATACGCCTTAAGATTAAATAAATAAATAATCATTGAGCAAATAATTGAAAAAAATATGATAATTATAACCAATCTTTTTTTTATTATAATATGAGTTACTACGTTCACGATTCTTTGCAACCATGTGTCACTTTACTACGCCTGAACATCCCATTGTACCAATCGTATTTTCACTTCTATTACTTCAGGTAATCAGTTCTGGACAATAGCTGTTCAGTTCTGAACAGATTTCACAAGATAAATGCTGCATTGACTGTCATTGGACAATGATCGGATTGAGTGGCCATTTCCAGGATTCCGTGTAAAACTTTTTACGCCCGATCAGGATTGCTATTTATGATCCGGGATTGCTTTATTGTTGAGTGATTTATTCTACGAAGTAGGTAAATATTGACGTTTAGAAGATTTTATTTGTCCTCTTTTTTTCTTATCGAGTGTGATAGAAATAACTAACTGGTGTTAATTATTTAAAGTCACCTATAGGCATCTGACATGTCTTGACAACCAACCAGAGAGTTCCAGGTCCTACATACTGCCTTCACTTTGGTACATAATATCTCGATGCAGCTCCACAATGAGTACAGCTGAATGGTATCATAATATTGCATTGTCATCGGACTTTCACAAGTACGCCAAGTTTCAGCTCAATCGAATAACATCAAGTGGGTTGAAAATGGATTCCCCGATTTAAAAAAAAAGAAGATTTAAAATCGAAATATCACGTACGTTGTATTTGATGTAATTTACTTACTTATGTACATATAAATCAAAGCTTGTAAAAAGGGAAACATAAGCAAGGATATTTATTACAAAATTCAGTATTTGAAACCAACATTGACCACTCACTTATGAGAAGCGGCAATCTAAACTGGCGCAACTTAGTTGCATACTATTTAAAGATTTCAGTGCAACTTGAAGCTTGTATATGACTTGGGAACTTGAAGTTTGAAGCAGCTGGTTGCAGTCTCTAACTTACATCATATTGACAGAGACAACATGTTACTTAGATATTAATATAAGGATAGTTTCCATTAGAAACTTTGATATAGTATGTACAAATGACCACAGAATACCATATGTAGTCATAGTCAATATAAAACCTTTTGCTTTTTCAAATTTCCACGCTACACCGTAGACCTCATCTTTGTCCTCGGGCAAGATTGTGGTCAAGAGCAAACTCAACTTGTATGAAAAAGTTAATACCTTTATAGATTAGTTTTAAATATTGGTAAAAGATTACATCATTTTGGGTTATTGTAAAGGGTTATTGTAAATTCGTCCCTAGAGTTCATTCGGTACCTAATTAATATTCCATACATTCAAAGTAAATTCGGTACTTCAATAAAAATTATTAAATTTTTGTGGTAAATTTGCGACTCAAGTTTTTTTTTTTTTGTAAAATGTACAGTCAGCACTAAACTGATAACTCACAATGTAGTAATAACTAGCTGATTTTTTACGTTAGATACGTATGTAAAATTATAACTATTTTATACCGTGATCATTTAAAAACTTACGATGATTATTATTCTGAATGATTGACTTAATCGCAAGCAAATTGGCTGGCTGTGATTATGGATGTCATTTTAATCCAATGATCACGGTATAAAAAATAGTTATAATTTTACGTACGAATCTAATACAAAATCAGCTAGTTAATACTACATTGTGAGTTTATCAGTAAACTGCTAACTGTACATTTATAAAAAAAAAAAATCTTGAGTGGCAAATTTACTACATAAATTTTATATTTTTTAAGAAGTACCGAATTTACTTTAAATGTATGGAATATTAATTAGGTACCGAATTAACTCTAGGGACGAATTTACAATAACCCATCATTTTTATGTATTTTACTATTAATAACGGTTATTAATTAAGGTTGGCTGGAAGAAATTGCATTTGCGATAAACCCCGCCTTTGCGCTCATTTTTGTATTTACTTTTGTCAGTACTTTGTATGTTTTTTTCTGTACATGGTGCAATAAAGTGTTTATCTATCTATCTAGCCTTACGAACCTAGGTTACAGTATCTAACAAAAACGGTAAGACAGATTTTCCATTTTTTTACGGATGATTTTTTCTTAATATTTTTTTAAACTAACCCAATTACAAGTCGCCTTAGAAAGCCGTAACGAGTTTCATAATGAGGCTGTCAGGAAAAATTAACGATCGAAGCTATTTTTGTCCAGCTGTGAACTGGCGACGATGTCAATTACTTATTAATTGTACGTGTAACGTCGATAAAATTAACCTACTTAAAGTTTCATTTCACCTTCACTGATATTTGCATACATCTAACTATGTGTGTGTATTCGAAATGTGTGACCAAACCCGGGCCCTCCAGAGTGGCGGACTAGCTTGAACCCTAAAATTACAGAGGTCGCAATATATTGCACCTCTTATATCAAAATTCCCTATGTTCGGCCAAAAGATGGGTTTCTTCCCGGGAGATTCAAAACTTTGTTTATTATTTTTCTATACATACTTTTCAGTTGTTTATTTTCCAATAGTTAATTTTCTTAAATTACTTTTAATTAAGAAAACCTTATATTCTGCATGATTGATTAGGTAATTCAGATAAAAATATTATCATTATTTATAAGATTTTTAATGGTATTTAAAGATTAAAGTGGTATAGTAATTGTATTGTGGTATACAAATATACAGATTTTTCTCTTTTTCTAGTCTATTTTCCATTTATTTGGGATCCGCTGTCCTAGTTACACTTGTCCAGGTCACGCGATTTTGTACAACTATGCATAGGAATTTGATTTATTTAGAAATTTTATTGCATATAAAAGCTATGAAAAGCATATTTAGAATATTTTGTTCTCACTTGAACAAAGAAATAGGAAGAACTTAAAGCCGGCCGCACACGTCAGTTCATTATGTAAGATGTAAATAAATAAATAATAATAAATAATAATTTCCGTATGGAAATTTAAGAACCGGGGACTCGAATGCACGCTTTTCTCCCGAAAAGCGTGCATTTGAGTCCACACGTCCGTTTCGTTTTCCAAACGGAAAATGTAAGACGCGTGTGCACACACTCAAACATTTTGTATGAATAGGCGTGGCATTTAATTTTTTTTTACCGACAAATTCCTACAATCATAATTCTTATACTTAACATTATTTTGATGTTTTTAGACATCCTTATATAAAAAAAAAAGAATTTTGATGATCCGATATGAAATGGGAGGGGTAAATAAACTATACTGAATTGCTCGTAAACAAAAAAGTTTACAATAGAGATTACTGTTCACAATTAATTAATTAGACTTGATTTACCTGTAAATAAAAGTTGGCCGGTTTATAATAAGGCTTCCTAGTCATAAAATGTATTTTTAACGTTATAAATGTCAATATGGTTTTTATTTAATTACAGGAAATCGAGTTCATAAACATGAGTCGTTTTTTAAAGTTAAGATTGAATAATTCACATTACGTACGAATATACAATTTTCTCGACTGTAGAATTAAAAAAAAAATTTTTAAGTTAATAAAAAATAAACTGTTGTAGTCACCCTTATAAAAATTGAGGATATGGTTCATTACAATCGTATACGAATAATATATAAAAGTCACCATTGCTGGATTTTTTTTGTACAGGATGTTTTTAAAGTATAAAAATTACAACTCATTAAAAAATCCATTTCGGATTGTTATTTATTGGTGATTTTTTAAATCAAGCTTTTATTATTCGTAAGGAAACATGTAACAAAAAATCACCCTGGTAGGATTTTTTGTTTGAGAGTTATAACAATATGAGTCTTATAATAGCGTTTAAAAAAAAACGGCGGTGGTGATTTTTTTTTTACACTTAAATTTGCAGTTGTAATATCATAATCTATGTAGTTTATAAAAATCACCATCGTAGGATTTAATGTGACCATACAACTGAAAATTCACAGCCCCGACTAGAAAGCATGCATTCAGATTCCCGAATCTGACATTTCCGTACGGAAATAAAAGGACGTGTGCGTCCAGCTTAAAGTGTCGAATCTTCCCGGGAAGAAACCCATCTGTGGCCGACCAAGCAAATACTCGGGCAATTAATTTAGTTTCCGCCACGAATGCGCTCCATTTCACTGCGAGTCGGTCAGTTTTACTTGACAGAACTTATTAGCAGTGACGATGTATTGTTTTAGTGGCTAGTTGACTTGCCCGGGGATTACGTGGGAAAATGTATAAAAAGGTTACCTAATATCTAGTACTTAAAGTCCATTTATTCATAATTGTCCTATTATGTAAACAATCTTACCATGTCTTTTTATGATTTTACAACTTTTTAGGAAATTACATTTGTGGTTAATAAATGTTTTCCTTTAGAATGTTTAGGTTTGAACTAATATTTGATTTATTTTCAACAAAATTCAACAAAAAGTACTGTGAAGATTGTTTATATAATAGGACAATTATGAATAAATGGACCATACATTGGATTTCTGAACCTTTAAGTGATATGATAACCAATGATTGGTTTTTTGTCAACTTCTTATCTCAAATGATGATACCTTTTAACTGGACGTAAGATATTATTGAAACAAAAATTAAAACATAAAGATAAAACATTTTTAAATGATTTTTATAACTATGGATTAAAATTACTTTTTATAAGCCCATTAAAAATTCGCTTAGTACCTAGTATTCTGGTTTGTTGTGATTTATTGTGCCTATTTGCTCTGATATATTGTAACCTAAAGCATTCGCTTTTGTTTTTTCGACAATATACTGACACGCCAAGGTCGACAGTTTTAATGAAGTAATATGATTTTTCAACATCTATTATATTTATCGCTACTAATCAAAACAAATCACAACAATTAATCAACGAATCAACAGAACGGTAAACGGTTAATATTGCCGCTCAAGCAAGTAGGACCGGTTGTATGTGTGTAATTAATTAACGTGGACATTGGCCGAGCCAGCCGCAAATTGCCAAATTTATCGCTCAATTGCTAACGCTAGCCTGGCGAAGTTAACTCAGCAATTTGGGAAATCTTTTGGGAAAACTGTTGTTTTTTTTTTTTTTTAAACAATTTATGAATATTTTTTACATCGGTGGATGAAATTTAACTTTATGCTATAATCCGCTTAAAAAAATATCTTAAATCTTGCTTCTTTCAACCATCTTTCTTATTTCAATATTTAGATTCTATTTCAGACCGAGCAAATTATTTTTTAGGCAAGTAATATTCTAAAATTATTGCCACGAAACTACATATGATATTTTATTTATTTTCAAGCAATCCTCTACGGGCTGCTCTAGTATCATAATATACAAAATGTATGATGCCATTACAGCTTAGAAATGGACATAAAATTCCAATAGAAAATAATTGACATCGCCCAGCGTTCAGCCTCTTAGATACGTGTTTAGTTTTAAATTATGACCGCCTCTTACACCGATTGAAATTTTACACAAACAAAATACCTACTAAATGAAAAAAAAACACTGCACACTGAGGGGTTCCATACACGCAAAGCATCTCACATTAAGTATAGCTTTAACTAAAAGATAAGACTTCCAACAATATATTTACAGCCTTGTACCTTGTACTATTAGACCTTGCTTTTTGCTAAACATAATTTTAGGTCAACGGGAAGTACCCCATAGGTTTTGATTCCTGTTACGTCCGAAATCGCAAAATATGTGAAAATTCGCAACATTTACGGTAATATCTTCAGATCGCGTTGACTAATAATTGATAATTTGATTTTTTTTTGCTCGAACCGAGTACCTATTTGATATTAATTACAAATTTGATACGTCATAAATCAGGA
The DNA here is from genome assembly GCA_018467065.1 of Ephestia elutella. Classification (NCBI taxonomy): domain Eukaryota; kingdom Metazoa; phylum Arthropoda; class Insecta; order Lepidoptera; family Pyralidae; genus Ephestia; species Ephestia elutella. The sequence goes on from CM031572.1 coordinate 4,338,783, forward strand.
TCATAATCATGTTTTGCATAGTTTGGGGCTTGCGTCTAAATACGCGAAACCAAGGTTATGATAGAGGCTCCCCTGCCATGGGTTTTCTTATAGTTGTCACTATATTTCGTCATAAATCCGGGTCATAATCATGTTTTGCATAGTGTGGTGTTTGCGTCTAAAACTGAGATAGAAAACGGTCACATATAGTGGATTATATCATGACGGTGGTGAGGACATTAGGTAATTTATTAATGAGGGGTAATTACAAAGAGCAACAGTAAGCAGGTTGTAAATAATTCTGTTATTTATTTACAAATGTAGGTAATTACGATACCACAAGCAGCCTGTAATTATTGTGTTAATATATTTGTGCTTAATTCGTTTCGATTACATTCGATTGGTTTGAATAATCGACATCTGTCATGGAAGCTTCTTTTTTATAACAATTAGATCTCTGATAACAAAATTGAATCTTTTGGTGTAAATATATCAACGCATTGTTAGTAACAATGACTTTATAGTAGTATATTTAAAAAAAAACATTATTTTCACAGCAAGAAACTTACGTAAAAGTAATTTTACGTCATATTATATCTAATTGACTCCGCAAGAAAAAAAAAACGTAACAAATAACCCGATAAACATGTCACAGCTACAAGTATATCCGTGGAAAATATATGAGGCATCCTGATAACTGTGTTCGCTCAAATGTAATGATCCTCTTAGGAGAAATAGAATAATTTATCATTGCCTCCTACGGCACGCATGTTGGTTCGATACGATTTTCTGTGGCACAAACGTTTTAGCAATCTAAGCGACTTCAAATGGCATCTTGGATTTCATTATATTGCCGAATTGCGTGGATCATCATTTATAAGTAATTTGTTTTCAAAAATAAGACATATTTTTTATGAGATTTTCTCTTTAGGATATTGTTATTATATGTACTTGCTTCATTGCGTACATAAAATAATAAAAATATACGGAGATATCACACAGATTGAGCTAGCCCCAAACTAAGTTTTCTTTTATATACGACTAATAACGTAAGTAAACTCTATGAAAGGAATTTTGGAAATTCCACCCCTAAGAGGATAAAATGGGTAGAAAACTAAATTCACGCGAGGCCTAAGGGAAAAGCTTTCATTAGGTATATAAATTAAATAGAAAATCAACATACGCCATCGGTGTAATAGGCGTCCTTCCGTCCGTTCAAAAACCACCTCTGAGCACTTACCAGTGTCCCTCCCAAGGTACTTCTCAATGCTTCTACTACGCTCTTTCACAGAAACTTATTTCGACATCCTATTTCGGTTATATTTTAAAATTGTTACTTGTTGTAAAATTGTTATTTGTAAATTGTCACTTTCAACCATAAAGTTTCAAATGAACCTTAATAAATATAAGAACAATGCCATTACACATTTTTAAGGTCCATTATTTCCAAATAAAAAAAAAATCTTGCAGTTTATCTGTCTCTTACAGACATTTTCATTCTTTTAATTCATATTATATCATACAGCATGCCTTGGATCTAGTTAAATATCTATATCTAATTTACGCAGTTAATTATAAAAAAAACGTAATGAGTTACGCTTATAATTATAAGCTTCAAGCCGAATTATAAGCGTCAACCCTTGAAATTTAATTAGGTACACACAATTATGTTTCTAATAAATTATTTGTTTTTAAAATATCATTTAAATAAATAAAAGAGATCATAAGGAAGGCCAGTGCCCCAACAAGGGAACTTGAAAATGGCTGAATCTTATATAAATTAAATTATTATGAGTTCAATTTAAAAATAAAGCAGGGACTTTTTATATTTAAGCTGCTTTAAAAATGCAAACAGATTTCTTCACTCCTCTGTTGTAGGCGAAATAATCATTTATTATTCATCGAATCCCCTGATGAAACCTCTCACGTGGGGTGTGAAAGAGTAAAATGCATGCTATTCCAAATTTTCCGTTGTCCAATTATTTCTTAGTAACATGATTTATTTATTTAACTTCTTTACAAAAAACATGTAAATGGCGGACTTAAAGCCGGGGGCTTTTTCTACCAAACCAAGAGGTGATGCAGAGAGAATAGATGTCATTTTGGAGTGAGTACAAATGAGCAAGGGGCATAAAAACACAAAAAAAAGACAAGAAAAACGAAGACCGAAATTAGTACCTAATTGTAGGTACTAATTTATTAATTAGTTAGTAATTGTACTTACTAAATAAATAAACCAAATACTGCGCTTAATGTACACTGTCCCGCAGCTTCGCTTCAATTTCGGGACTCAGTATGGCCTATAGCCATAATAATGTGGCTATCATACATATATATTTTTTTTTCAACTCATAGGTAGGTAAGTATCAGAGACTAGCGCGTTCGAACAAACAAATTCTCGTATACAAAGAGCTTCTATGGGATTTTCGGAATATAAAGTAGGTATTAGCGCTATTCCCAGTATTTTTCTAACCGTGTCTGGACCCTGGATGTAATTCGATAAAATATGATACCTTATTCTATCGAAATACATCAAGTATATTTTGCGTGATTGAACAATAAACATCCAAACTTTCGCATTTAAATATTAGTAGGATTATTCCGATTACTGTGAGGTCGATTGACCTTACAATCCCGATGAAAATCCCGGCAAAGCTCTGCTACAAACTTATTTTCTTTGCCTTTATTAAAAATCTTTCTCGAGCATTTTTACAATCCCGTCTTTAGATTTTCATCCTCTCGGCACAATTCAGGCCTTAATTAAATAAGAAGCAGACAGGTGGAGGCTATACCGGGAATCTAATATGCTGGATACACATTCCTTTGTTTATGCCAACAACAGAAATTCGACGGTATTAAATTTATCTAGGGTTCACTATAGCATCAGTGATGATCTTCGTAATGCCTGAGTAGTCGTATGCCTGTCTCTCAACAGGAGATTGTAGGTTCTATTATTGGGTGTTTATATTTGTCCATCTCTAAAAATCTCAAAAATTTAAAAAAATATATTATAGAAAATACAAATTCTCTATTGCTTTAAATGCGGTGCTCAATTTGGTGTCACATTTTTTTGGTTTCGTATGCGAAGGTAATGTATGTAGTTGAAACTAATAATTAACTAACCTTTGATAACTTTGCTATATAACATTGATTGTTTCTTAGATAATACAGTGAACAGTGAATGAGGTCCTGATATAGTTATCAAAACAAAAAAATTAACTACCTACCTAAAATTAAACTACAAATTAGTTAAATTAAATTGATTAGGTATTTAATTTTAGTTAAATTTATTTACAACGAATAACATTTTTTACGCGTCAATTAAAATTCCTTCTCCATCTCTGAAAACTGAAAATCTAGATAGGTAGGTACTCTATCTCTCTCTTCCTAATCTTCTTTCCCTTGCTCGCTTTGCTCACTCCGTCAATTGAGCATTTCAATAAAAGCAACGGATCTATTCACATTGTTAAAACTTTAAGCCGCAAGCGGCAATGTGAAATCCAAGAGCAAAATCGAAAACGTGTGACAAAACGTATCAGATTTCCCGCAACGGGAAGTTTGTAGGATTGCGGATACTGATAGATTTCAAACTCAAAAAAACACGTACTGGCCCTGCTTTCTTCTTTCTTTTTTCCAAAGATCTAATTCTTTGTGTATATTCATCTAATACTGGTATTAGATTTAGACGTCTCGCCTTTTTTTAGCTAATAAAATAAATTTTTAGTCCCAATTCTGTGCGAAAGCCTCCCCTCTATTTCTTCAACTACTTTTACCGCTCGCCATTTGTTGCCAAGGCTGACAATTTGTCAGACCACCTCTCGCTCTTTTGCTATTTTACTCATTTCGCTCCTGATATAGTACCTATATCAGAATAATCTAAAGTCTTAGATAAACTTAAAATAAAGTGTGACAAAAATCACAAACAAAAACAGTCAGTTATTACATAGGTTTTCTAATGATATTTTCCTACATCGGAAGCTACTGGTGGTTGATGAAAATGACCCTACATGTATTAGATTGATAAACAAATTCAAAGATGTGAGTAGTGTAGGTACACTAATTGCCTAAACTAGAACATCCAGAATACTTGACGCTAGAAAAACTACAAATACATGATTTCTTTTACTTACACTGGTAATTTTTATCACCCTGGAAATGTTTACGGCCAATTCTTCTCATGAAAGGAACAGTTTGGACATACTCACAAAGGACAAAGTTCACGTTTGTGTGGATTGGCCCTGAAATTTTCCTGGCTGAAAAAAAGCAGGTGTATATAATGAAAAAAATACACAGAACACAACGGAATCCTAAGAAACGACTCACGTTTCCTTCAAGTTTTCCGAGACACTTTGGCAGTCAAGGACGAATCAAATGCTCCAAGAAAATGTTGTTTCTTTCCATTTAATTTACAGACAAGTGTCTCGGAATTATTTTCTTTAAGGCCATTGTTAGGGGAACTTTGAAAAGCGTAAATTAATTATGTTTTTCTTACAAAGAGATACTCTTTGAACTGAAGATAGACGACACGGAAAACTCAAAATATACTGTATATAGCTTATGCAGACTAGTTTCGACCTTTTGAGGAGAAACAGATACATGAATTCCCCTATGAATAAATAATTATAACGTTCAATTTCTTGATAATTTTTTTGGATATCTTTCACGGTCACGGAACACGAACCTAGGTATCTAAAAATTAATTATGTTTTTCTTACAAAGAGATACTCTTTGAACTGAAGATAGACGACACGGAAAACTCAAAACATACTGTATAGCTTATGCAGACTAGTTTCGACCTTGTTAGGAGAAACAGATACGTAAATTCCCCTATGAATAAATAATTATAACGTTTAATTACTGGAGAAATTATTTGGACATCTCTCAACGGTCACGGAACACTATAGGTATCGATGGATATCACAACCAGAACTGCAAACAAATATCAGCGAAAACAAGTATAAATATTTACCCACACTAGGAAACGAAACCAAGACCAAGAGGTGTACAGGTAGTAACTTCCACACCACGAAGGTAGTAATTTGGTTTCGTTTACTCAAAGTATTCTTTATTCAAACAAAGAGCATAATTTTGCAGAATTGCAAACCAAGCGTTCAAATGCACCCGTCTAGGAATGCTATGAACGCAGCTTGCCTCAAGATTTGTATCTCCGCCAATGAATTTAAGGGTTGCTTACTCATAGTGCTTAAATTTGCTACACTGCTATTAAAATGTACCAAATTGAATAAAACTAATGAAAGCCATGAAAAATTTAAACCATGAAAGTTCGACAGTTCCACCTTTACACTGAGCCTTCACATCAGTAAATTCAAGTGGATGTTTGGGTCAATATTTACCTTAATGATTTCACATGCTAAATTCCTGAATAGAATTCATTAAAAATATCTAGTATAACTGGGTTATAATCATATCTACTCAACTAATTTTACATAACAGTTCATTTTAAAAATTTCAAAAAGCCCTTTTCATAACGTTGATTTCACGATTATCGACTAAACTACTGGAAAGGCATGGGAAATCTATTATTGGCTTTATTACTGTAAGTAATAGTTGTAGTTAAGTCTGTTGGTTTTTTTTACAAATACCTATATAAATATCTCACAGAAACGGGATCCTTCGTAGTCACTAAGTATATAATAAAAAAATATAAAATAAAGTTCACTCGTGCATTTCTCTATGTATAACTCACAATGAAATGAAATTATTTTATTTAAATAGGCTAAAAATTAGCACTTTTAAATCGTCATATTCTTGTTTTTTAGTTAAATACTTAAAATTACTAAAGCAAGATTACCACCGCCTCCAAAGCGCAGGAGAAGAGGAGGTGCAACAAACTCCACTGCTGCATTTTCTCCAAAGACATCACTTTACAACATATGTCTTACAATTAAATAACTATCTTTGTGGACGAACATACTAGTGAACGGGTTTTGCTGCAGCTTTCACCAAAGGACGAGATGAGGAATGTTTTGGTTTAGTATTTACGCGAGGAAAATCTAGTAAAATATAAATTTCCCCCGTGTTTTGCCGTCCTTGAGTGCGGGCCGTTTTGACGTCTACCTGCTGGAACGCTGCCAGGGCGACTCTGATTGCATGTATTGACTCAGATATTGCTGTACTTTGGTCATATTGGACTAAGATAACCTACCTGATACCTATTTTGAGAGCCTCACTTTTAAAAATGTTTTAGAAATCAATTCTGTGAACAATTTTGACCATCCTATGTGTAAGTCTTATTTTTTTAATTTATTAAGCAAGAACATATTATAGTTCTCTCTCTCTCTCTCTCTCTCTCTCTCTCTCTCTCTCTCTCTCTCTCAGCCTAAAGACGTCCACTGCTGGACAAAGGCCTCCCCCAAGGATTTTATCCGTGGGGGGTTTTGCCGTAATCGCCACGCTTGGCAGGCGGGTTGGCGATCGCAGTGTGATGGCATAGTACGCGGAAAGATGCTGCTGCCCATCCTCCTAATCATATTATAGTTACATAATTATAATTCTCAAAAGTGCTCAAAAGAAAGTCAATGCTTAGCCTCTGTTAAAAAAAAAAGCTTCTAGCCCTTTAGTAACGGGATACCTCATTTGATTTTTATTGTAAAAATAATTAAAAAAGATAGATAACATTTTTTTATTATTTTATTTATTTCACAAGCTTGTATCTATGGTAACAGTTTACACCAATGCGATAGAAAAGCAATTAAATTCAATGAGGGATTTTCCGAGACCCAAATTAAAAAAAAATAGTTCCAGATGAACATAGGTGGCGCTTAGGAAAAGGCGAGACCATTCAAAAAGCAAAAATGCATGGTATTGGCATTTAAAAAAAATAAAACCTAATAAAAAAAACATCTAAAAAGTATAAATATTGTGATTTGTGCAACTGTCAAACTGTTATGTGATTTTTTTGCGTCTGGCTGACAATAAAAAGCGCACAATATAGGTACAGCCATTATTACGACTCGGCTTTCAATGAAACGCCATCTGTTGAGACTTTTTAATACTGATTTTTTTTCTTAATTTAGCTGTCAGAAAAATCGCTCATTGCAGCACATACCATACAAAGCTGAACATGATCGCTCGCAGATTAGACTGCCAGTATATAAGACGTTCTTGTGCCATTTCGGGGGAAATGGTGCAAGAATGGCCACTTTAATTTAATCTAGGTTACTAACACATTTTACTAACAAATTTGAGTCTCTGTTACTTGTCAATAAATATTTCATTCATTCATTCATTCATTCAAAGCTGTTCTTATAAATTCGGTCAGTGGATATGACATCAGATTACCTACAATACATGGTTTTATTTATCTTTTGTAGACAACCAAAAGTCGTCTAAATTATTTATTTAAAACTCCCAACAGTGCTAAATCTAGTTATATTAAGCACTGTTTGGGGTTTTAAATAAATCATCATACTTCAGGTAACTTAACATTGAGTTTGTAGTACTTAACAAACTTACATTTATTTATTTATTTATTACAACTTATAGCTATCATGACAGGAGAACCTAATGCGATAGTGCAGCTTATTATCAATATTTACATCCTGTAACATATTATACAGGGTGATTTTTTATCCGAGTGACATATTTAATCCTACCGTAGTTAATGCTTGCATATCACTAAAAATAATATGAACTAATAATTACACTTGTAAATAACTGAGAAAACCATTGTTATAAGTTTATGAAAACTCTCGTAACGTATTTATGGTAGTCCTTGTACTCCCAGCTGATTCGCGCGTGTCAATGACCTTGAAGTACGTATTCGCTTTGCGCCATCCTACCGCGCGCTCGGTGTGCGTTTAACATTATTTAATGGGATAAATATGTAAAAAATTAAGGATATATATTTTTTCGCTGGTTGGATCGGGAATCGAATACCACATATCCTCGCTAAATATGTCACTCGGATAAAAAATCACCCTGTATAACCCTACTCGTGTGAATTCACTCAGCGAGCAACAAAACAAATCTATCTCATTAGCTATGAGCTATTATTTTGCTATTACATGATAATAAAACAATAATACTTGAAACCAGGTAAATTGAACTATTACTTATACTGTGTGTAAAAAGTGTGTTTGTAACAAAATCACGTTTGCGCGCCTTAACGGATTTAACTGAAATTTTATATTTTGTAAAATTTGTTATTTTCTCTTTTCTTTCTTAACTACTACGATACATTCTTCATACATCAACTTTATTTAAACCATTTAAAACGTTCCAAGCAGCAGCTTACATCAATCTTGCGGAGTCGAGTCATAATGTAGGCATTAATCAAAAGCTCAGGTATACGTTATTCATGTGTACAGAATACACAAAATAAGTAAACTAAGACTTATGTTAAAACGTGTTTTATGATAAATTGGAATGCATAGTATTAAAAAGATTTATTTATTTTCAATATAGTTTCTTGGTGGTGTGTCATGACCAACAAGACTTTATAAAAGTATACTTTTATGGTCGGGATCGTGGCACACTAGTGAATTTCATTAATATTTTTCCTTAATTCAAAACTAGGATTCAAAATTATTTTCAGCCCTTAATCATGTTTTTTTTAAATTAGTAAATGGTCAACCCCATTTGAGGTCCAAAGAACAGAGGTACTTGAGATATCTAGCAAGTACAGGTTTTAAATACCAACTTCATAATATAATAAATATGATTCAGTCTTTAGAATAGCATCAGATGTTTTTCAGATTATGTTCCTAAGGAGTTTCTTTATTTTTTTTTATTCAACATATACCTTCTTCTACCTAATAATTTTAAATAATTTATTTAAATATTTATAATAGTGTTTCAATATGTGTTTTCGTACACACGCATTTCAGTGAACGTTCGCTGGGCTACAAAAATGATTGCAATATATTGCTTTTAAAACCAGTGGGGTGTGAGAGGCAAGATAAAATTATATGACGATGGTTGCATTCAAATAGTTGTTCAATTCAGCGCTATAAATGCTTTGAATCATTTTTATGGACACAAAATTCTATGAAGGGCTTTGGAAAACTGTAGTTACGATTAGGTGATATATTCATTCAATCATATTATTTTATGAATAAATAAAATTATATTTCATTCATGGAGTGGGGATAGTGAATTAGCTGATGATGAGCGTTAGCTATTTTTTGTTCCAAAATCATCAAAGGTGTGAGACTCCTCCCTTAGCTATCTACAAAAAGCTGTCCATTTCTTTAGAAAACACAAGATTTTGTGTAACTATTCCTTATATCTATTGAATGATTCAACATCAAATTTGTACTCAAAAGCATAACACGAAAACATTTCAGTTGTCAAGATATTCATGATAACAACAGATAATTAAATAATGCTACCCTTAAATAAGAAGCAAATGAAATGTGAAAATTGGATACAATTTAATCTCCAGAAAGATCACTCGCTGTTATCGCAAAACGAATCTAGCGAGCAGCGATTAGGCCGGCGGCACATTGCGTAATTTATTCATTTATTCTACTGCTATATAATAAGCAATTTAATTTTAATTACGATATTAATTAGTAACATAAGAGATGTTCCTTGAGGCTCTGTTTCCCTGGGAATTTCAGAATAAATCGTACTTTTTGCTATTCTTAGTTGTATTCTTTACTCCACTCAGGCTGCGACCATGGGAGTTTGCAAAGATCCGGAAACGTCAGCCGTTATAAATAAATAAAATAAGGTTCGTGCTAAGTCTAGTCCTAAGATATTTAATCATCTGTATCTGTTCTACCAAATTTTATCAAAATTCGTCGAATTTGGGTGGTAAAGTTTATTTGTTTGTTTGTTACCTCTTGACGTTTTATCTACTGAATCAATCTTAATGGAATTTTGCATACACATAGTTAGAAGTACTGAGAAGGACATAGGTTCCTTTCATCCTGGAAAAATAACACTTTTCCCGAGGGAAATTCACTCGGGCGGAGCAACGAGCTAAAGCTAGTGAGGGGAACCCATCACTTTATCGCAATTTACTTCAACGATTTTCATGTCCCATAAAACTATTCGCAGATATTTTAATACAATATGTAACAATTCCGTAAATCCGTACACGATTATTCATTACGTACAAACACACTCTATCGTTATTTCTTTTCATATTTTATGTATTTCATCGAAATAATGAAACATCAAAGTTTTGTTACCCATAATTTTATTTCCACGTAAGTTTCAGTTTGCAATATATTTGAAACATCAAATATTATATTATTATGTTACCCTATATAGATAGATTAATCTGGTAGTATTGTATAGCTAGTCCATTAATTATAAATGGATCACAAATCCGACTCAGAGCAAACCGACTCCACGTGGCTCAACTTTGTCATATACTAGAGTGTTATTCCTACGCGCGGAACCAGAAGGCTCGCTTAAATACTCGAAGAAATACTTGCTTGCTGCATGCTTGCATGCTTGCTGCATGCTTGCTGCATGCTTGCTGCATGCTTGCTGCATGCTTGCTACATGCTTGCTGCATGCTTGCTGCATGCTTGCTGCATGCCTGCTTGCATGTTTGCTGCATGCCTGCTGAATGCTTGCTGCATGCTTGCTGCATGCTTGCTGCATGCTTGCTGCATGCCTGCTGCATGCTTGCTGTATGCCTGCTGCATGCTTGCTGCATGCTTGTTTCATGCTTGCTGCATGCTTGCTGATGCTTGCTACATGTTTGTTGTGCTTGCTGCATGCATGCTTGCTGTATGCCTTAATCTTGTTATACCTTTTTGCATGTTTTAAGCAACAACAAGCGAATGTAGCGTTCGATGAAACGTTACTGCGATTAAAAGTTATGATGCGCATCGTTACATATTGAAACATGTTATTATAAATGGTTACATCGATATCTTAATACATGTGTGAAATGTTAGTTTGATATATCGTTTTTCTTGGAATAGTAGAAATTTTATAACGTTTTTTTTAGGAAATGTTGTTCGATATTATGAAACTGCGATAATAAGTTTTTCGATGTTTTGAGAAAAAATATTTTGAAAAACGTGGAATAGTTTTCTGGGACATGATAATCGATGTGATAAAAATCTGTATTTTAATAGACACCCGCTAGTGAGTTAATCATTTTTTGGTATATGGTCGTTGCTACATCCCCAGCCTAACCCGCTAGTTTATAACTAACACAAAGCGTGTCGTACAATTCAGGCGGTTGAATGAGGATCCGAAAGCCGGAATAATGGCGGCGGCGTGACTGGAAAACGAAGGACTTGACTCTAGATCAGTATCAGACCATTGTCCTGCACTTGTTGTTATGAAAATATGTGGCTGAGGTATAATAATGTAGCGTTTTGTGACAAGTATGTCAAGGAAAATCCTAACTAATATTATAAAAGCGAAAGTGAGTTTGTTTATTTATTTGTTACCTCTTTACGCTTTATCTACTGAACCAATCTTCCTGGAATTTTGCATACACATAGTTAGAAGTACTGAGAAGGACATAGGGTACCTTTCATCCCGGGAAAAAACACTGTTCCCGTGGGAAATTCACGCGGGCAAAAGCTAGTAATATAAAAAAGAGTGTGCAAATAGTAGGTACTTAGGTATTAGATCGCGACCGTGGCCCAGGATAGAGAAAGTTGGCGTAGACAAAAGGAGGCTTATACCCAGCCGTGGGTCATTGAAAACTGACGATGGTGATGACGATTAGAACGTGACCAAATAGAGTAGGATTGAGGTATTCAGCGGTGTAATTACTTACATACATACATACATAGAATCACGTCTTTATCCCTTACGGGATAGACAGAGACAAGAGTCGTGAGACTTACATAAAGAATGAAATTAACGAGTGCGATAGGTTCCCATATCTAATTCGTAACATTTATACTTACTTATTCACTTTGATCAAACAAAATCTTGTGCCAAAAACAGAATCCTAATATAGTGGCTACGGCAGTAGTTTCATAAGGGCTAAAAATAAAAATGATGTTGCGATGTAAGAGTACTTATTTAATTTTAGTTGTTCCTCAATAAATAAAATAAAGTTTTAACTTAGATATCGAGAAAGAGTTAAGTATTAAAACAAACTGAAAGAAAATGCAGGCGCGTTGTGTCGTATCGAGGAGGATACAAGCCAATTATTAAAAAATTAAAAACACGACTGACAACTCACATAGCCTTTGTCACTCAGAGGAATGCAAGAAATCTAAAAATACTTCTCACATTAAAATCTGTTAAGCCGTTCAGGACTTAAAGTGGAACAAAGAAACTTACATACATACATACTTACATACATGAACCCTGAAAACATAACACTCCTTTTTTGGTCAGTCGTGTAAAAAAGGCTAGGCGTATACTCCACCGACAAGAACACAGCTCTTAGTAGATTATAAGATAACCCATAAGAAGAAGTAGAAGATACCTTTTGTAAGAGAAACATTGTAGGTACCTACTACTCAACTACACAACACCTACAGGCAGGCGTCGTGTCATATCAAGGAGGATAAAGAGACGAGGCGTATTCTTTACCGACAAGAGCACAGCTCTTATAGTAGATTATAAAATAGCCCATAAGAAGAAGTAGAAGATACATTTTGTAAGAGAAACATTGTACTAGGTACTCAACTACAAAACATCTACTAAACATGAAACTTCAAATCAAGACGGACATAACCCTGCCATTGTCCAAGTTGACAATAAATCGGCAGCCAGTCCGACTTGCTCATCGATGTTCTTACATCGGGCCGCAAATTGTAGAACTTAGGATCTAGTCCATTGTTGGTGCAATATGAAGCTACGATCGCGCAACTTTGGTCACTTGCTAAGTTGTAGACTCGTTGATATTTACAAGTTTTCAATAAGTATTTGCTTGCAATTTCAAGCCAAGCTTGCTTGACCTCTGTCTTTTGAATTTCTGTAAGATAACGTACTTTTAACGTACTTGTACCTGAAATAAAAAATTGAATGCTAAGATTTGAAGCTTCGATCGCACAACTTTGGTCACTTGCTAGTTGTAGACTCGGAGATATTGACAAGTTTTTAAGTATTTGCAATTTCAAGCCATGCTTAGGTACTTGACCTCTTTCTTTTGAATTTTTGTAAGATAACGTACCTTGTAACCAACTGACTAGTTAACTGACGTGTTATGTAACTGTACTTTCAAATTAAATCAATAACTGTAACTGGTCTGTGTCTGTACATAAAAGATTTTTAAGAAAAAAATTTAAGGGGTCTTCTTAGGGCCAATAGAAGCCAAAACCATTTTTTGTAGAATTTTTGTCTGTCTTTCTGCCTGCATGTTTGTACGCGCATCACGCAAAAACTACTGGACAAAATTTGATTCGGTTTTCACTGTTGTATTATAGAAGGTCTAACTTAAAATCTGGCGTAAGTTTCATCTTGATGAGATGCTTAGAACCTGAGATACGCGCGGTTAAAAATAAATATTATGCAGGGCTCTAATGTAAATGTAATAAATGCTACAACAATATACTTTCAACGGCATTCTTGCTCCCTTGTCGCAGGATGCAAGGATGTTGTATCCATGGACGTACAAGTTAACTTGGCGCATCGCTGGTATGCGAGGCCATACCAGCGATGCGCCAAGTTAATGTGACCATGTTGTACCAAGCTCTATGGTTGTATCGAATCGTAACTGTCATTATAAATGTGATTGAAACGCCGGTCATTATAAATGTAATTTCTATGTACTTAGCATAGTTTTAACTTGTTGTATTTTTATAATTGTATCGAGTGTTGTGGTATTGTATAGAGGGTGACATTATCAAAACTCTCCTATATTAAAAAAATAAATCCTTCAGAGTTAGTGTCCAGGCCGCGCACGGGTACGGGTACATCAAGATTGGTCTGATAACTGTCTTGTAAACGCAAATCTTGGTCTTTAAAATTGGTGCAAGACCGCAAAAAATGACGTCATCTCGTGTCGGAGGCTAAGATCCACTTCGGGTCGCTGCGCCGCAGTAGTAAGTATTAAAAAAAAAAATGATGCTTTAAGTTTTCCTCTGTTTCCATAGCTGTTCCTCACTTATTCCTCCTGCCACATGGCAAATCTATCCCCTTATGGGAGTTGCCCGCGACTTGCCATGGGCAAAAAAAATAATAATAATAATAGTATTACTATGAAATGGTGTGAAAACAATAACTTTACCTTGAGCTGCTGATGTGGGGTGATAAAGGTTGTAGGTAAATAATATCCTGGTTGAGACACAATAAAAATAAGGTTTATTTTATAACTTACAACACACTAGTACACACATATGCCCTCTTGTTAAAACTAGCCACAGTAGACCAAGCTGGGTCGCTATAGGTTCTATGTACTATACTAGATAAACCATAGGATACTGTTACCAAATTACATCAAATAAGGTTAATTTTTGTGTCACCATGGAAATGCTAGACTTAAATTTACATAAGAATTATCTTCGCTGAGACGATGCTAAGTTAAATATTTCTAATAAGATAAAGGCTACCTGGAGGTCTCTTATGCAGGATACCTGGGTGTTCCTTCTATATGAAATCCAATTCTTCGACTCGACGGCTTCGGGGAAGATCAATAAAAATTTGGTTCCATCACAAAAGGATGAAAACCTATCCCGTACAAATTAAATTGTACAGATCCAAAATAATATAATAATAATGACGAAGTAAAGTTATCAAAATTAAAACAACAAATTCAAAATCCCGTCCGCTGAAACAACAAAATTGGTTTGATTAAAACACATGGCATTAAATTTTCTAACCTATTCCAAACTTAGTCAGGAATGCTTACCGGCTCTGACCAGGACTTCGTCAGAAACTCGCAGTACATCCCTCCACCCATTTAGAATATATATAAAAAATTAGGAACTGCCGACACGCGGTCCCTGAAAAGAACAAAGGAGTTTTTGTCACAATTTCGTTAGTGACGACGGAAGACCTCACGTCTTTCTGACTCACTTCGTGAGCTGAAGAATACTCACTCTGAAGATCATCAGTTTATCATCAGAGCCCGCCAGCCATGTGCTCCCAACCAGGGAATTTCCAAGAGCTTCCAAAAGGCCATCGTACCGGACTACGACATTCAAGCTAATGATGATTGACAGATGACAGAACACAACCTCGATTTGACGTTGACGTTTGGAAACGTTTTGTTACAACAAACATCGATGTCTTGCGTTCAGAAAAAAAAAAATAATAAAGAAAATTTTACAACGTGACAATACCTCCCTCCTAAGTAAAAAGGCTTTGCTAAGCAACAGCTAAGTAAAGCCGTAGCTGCCCTCAGCGTTCTACAAAAACTACTTAATTCTACTGTGTCTCACAAAAAACAAAACCACCAGTCCAAAAAAAAAATGAACCAACACCAAAAAAAATAACACTCATGCATGTGTTAAAACTAACCTCACTTCGTCAAAAGCTCTGCTAACGAACAGAGAGAAAAAATCCAATCTAATCCCCTTGAAATAATAAAACAAACAATAATGGAACTATGGTAATTACCATAAACCAATAAAAAAATCCTCTGCATATTTTGGCGACCAAAACAAAATCGAAATAAAAAAAACCAAAGATTCTACTGTCAGCAGTGAACCAAAAAAAATATATTACCAAATATGGAACAAAACGAGCCAACTACTTGCTCAAAAAAAACACCGTCAATCATACAGATATAACAGGTAAAATTGGATCAATGTCCAAAAATAATGCCACTGAAAAATGCAGCGAACCAAAATTCAGACCGAAGTCTTACAAAACACCGGACCGAAATCCTAAAAAGTTGTTCCTACTTGTAAAACAAAACAATGACTAGCGCTAGTACAAAATAATTTCAGTAGGCAGCAACAACAGTTCCATATTCGTCGTAATTGGGTAAATAAAATAATATCACTAACAGCCTGCGCTCCTCTTACCACTCCACTTTCACACATCACTTACATTTCTCGCATAAACAAAACCATGGCCTCATCTTCCATACCTTCTTTTATTCGTTTTCACTCCCTCCTTTCATTCTTAGTAGTAAAACGGCCACTTCCGTTTACCACGTTCCTATCACTTGTGGGCGATAGTCGAGCTACAGAGACTCACTGGTAGTCGCAACTGTGGCGGCACGACGAGCACGCGAAATACGGCGACGATACAGGTCGTGCGTCCACGGAACAAGGACACATACAGATGTGCCGCTGCAACTGACAACATCGGCTGCTGTGTTTTCAGTGGCGGTGCGGTGAGCACGGAATTTTCCGAATGGACCGCACGTCCACCGTTCACCCGAATTACAAAAAAAATTGTCCACACAAAATAGCAGGTAATAAAAAAAATAAGGTAAAACCCTATTAAAAAAAAACTACAGACCTTTGAGATCTTTAATATGCCAGGAACCAATAGGATGACCATCCAACCTTTCCAGTTCATAAACCAAATTGGACAAAACAGCTTTAACCCTGCACTTTTCGTACTTGGGAGCTAATTTTGCCATCTTAAATTTTGCAGCATCGCTCTGCGTATAACAACGTTTCCACACAATATCCCCTACAGAAAACTTTGCTGGCCTTCGCCTTAAATTGTAATATCTAGAATTTACTTCATGTGCTCCCAATAAGTGTAGCCTAACCTTGCCAAAAATATCCTTTAAACAACCTAACTCTCCAGCATATTCGTCGCGGGGCATAGCTACGTCATACTCCGCATCTGTGTCTTTGTAGAATGACCCATTGATAAGTGGTTCCCTACCGTGGACTAAAAAGAAAGGAGAAAACCCTGTGGACTCGTTTACTGCACTATTAATAGCAAAACGAATACGATGTAATTGTTCGTCCCATGTTCTATGATTTTCTTCCACATACGAAGCCACAGCAGTCATAACCGTTTTATTATACCTTTCCACAAGGTTCACTTGCGGCGTATAGCGTGGAGTAAGGTGCACTTTAGGTACGTTATATCGCTTTAAAAGGTTACGGAATTTCGATCCTGTGAATTGCACTCCATTATCTGCAATAACAGTTTCAGGCACTCCATGAGCCAAAATAACGTCATTTTCAAAATGTTTGGCAACTAAAGCACTAGTTGCTCGACGCAACGGAAATAATAGGGTGTACTTTGAGAAGCAACATGTTACTACTAATAAAAATGTAAATCCGGAACGAGAACGTGGTAACGGACCTACTAAATCTGTAGAAACTACCTGAAAAGGCCTATAGCAAACCTTAGGCTGCCCCATCAATCCTGGGGTAGCTTTTGTTGAGTGTTTATACGCGGCACAGACATTACACTTTTTAATAAACTCTACAATCTCCTTGTGCATACCCGGCCAAAAGTACGTTAAACACACTCGTCTGTGCGTTTTAAATACACCTAAATGTGCGGCTGTTGCCTCACAATGGTTTGCTTTAATAACTTCATTTCGGTCACTTTTCTTTACCACTTCTTTCCAGTCAAATTCACTCAGTAAATTGTACTTACTTTTGCAAAAACGATAAAGTTTCCCGTCTCTAACGCAAAAATTTGGATAATTTTTAGGAAAAGCCTTACAACCGTTTAGAGTTTTTACGTACCAATCATCTTGATCATCATTTGCAGAATCACCTACAGCTTCAATCCTCAACAATCTGGACAACGCATCAGGAACGACGTTGTCAGAGCCCTTTCTGTGCTCGATTTCAAAATCAAATTGAGACAGTCGGCAACCCCAACGAGCAAGTCGTCCGGACGGGTTCTCCAGATTCATGAACCACTTCAGCGAGGAATGATCTGTTATAACTTTAAATGGACGGGAACCTAGATAAGCTTGAAATTTTTCCACAGCAAAAATTACCGCCAGTACATCCCTCCACCCATTTAGAATATATATAAAAAATTAGGAACTGCCGACACGCGGTCCCTGAAAAGAACAAAGGAGTTTTTGTCACAATTTCGTTAGTGACGACGGAAGACCTCACGTCTTTCTGACTCACTTCGTGAGCTGAAGAATACTCACTCTGAAGATCATCAGTTTATCATCAGAGCCCGCCAGCCATGTGCTCCCAACCAGGGAATTTCCAAGAGCTTCCAAAAGGCCATCGTACCGGACTACGACATTCAAGCTAATGATGATTGACAGATGACAGAACACAACCTCGATTTGACGTTGACGTTTGGAAACGTTTTGTTACAACAAACATCGATGTCTTGCGTTCAGAAAAAAAAATAATAAAGAAAATTTTACAACGTGACACTCCTATAGGTATGTTGACGTAATGAAGTGACGTCATGACTCTACGCTTACGTCCTACCACGAGAACCGCCTATGCAAACGTGTCCTACTAAAGTCACTCACCGGAACTCTCCATGACAAGGATGTTCCGAACTAGTGACTACCCATCGACCTACTAATCGAATAATAAACTAGATTTACTTTTATATTTTGGATTCAAACTTAGGCATACTATAAAAGCCATTTAGTTACACAGATCTTGGTAGGCACCCCACAAGAACATGAATAAATAATAAGACAACTATTACCTTCTGAAATTATAAATGGCATCTACTAAATTTTATGAGAATGAATGTCGTTAACTGTCATTAAACAAACAAGTAGTCGTTTAAAGAACAAGTTAGACATCACAGGATGCCCGGCAGGCATATGTAAAACAAAGCGCATCATGTGGAACGACGATAATGCTATTTTACTGACAAGCCTCGCCAATAGATGTTTTACATCAAAAAGGTACGAAATCGAGTAAGATTCGAGGAAATTTGATTCGATTAAGTGTGTGCGAGTAAGCTAAAATGCTCCAATCTGGAACTATAAGTATTTATGTAGCGTCTATGACACTTCTGTCTTATTTCAAGTTCTGTGATAAGTGAGTTAAAATAGTAGGCCACCTGCCAGTCAGATCACTCTGCGTTGTTTATTCAATGCCCATCAACCACGTGATACGATTGTTATGCGCTCTGCGGAACAAATCAGAATTTGATTTATTTGCATTCGTTGATTTCGGATAGCCCGCCGTTGATAAATATTTACATTTGCTGGATGCAATTTTCAAATGAACGAATCATGGTTTTGTTTGTTTAAATCGTTGGTTAAAAAAGCTTTTTATTTTTGAAAAATACCTACGAAAAATAAATATTAATCTGAGTGTAATATTATTTTACGCTGATTAGGAATACAATCAATCAATCAAATCAATCAATCAATAGTTTAATACTAACATGCTTATTATGTTCATAACTGCCCGGGGCTCTGCTGCGCTCCCGTTGGTATTTGGAGATAAAAATAACCCTATGTGCTATTGTAGATTGTATATGATATTCTATAGTATGCTAAATTACCTACCTAAAAATCCATCTAGTAAGTACCTACCAATTATATATACCTGATATATTTACCTAAAAAGTGTCACAAACATCTATAATATACATTCAGTAAATATTAATTATTTTAATAATGTATAATGCTCTATTTTTATGTGCAATAATGGGTTATCTCTTCATTCTCATAAACTTTCACGTTCAGCGAAGAGAAAACCAAAGGAGAAATTTCCTATCAAACCGAAAAAAGCTGATCGCTGAAAGCTGAGCGTATCTTGAAGTTTGGAGACAAAGTATCCAAACTTCAAGATACACACGCATCAGCTTATTAAGCTGCTAGTGTGTTCAAAATATAATATAATATAATAATAATATAAGTATAATATAATAATAATATATAATATGATATAAACAGGAAAGGACTAGCAGGAAGTAAGGAGAATTCTATTAATTTGTAATAAAGGTAAGGATAGGACGTCGTCGTTGTCGCGTCGATTTATTAACTTCCAAACTGAACATCAAACGGAGTAAATTTTAACATTTTGGTTCGGTTCCAAAACTTGATAGAACCGATGCATTT
The DNA here is from genome assembly GCA_018467065.1 of Ephestia elutella. Taxonomy (NCBI): domain Eukaryota; kingdom Metazoa; phylum Arthropoda; class Insecta; order Lepidoptera; family Pyralidae; genus Ephestia; species Ephestia elutella. Next base: position 4,358,590 of record CM031572.1, read on the forward strand.
TTATGGTAAATGTGACCTGATTTTACACTAAAAATCGACGATAAACCTAGGATCTAAAGCAGGAACACTAATTTTGACATGATTTAGAGGAGTTCAGTGTGAAACCTGAAAATCAATAAGAAAAATATATAGGTATTTTTCAAAAATCAATAAAAAATATATATATACCTATATACAGGGTGTTTGGGTAAACACCTATACCTCTCTAAGAGTAAAACTGAAAGTACTCATGAATATGAACAACTTTTTGTATGGGACCGACTCTGAAATACCTACTCGCACAAAAAGTATGGAACAGCTGATTTTTTTTTTGAGACTTCAAGATTCGGTCCATACAAAAAATTGTTCATATTCATGAGTACTTTCACCCCTAGAGAAGATGCAGGTGTTTACCTAAACACCCTGTATAATGTAGCTTTTAAAACATTATCTTCATATCGGTACAGCTATAGTGGGTATTCAGTTATTGCTTTCAATTCAGCCTAAGATGGCGACTGGTCTCAGCCGAGAGGAAATTGAAAATCATTGTTTATGTGTCTCGGATACCAGGGTACCGTTTAATTTAATAGTGAGCGGGTTGATCGGTCACTCTAGGTAAATTATGTTTGCGGGTTGCTAGGTAGGTACATGTTTAGATCGTAAACTTTAAAATAGTTGACAAGAATTTCGGCCTGTAATTCATTTACCTACCAACAAAAAAGTACTTTCTAGTTTAAATAAACGGGTAAAACTTTGCGGTAGAGACCATGGGTCCATGGGGCCCAGAGGCAAAATCTTTAGTATCTGAGGTTTCAGCACGCCTCCGCGACGTAACTGGCGATCCGAGGGCGGGCAGCTACTTTGCACAGCGTATTGCTATAGCGGTGCAGAGGGGTAACGCTGCCAGCCTTCTGGGAACCCTTCCTCGCGGCGACGACGTGTTGGAACCTCTATATTATTTATGATTTTAAGCATAGTTTTATTTTTAGTTTGGACAACATGACAATGTGACAATGTATTAAATAGAAATAAGTCTGATAGGTATAATAAATAAGAACTACAATTATATGAACATAAAAAAATAAAATAAAATAAACGGGTCACTCATAAAGAGTTCAAAACTAGTCGGCACTTCCGACCGTACGTGAGTGACCAGTTTATTTAACTAGAAAGTTTACATCTCAAGTTAGTTTTAATTATAATAGAAAACTTATACCTATCTACAGTGCGATATACAAGAGAAGAAAACCAATTTAGGACGAACTAAATTTTTCTCTCATCATCATGTCGTCATTGGTAGAAAATCTATTCACGATCCATGCGATTGGTTAATAAACACCCAGTGTTGCTCTAAGTGAAAACAGCGTCCTCATTTATTTTCTACTTTTTTATGTTACACTGTACTGCCTATAGTAAGCATCTAAGTATAATAAGTTGGTATACTAAGCTAGGTCATCTAATTCCACAGATAGCCTAGAAACATAAATTCAGTGCTGCCAATAGTTTGGGAACTCCGAACTAATGTCTCTCCTTTGTTAGCTGCAAGATTGTGCAGCGCTCTGTTTAGATAATTAACGTTTTGTCTAGCTTTGTTCGAACTTGCGTTCAACATTAATCTTAAGTTGCTTGATTATCTGCCTTTGTTATTACTTTAAGTATTTATACTAACTCAATACAATTATATTAATGGTGTGCGCTCATGCCCGCAGTGTACGAGGATCTTCACTAATAAGATTGGCTACATAAGCCATATGGCTTATGCTGCTCTCTCGTGCGAGCTCACGAGAGAGCTCTGAATTCATAAAGTGGTCGCCATGATCGAAATGGGTCGGACATCGTCATCATTATCATTATTTACTTATTTAAAAGCTAGATACTTACCTTCATACTCGTACATAAAGAAAATTTATAATTTATTAAACATAGTTTAGAAAAAGGGTGCCATAAAATGTATTCCTCAGAAATGCTAAATTTGATAGATGTTTTACGGAAGTTAAAAAGTTATGTTAAATGCCTTTAGGCGACTTGAAAAAATCTGATACCAATGTTATAACACTACCAACCTCTACACATAATTAATATTATTATTTTTTTGTATGTGTTTGTTGTGTACAAAAATTAATAAATAAATAAAGAAAGATCTTTACAGGCATGAAAATTAGAAAAATATTTCCTCTATTTCCCGATAATAATTCGTGGTACCTACCTACCCCATGTTTTTTCCTTCCTAAGCTTCGATGCAGTATTATGATAAGCATGACCTGTTGCAGTATTATGATACGCATGACCTGATGGTGCTTCTAGGTTCGGCATCCAACGAGGGAACTCATCAACGGTTCTGACGACCTCCGTGGCCTAACGGTTATCACGCTAGACTGCCACACCGGAGGACCCGGGTTCGATCCCCGGTCAGGTCAAGATGGAAAGTGATCTTTTTCAGATTGGCCTGGGTCTTGGATGTTTATCTATATATGTATCTATACTAATATTATAAATGCGAAAGTTTGGATGTGAGTTTGTGAGGATGTTTGTTACTCAATCACGCAAAATCTACTGGACGGATTTCGATGAAATTTGGTACAGAGGTAGATAATAACCTGGAATAGCACGTATAGGCTACTTTTTATCCCGGGAAAAAGCACTGTTCCCGTGGGAAATTCACGCGGGCGAAGCCGCGGGCAAAAGCTAGTTTGTCATAAAATATAGTATTGTTGAGTTTGTATCCCATAACACAAGTCCCGAACTTATTTTGGGGCTAACTCAATATGTGTGATTTGTCCGTATATATTTATTGGTTAACTGCACGGACATGACATTTTATGTCACGCATTTAACAAAGATCCATCTAGCGACAATAAAAAGCTTCTGCCAAATTTAAAATTTCTGGAATAAAACTACTATTTCCTAAGGTGATAAATATATGAATTGATACTGAAAACCTGATTAAGCCCGATTTATATTTTCTGTTCTCTTTCTGACATAGGTACCTACATCATCATCGTCAGCTTTCTGCTACCCACTGCTGGGTATAAGCTGTCTACGCCAAGCTTCTCTATTCTGGGCCATCGCAATCCCGTTTTTGCCAGCTATACTCATTACATCGTCGACCCACCTAGCAGCCGGATGTCCTACGCTTCGCTTACCGTCTCTCGGACACCATTCGGTCATAGCCTTACTCCACCTATCATCGTTCCTTCTTGCATAGGTACATGTCCAAGCTTATTTTATTTTTCAGATATTTCCAATAATATGCAAGCATCAGTTACCTACTGCACTTAGCCAATAAATATTCAAAGTTGTGACGTATAAAAAAATCACCGCATAAGCTCTTCAAAACAGGGTTTATATGATAGAAGTAAACTTCAGTCTGTCATAAGTTTTATAACAGAATTTATAGCGCTCCGGTAGTGCAGTGTCTCTCAAACTTTAGGGATCGCTGACCATGGTATATATTCATTTGTGTCCCTATCTGTGTATTACGGAATAATATAATAACGAACTGATTTTTTATCTGATCACTGACACCGAACCACACTGGCTCTAAGAATGAACGTAAACCCCAATTTGTCAGAAGTACCATTGATTGGTACCCTTGGTGGTACTAAGTACTGACACACAAAACATGAAATGTACCAACTGCATCTATTCCCGAGCATATTGTAAGTCTATTAAGAAAATCAGATGAACGTTCTGTAATGTTTGGTGTTTCGCGATGTACCCCTTTTCCTACCTTGGTAATATGACATTACTTGCTTAAGATAGTATCTAGATAAATGTACTGAATATAACCTTAAATTTACAAAAAATACTTCTCATTTATATTATAGAGAGGAAGTGTTTGTCAGTTGTAGAAGGTAACCTTCGGAACTACTGAACCGATTATATTCTTTTTTACAAATATAAAGCTACATTATACCTAAGTGACATAGGCTAAAATTACAGATAACCCCTAATAGATTCCGCTTGTATGGGCGGTCCGCGGTCACCGCACTTATATGCTTTTGCATATATAAATGAAATTGCTTCATTATTTACGACCAGAACTCAGAGCTGTGAGGTTGTTTCGTGAAAATTTCCAAAAAAATCTATTAGGTTGTAGGAGTGTGTAAAAATAAGTACAAGTTGCATAAAATGCTGCGGAAAATCATAAAGGATATCAAATCACCAAAAGAATGGCAATACTTTTCACAGGTGAGTTTATTAATTAATCCATATCCATACTAATATTATAAATGCGAAAGTTTGGATGTGAGTTTGTGAGTTTGTGAATTTGTGAGTTTGTGAGGATGTTTGTTACTCAATCACGCAAAATCTACTGGACGGATTTCGATGAAATTTGGTACAGAGGTAGATAATGACCTGGAATAGCACATAGGCTACTTTTTATCCCGGGAAAAAGCACTGTTCCCGTGGGAAATTCACGCGGGCGAAGCCGCGGGCAAAAGCTAGTTTAATATAATTTACGTGCAGAGTTCACTTTATAATGGTCGAACTATGTGAAACAGTGTGAACTAGAGTACCAAAATGGGGCGACACGTTGATGTCTTTTGCAAGCATCTTTTTCTTTCCCAAGTGTCAAGTATATGTTTGTCCTATTCTCGTTAGCGTGCTCCCGACCCCGCGCACGTCTTCTGAGTTTGGTGACATTCGACGCGAACAAGCATTGAATGATACTCAATCTATTGGGGGTTATCTGTGGCTACAATTTATGTAGGTATGTACTTCCCGAGTGAAATCGGGGCTGGGCGCCAGTACTCAATAAAAGCACGTTATTTCATCTTAGTTTAAGTAAGACGGTAAATTTGAACGTCCAGTTTGAGAACCACAATCTGGATACCGTCGTCTCCGGGCGACCTGAACTTTAGATTTTCTTTTAACTTGTTGCAAAGTTGCAGCAGCAGCCAGATGATAATTCTATTACCGTGACAGTTGCGGGCCGAGCTGAATGGATGCTGGATATCGTACAATATTCATGCCAATATCAAACTTGTGCGATTCAATTTTTATACGCGGATGAGTTTGAAACAGTTGCTTTTGTATCAAAGTTGGGCTTGACATAAAGAGGCGATATTGAGGTGGGATTTCTGTCCTATTTTTTTTTAAATAGGAACATATTCATAAAATATCTTTTGAACTTTCTGGATTTATAGTAATTGCTGTTGTAATGTTTAAGGCACACCTAAGACGAGGTCCGACCTGAGCTGCAAAAAACAAAATTCATATGCGCTTAACCGCGCCGCGCCGTGTGCGCGTTGCAATAAGATAGTTTTTTGCACAACACAATGTTCTACTTTCGTTGGCAGGATCGAACAGATTTTGTACCGATTTAGCAACTATTTCTCAAATATCTTTAAAAATATTAGTCTAAAAACAAAAGTGCTCGGTTAAAACTTTAATATAGTATATATATTAACTAATTATTTAAAAATATATACCTATATGTTATCGCTGAAAATTGTAAGTTCCAAGACTTAAAAGCTGAAATTTTTCTAAATTTTCGGTGCCTTTAAGAATTAATTAAGCCGAAAATATGTATTTTTATTAATTAGTACACGGTTCAAACCTTAATAAACATCATAATCTATATCCTGTATTATTTTCCACTTCGTAATTAAACTCTAATTAGGTAAATTTCTTCATGACAAATTACATTTTTTTCGAATGTGTGCTACGACATGGCCTTATAAGTACTTAATAGGACCTTAAAAATTCACGATTATTGACGTTTTCAGTTTTTTAAATTCACTTGATTTTTAATGATATTTTAATTTTATCGTAGCAAGTATCTGCCTACCCTCTCGTTCAGTAAGGGAAACACAATAAGACAATTCATTTAAAGTAAAATTTATTGCGTTTTGGCTTAAAAATAATAATGTGTCTTACAATTTGCGAGTGCCTGAATTGCTGAAGAATTTATTATTCTTATAATATTTTTACTATATTTTTAATACATTTTAATTTTGAATATCGCCATAATTAATTTCTTCAACTTGGCCGTTCAAAAGCTCATGTTTTGATTGTCAGCCCTTCTAATGTGTTGCGAGTCACTATGAGAAGCATTTATTATCTTTTTCGAAATCCCGATAAGTATTGTTAATCACAGATTTCTAATAAATAAAAAAAAAAAGTGTGAGAATAGTGCAGTCCACAACGCATATCTAATCTGTTACATTTAAAGCTTTTCTGTTTAAATAAGCTACGAGTTTTCTCTCATAAGTGACTTATTTGATGCATTAAGATCTGAATACACTTTTGGATCGTCAACATATTTTCACTTTCATGGTATAGGTACCTACTGGATACACTTTTAATAGGAGGTCCATTCCTATCTCACAGAATTGACGCATTGAACATTAAACATGTCGTTCTTTCTCGCTCCGTACAATTTACATGAGTGAGAAACACGACGTGCTATTTCACTTTAGTCAGTAGAAGTGAGTGAGATATCATAAATGTTGCGCGTCAATTTGCCTAGTGTATTAGAGGCTTTAGAGTGCATTTTATTGAATGTTTTAAGTCTAGGGTAAATGAGCAAAGAGTTGCTATTCCTTTTTACACGACTGACCCAAAAAGGAGCGGTATATTTTCAGGGTTCATGTACCTATGTCTCTCTCTCTCTTTAGTCGTATTTCCTCATGACTGAGGGTCGTGGTCGTTATATGGAATGACAATTACACACACCGACTCTCATGGCAATTTTAATGGAGTGGTTTGCCATTGCCTTCTCCATTTCACACACTAGCTGATAATCATCAATCAGAGTGCAGGTTTCCTCACGATGTTTTCCTTCACCGGAAGCAAGTGGTGGTCGATGAAAACTAACATTAGTCAGATTGGTATACAAACTCATGTGGCCCGGGCAGGATTCGAGCCTGGGATTTTGTATCCACAGGCGGGCGCCCTACCACTCGGCCACCACCGCTTCAATTCGTGTATGTAAGTTTCTTTATTCCACCATAAGTCCTGAACGGCTGAACAGATTTTGATGTGAGAGGTATTTTAAGATTCCTTGCATTCCTCCGAGTGACACAGACTATGTGAGTTGTCAGTCGTGTTTTTTGTTTTTTAATAATGAGCTTGTTATCTGTAGATCTCTTACTCAAATCTTAATTCACAACACGCCTTCAGCGGACGGTTTGAACATGCCGTACAGTTCAATAAGTTGTTTATTAGATTTTCCATGGCTCTTAATGTTCCTAATATCGTCCCGTCTGTTAATGTGGACTCGAGCTCCTTCTATGCCAGACCAGGTTTTAGCCATAGAGACTAGTTTGGACCACGGCATAGGCCATTCGCCACGAAGGAACTGCAAAAGAAAAAAAATAAATAATAACCACAGAATTAATATAAGTGAAGTGAAACCCAAGCTTGCTTGTTAGGAAGTGCCTTTATTGACATTGACAGATGACATTACATTAGAGTGAAGGGTACACAGATTATTAAGTATACTACAATAAGTACTACGTACAGAAAGGAAACTCCCCTGCCCTCCCGCAATATGGCACCCCCCGCACTTCTCCCCCTGTTTTGTGTGTATTGGGACGCTATGACTATGAAAACGCACACATTGACGTGTTCACGGATGTACAGTTTCATTTGTAGTAGTAGTAGTAGGTATATTTGACGCCCCGTTTCTATGAAGCGCCCGCCCTGTGCAATTACTCAAAAAATTTAAAGATTTTTTTTTTATCTCATAACAATTACACCATTTCTAAAGGTTGAGGTTTTCTTTTAAGCAAAGAAAGATGCTTGTGTTAGAAAACCTCGCTCTTCTATAAAAATCATTGCTATTACATAACACAATATCAACAAGAACTATAATAATTAGATGTAAATTTAAAAATTAAGAGTGACATCCAAGTCCAGATAGCTAATATTAAGACATTATTTATTTGCAAAACACGTATAAATCGGTTTTAATGACGCAGTTTATGTTCTTTTATTTATTTACTTTAAAAGGTATTTTTAGTAAATAAATATTACAAATTTCAGATTTAACAAACAAACCTTTCATTAGATTCGATGCAATTTGACAACATACATCGCAATATTAAGGGTAATTTGATATTTTGTTGACATTAGCTACATCAAAAAATATCCTTGCAAATTAAAATAAGTATATTAATTTCCCGATTAAATAAAGCGTTTATATTTATAGACTAACATGGCCCGTGACGCCTACACTCCCTAAGGAACCTACATGACAAATTTCAGCTTCCTACGCCCAGTAGTTTTGGCTGTATGTTGTGAGTCACTCAGTCATATGTATATATTGATGATTGATAATAAATGTTTGTGTGTCGTTAAACAATGTTTATTTAAAAACTTAATATCTCAATTTCAAAGCGTAAAGTAAATATATTTTTACACGACTGACCAAAAAAGTAGTGTTATGTTTTCAGGGTTCATGTATGTAACTATGTATGTAAGTTTCTTTATTCTGCCATAAGTCCTAAACGGCTAAACAGATTTTGATGTGAGAGGTATTGTTAGATTCCTTGCATTCCTCCGAGTGACATAGGCTGTGTAAGTTGTCAGTCGTGTTTTTATTTTTAAATAATTAACTTGTACCTGATCAAAAGGCCGCCGCCCTATATGGAACATGATATAAAGCAAAGGCGCCTTGTTCAATGGCACGTCCACCTCGCTCGTCTCCTGTATACCCAACTCTTTGTATATCCTCTCCGCGTGCAGTTGCAAATGGTCGGATATAACCTGAAAAAAAATTGATATAAAGTCGTAATTTTTGATACGTGTAAACAAACAACTAGGAGGATTATGGCTCTACAAGAGTGGTTTGTTTTTGTTGATGATGGGCAAAGAGTGAATCCTTTTTAACACGCTCGGAATTAGGAAGGTATTGAAAAGGCTGGGGGACCCCTTTATTTTATTAGGTACCTACTAGCTTTTGTCCACGGCTCCACCCGCGTGAATTTCTCACGGGAACAGTGCGTTTTCAGTACCTAGGTACCCTATGTCTCTATTTTCAATCCTTCTATGTGTATGCGAAACAGGATGATTGTGTTCAGTAGAAAAAGCGTGAAGAGGTAACAAAACAAAAAAAAAAAACAAAAAAATGGGATTACTAGGGATATGTATTGATTATACAATACATATTGAAAATTAATTAGGTAGGTACCCGAAGACTATCTCTGCCAGGTGACGTCATCAGTATCTGAGTGGTCAATGCCGCGGCGTCGCTTGCTCGCTCCGCGTTAGCACCTGGGACATCCCCCTAAAAAAAAACAGAATGTAAGTTTTAAAAGGCCGTATTTTAAATATTAATCTACAATCATGCTAAAATTCCTCTACAAAAGTTTCCAAAAAGCTTATTGCCAACATTCAATAAAAAATAAGATCATCCAAAAAGCGTGTTATAATTTTTTCTATTCTTCCGTCCAAATGCATTTTTTACTCATTTAAATAGACCCATTCTCACTGCACAATTCATGGTATCTACAGGGTGTTTGACAAACACCTGCAACCTCTCTAGGGTGAAAGTACTCATGAATATGAGCAACTTTTTGTATGGGACCGACTGTGAAATCTCAAAAAAAAATTCAGCTGTTCCATACATTTTGGGCGAGTAGGTATTATAAAATGTATAGAACAGCTGATTTTTTTTTTAAGTTAGTCGGTCCAATATAAAAAGTTGCTCATATTCATAAGTACCCTACCCTAGAGACCCTACCCTACCCTTTCACCCTAGAGAGGTTGCAGGTGTTAACCCAAACACCCTGTATATGAAAAAAGGAAAAAAAAACATTGACATGCACGCGCGTTCTATCTACTACCAAGCGACGCCGTAATTAAAAAGAAAAAGTCAAGTTAATTCGAATAATCACGTTATGCCGCCATTTTTTCGATATTATGGGTGTAAGCAGAAAAAGAATATAAAATAAATATTCTACAAAAAATAATATTAAAAGTATCAAAATGTGTTTGTTCAAAAGATTCCCGCTTAGCGTGCGTCGCTGTGACTGTGTGCCCTGCGCATGTAGTAGTACAATCAAATACCTAAAATTGAAGCGCGTCTTTTTGTAAATGCGTCCTTAAACACTTATGTCACTATTATCACCAACATTTATGTTCAAATGCAGTTGCATAATGTTTTTATCAGCCACAGTATATAAAAAAATTACCTCTTCAAACAACTCAGCGAACTCGGGAAAGTCCTCAAGGCCGAACTGGTTGGACAAGGTGACAGTTTTCTTAGACTGTGACACTAGTAGGTCAATCTCCTGCGTGTGTTTATCATCTTCGTCTATGGAACATAGAGCCTCCGCTATGGCTAGGGCGATAGACGAAGGGGAACTATGGCTGCCGTCGAAACTCACTGAACTTGATGTGGCTAGGAAATAAAAAATACTTCGATTTAACCCAGATCGCTATGGCTAGAGCGATAGACGAGGGCACTATGGCTGCCATCGAAACTCACTGAACTTGATGTGGCTAGGAAATAAAAAATACTTCGATTTAACCCAGATCGCTATGGCTAGAGCGATAGACGAGGGCACTATGGCTGCCATCGAAACTCACTGAACTTGATGTGGCTAGGAAATAAAAAATACTTCGATTTAACCCAGATCGCTATGGCTAGAGCGATAGACGAGGGCACTATGGCTGCCATCGAAACTCACTGAACTTGATGTGGCTAGGAAATAAAAAATACTTCGATTTAACCCAGATCGCTATGGCTAGAGCGATAGACGAGGGCACTATGGCTGCCATCGAAACTCACTGAACTTGATGTGGCTAGGAAATAAAAAATACTTCGATTTAACCCAGATCGCTATGGCTAGAGCGATAGACGAGGGCACTATGGCTGCCATCGAAACTCACTGAACTTGATGTGGCTAGGAAATAAAAAATACTTCGATTTAACCCAGATCGCTATGGCTAGAGCGATAGACGAGGGCACTATGGCTGCCATCGAAACTCACTGAACTTGATGTGGCTAGGAAATAAAAAATACTTCGATTTAACCCAGATCGCTATGGCTAGAGCGATAGACGAGGGCACTATGGCTGCCTTCGAAACTCACTGAACTTGATGTGGCTAGGAAATAAAAAATAATTCCATTTAACCTAGATCGCTATGGCTAGAGCGATAGAGGAGGGGGAACTATGGCTGCCATCGAAACTCACTGAACTTGATGTGGCTAGGAAATAAAAAAATAATTCGATTTAATTACGGATACGTGTGTTGTTGTTGTGAGCAGAGAAGTTTATAATAAAAATAAAATCGATATTTATCAGGTTACCCAACCTAGTTTTTTTTTTACTAGCCTGTAGGTACTGTGTCACAATGCTGGGCAAAGGCCTTTGCCCAGCAGAGGGACAACAGGTTAGTAAAAAAAAACTTTGATAAGTAGGTATTATGATCGCCAATATTTTACAATTTTTCTAAAATATTCAAGCTCATATTGACGATGAAAAACTCTTTGAATAGTAATTAAATAATGTTTTCACTTCTCATGCTCGGAAAGTGCTTATTTGTGCAGGATATAGGCTGCACAAAATCGAATTTTGTGCACAAGGGCATTAACGTATCTACTCATAAATGTATCTATATTAAGGCAAAGAAAATGAGCCATACAGCCAAACACGATAAAAAGTTCATGGATAGAATTTGTTATTTTATAATATTTACTTTTAATTTATTTGCCTTATGTGTTTTTTAAGACATAAAAGATATTAAAATTTAAATTGAAGTACGGTAGGTTATTAAATTAATTTAAGAAAAATATTATTACAAAATTAATTTAATAGTAGGCTGTATAGGTCTGCAGCCCAAAGCCTATCAATGTCGTAAGATTTATAAAAAATGAAGCGGCGGGAAACAGCTCTTGTTTTTTCGTGCGTTTATTAATTTCTTCAATTTGATTTATTTCCTCGCAATCGAAGTGAAAAGCAGAGTTTATAACTCGTCCACAAAACGATTTTTATCCTCGACATTACTATCAGCCCTCGCCTTCGGCTCGGGCTGCTAAAAGTCTCGGATAAAAATGATTCGTTTTGTGCACTTGTTGTAAAATCTACTATTTACTTACTCGTGTTGCCATGGCTGACGATTCTTACATGTTTCCTTGGCTTATTTGACTTGTAGCTCATGTCGTGTGCGTTGCCATTTGCTGACGACGCTACTACAAAAAAAAAATACAAATCATGAATATTAATAATAGAGAAGATCAAATCAAAAACACTGAATAATAAACTCTATATACATAGCAGTAACGCTTAACAGCTTGTTCATTTACTTTACTTTTCTTCAACGTCTCTTTCATAGCCTAATATAACATATCTGCATTCACAATAGCAATCAAAAGTTGCAGACAGATCCGCCCACAGAGTGCATATTGAAAGGCAATGTTAGTTCTACGATGCATCAATAAATACTATTCTCAAATGTGCCTTGTCCGAACTGCCAAAAGTATATTTTGCTTCGTAAATCGCGAGAAGAAAAAAAGATCTAATAAAACAATGGAGAATCAACTCTATACACATTGGAATACAGTTCATTACCTTTCTGTTCTTTCAGCGTCTCTTTCTGGGCCCAATTCAACGTTTCTTCATACGCAATAGTGATCAAAAGTTGTAGCAAAACCGATCCGCCCACAGGGTGTATGTGGGAAGGCAATGTTTTCTCAATGATGGTACACGCGTTGGTAAATGTAGGGGGGATGCAATCGAGGGATCTGGAGATACAAGTTAGGCATAGGGACATCGTCTGTAACAAAATTAAATAGGTACCTACTGTTTTATTGAAATAAAAATAAATCGATTTTTTTTCAATCCTAAACCTAACTAATATTATAAAAGCGAAAGTGAGTTTGTTTGTTTGTTTGTTTGTTTGTTACCTCTTCACGCTTCATGTACTGAACCAATCTTCCTGAAATTTTGCATACACATAGTTAGAAGTACGGAGAAGGATATAGGGTACCTTTCATCCCGGGAAAAAGCAATGTTCCCGTGGGAAATTCACGCGGGCGAAGCCGCGGGCGAAAGCTAGTGGGATATATAACGTGGGTACGTATGTACTCGTATGATATATTATATGTATATGTGGTGCTGCTCATTGTGGAGTTATCATAATAGACAGCACTAGCATATAGTATGTTGATATTTGAAAAATAAACGTACGTAAGTAGTACCTACATGAAAAAATGAAAAAAAAACTCAAATTTTATTCTTAAATATCAAAAATCAAAATCAAAAAATCAAAAATCGTATATTCAGGAAGTATGCGTTAACAATATTTTGTTGCGCTGACACCCATTAAAGGTTTCCCTGTGGCATGGAAGTCAGGCTCTTTCCAATAGACGGTTACAAAAAGTTTCATACTTCAAACAAAATATGACCAAAATATGCCGAAAATAATCTGATGAATTTAGTATCTTGGCATATCTCAAAAAGGGGTATAGGGCGATGGAAGTGGTCAGCTATCGGTAAAAAAAAACTATTTTTGCTATTTCGACTCGAGACTCGACGAGAAGATGATGATGAGTATACAGGGTTATTTTGTAACTACTGGCCAAATTTTTACAATATGCTCAGTACTTGGAATACAACTACGTCCGAAAGAAATTTATAGTAAAAGAATAACATAAAATTTAACTTTCCATACTAAGTACCTTCAGACATAATTTTTTTTGGAAACATGCTCAATTTCATCAACCAAATCTAATGCGAAAATTTGGCCAATGGTTTCAAAATAACCCTGTATTTGAAAAAAAAAAACCTAGTTAAAAAAGAAAAAGAAGTTGAAGCGGTGGTGACCGAGTGGTAGTGCGCCCGCCTGTGGATGCAAAATCCCAGGTTCGAATCCTGCCCGGGCTACATGAGTTTGTATACCAATATGACTCATGTACCTATGTTAGTTTTCATCGACCACCACTTGCTTCCGGTGAAGGAAAACATCGTGAGGAAACCTGCACTCTGGTTGATGATTATCAGCTAGTGTGTGAAATGGAGAAGGCAATGGCAAACCACCCTATTAAAATTGCCAAGAGAGTTGTTGTGTGTGTTTCGTTCCATATAATGACCACGACCCTCAGTCATGAGGAAATACGACTAAAGAGAGAGAGAAAAAAGAAAAAAAAAATCTATCGAACAGATGGGAGCAAGAGCTGCTATAAGTCTATGAACCAACCTGATACATAGAAGCGCCGCTCAGCAAGGCGTTAACTAATATCGGAGGGATGAACTGTAACGCCGACCCCGCCATCGCGAGCACCGCCGCCAGCCAAGGTGGCCTACGATCGCACCACACCTAACAATTACCAAATACAACTTTTATTTATCATCCGAATTGTATAAAATGGACCTTAAAGCTTAGTCCTTATTTGTTAATTTAGTTGCTATTCTTTAATGCAAGGCTGGTCGAAATCTAAACAGCCGCAAAATATCCGAAATATGCTTCGTCAAAATTTTACTTAAATTTTAGTTTGATTTGAAATTTTGGGTGTCAATGGGGCGATACACCGCTAGAATAAATAAATTGAGCTAGACGGACAACACATTTAACAATTTTCGTAGGTACTTAGTTTATAGAACATAGACTATAAAGTTACCAATAAATATTTCAATTCTCAGTCCCTTCGTCAACTCGAGCCGACTTTAGCCAATCAAACGATAAATAGCCGATCATGTCTCAGTCTTTCAAAATAGTGCTCAGAGCGCCTAAATATTTTTTTATGCACAAATCAGTAAATATGCAAACCTGTCTTTTATCCAAACAAGAGGCCCAGTCCCGTCCAGAAATTTCTAGAGCATAACAAAGGGTAGACTTCAACTCTGCTTTGCTTCCGATCGTGGCCAAAATATATGTCAAGGCGCCGGCCGCACGGGCGAATTCTTCACCGGCTAAAATGGAGAATAACTAGTTTAAAGAATGGATGAAGAAAGAAAATGTTTAATGTTCTCTGCTGTTTAATTACCGATTCCTTGCAAAATGTTATATTGTGCCCAGAAATGTTGGCCTGGCCTGGCTTGTTACCGGTAGGTAGAATGAAATTATTGGACATTGCCTTCTTGACACATAAGCGGCTAACCGTGACCGGCTGGTTCTTTATAATATTCTCTTTCGCCGGAACCAAAAAGTGATCTTATCAATCTAGTTTTATTTTTACATACATACATACATTAAATAAATTTAATACATATTTTTACATATAATCACGTCTTTATCCCTTACGGGGTAGACAGAGCCAAGTGTCGTGAGACTCGAAGGCCACGCTTAGCTGAATAGTGGGCTTTCTGATGGAATGGAGATTCTGATATGTGACAGGTTGCTAGCCCATCGCCTATGAGTGGAGGAATCCCCAGTTTAAAGCACTTTCCTTCGATTGACTTTTACAATCTGCGCGGGAAGAGAAGCAGCTGGCACATTCTATGTTTTTTCTTTGCTCCCAGACCAGCATGGAAGTTATTTTTACATTTTTCTTTTAAATTTTGCTTTTATAGTAGATTTTTCATGAAATAGCATGATATTAGTTTTTTTTTAAGATTAATGAATATTATGTTTATGGATGCTACTGTCAAACTACCTTGCCTAGTCAACATATTATACACTGGAGTATTTATGGCGACCAATATATTTTATAAACATCGTTTTAATGTGCATGTGGTGTTTGTCAGTAAGAGGTTGTGCAATTAGCTTTAAGAATGTTGTAGATTGTGATTGAAATGTATATTGTTACAACTGTTGACAAACCTAATAAAAATAAAAATAAAATATCAGAACTACCATCTCATAGTCTTAAAAGATTGTCAGCCTTACTTATAAAAATCTACAAATGATCTTCTTAGCATCGTCTTAACTAATGACTACTTAACTCCCTAATTAGTTATTAAATATTCTTTACTTATAAACGTTACTTAAGCTTGTCTTACCTAATGAACTGTTAATGACACAAAAAGTATTTTACTCTCGCAACACTGCCCAAATTTTGCCAGCTTAAAAAGTATTTGCCATTTTAACGTTATGAAATGGCAACATTGGTATCATTCAATTGAAAATTAAAAAGTTTATAACATATTTGCTCGTAAAGTGTCACTTACTTCACCAATTTCAATATTGTATTGTATCTCATTACGCACTTGTGCGTTATTGTAAAGTAAAACGCACGCTCCGTTTAAAAACGAACGATACTTTTTTAAATCTTAGCAAAGAGATTTTATGTCAGAAAAGTGGTCAACATTTTATGAATAAAATTAACTTTAGGAAATAAAATAAATAAAAAATTAATTCTTTAAATTAATTTTGACAATAAATTACAACCATTAATCTGCAACAAAACACAAAAATATTAATTTACTATATTAGTAATACTAAGGTAATACTGGCTGTTTTTTGTGCATTTGCCTTAAAAAAAAGCGCTGATGCGCGCGCATCGGTAATTTGTGAACAAGTAAAATTATACCGCGCGCTTTTTCTTTGGTATTGTCGTTTTCCGAGTTTTGTTTAAATATTTCCTCGCAAACATGTTATAAAACGTCGTATGACATACGTGCGCTTTGAAAATTACAGCCTCTGCCTTTCTTGTAGCCCTCGCCTACGGCTCGGGCTAGCAATATCGCCTCGGCTGTAATTTTCAACTTACCGCACTTATATCACAATGTACTATTACATGCAAAAAAAGCTTCGCTGTTAAATTATTTTACGAGCACGCATAGGGCAACACGGTCTTCCATGCCGCGCGCGGAAGTCCTTGTTGCTCGAAGCGACCACGTTACCAATTCGTTTCATTGTTTGTATTGTATTTCGGAATTTTGGCATAAATAATGATTATTGCTAAAGAGATCTACCTATAGATATCCATCAAAAAATGAGTGTGTTCCTTTACAATAGTTCTAATATTCTTTGCATATTTTCTTTGCAAAATCTATACCTACTTATACTTAAAAAATATCCATTATCACACGAAACACAAAAGAAACAGACAAACAATGCTGAAAAGGACGCTACCTGCTACAAAGACGCTTCGGACGGAATCAGCTGGTGCCAAATAACTGCCATCTTGTTACTTACGTGTTTAAACAAGGGTACGAGGTTGCTTAATTTGACTGTGCATTAAAGTCATTGCTAAGCAACTCATTAAAACTAAGCAACGTTTATAAGTAAGAATTTTTGAGGTCCTAAGTATGACTTAAAATTTAAGTAACGTTTATAAGTAAGGCCGTTACTGCATAAGTATATTATTTTACTAGATGCGTCCCGGGGCTCCGCTCCGGTGGGAATTTCGAGTTAAAAGGTACCCTATGTGTTATTTATCCCTGTTAAAAAAGTCCCTGGTATTTTTCTACCCATGTACCTACCAAAATTAATCGAAATTCGTTTAGTAAATTTTACATGATTAACAATTAAATAAATAAATCTTTAATAGACTTATAAACTTGATTGTCAAATGAAGCCCAAAAACGTTCATAATCCAAATTAAATTTTTTTACAGGTTATTCACAAATTCTATGGAACCAAAACACACCAAAAATGTCAAACTTGACAAAAATGAGCCTCACAGAAGATATTATTAACATAGGCAAAAACCATATCTGACATCCCGCTTCTTCAGCTGTCTGTGTCTCTAAGTAAAATTAATATATTTTTTTCTAGCACTATGGTGTGACTATGGTTAAAATCGAAGCCTACTTGCAGTTGGTCGCTACGTCGACCTTTACTGCTTCACTGGAGGAAATATGGCGACAGCCTCGAATGGTGAGGACACATATTCAAACTTTCAAATTTAAAATATTAATGGGATTCCCTCCGTAATTTTTTTTTTTATAGAATAATAGGCAAACGATCATGCGGGTTGCCTGATGGTAAGCAATCACCGCAGTACATAGACACCAACGGCCCTAAGAAGGTCACTGATGCGTTGCCGACTTTTTGAGAAAGCGATAGGCTAAGGCCGATAACTTTTTAATAGACTAAAATCTTACCCTGCTTATCTTTAGTAAACTTGCAGAACCCATCAGCCGTACACAAGAACCCGTCACATTTCTTGGGCTTCCCGTCCACACTGTACCATAGACCATCGGCCGGCCAGCGAGAATTGTCTTTGGTCATGTGCCTTATAGCGTGGATGAGGAGCATGCGCGCTAGGTAGCAATTTCGCATCATTAGAACCTGAAATGAGATTATTCAAAACTTTATAAAGGTAAATTTATTTGCATAATAAGTACATGAGTATAGGTACTAGTATTTGCAAATGTGGAATTTAAAAAAAAACTTAATTCCACATGTTTTATCGGTTAGGGGTGTAGAGTAAGTTTATGCGGAGAGCATGTTATTCCGATTAAAAGTTACTCGTGCCTACATTTTTAAGTTTACAATAATGACTAATTTTTTCCCAAATTTATATTTTAAAAATCATTTAAATTACCTACCTATTCATGTTGGAAGACAATTGCTAGCTAGAATTCCTAAGTAGTTCATAAAACGGGGCTTCACGGTTTTATGAAACTACTTATACATAAATTCGCATAAATTTGTTTTAGGGTTTTTTGGACAACCAAAAAAATTAAAATAAATAAAATATTAAATAAATACCAACTTTATTGTTTTTCTTCACAAAAATAATTGTTTGGATGATGATTGCAATTTAAAATTTGCAGTTATTTTGAAATTACAAACAAACACCCCATTATTAGACAACAACATTATTAGCTTTTGTAACCCTATTTATTGCAAATAAATGATTTGATTTGAACATAGAAGTATTTACAACATAGAACATAAAACAGAGTAGTTTTAGAACATTAACAACATAGAACCTAGTCTTAGTTAATTCTATAATAAACTTCTTTCTACGACACTTCCTTACCTTGACAACCAAAGAACAGGCCGGCTGCGGCTGGGCTAACAACACAATGAGTTCCAATCCTATAGCAGTTTTGTCTGGTAGCTGTGTGGACACTGTGACGTCACAGCTCATGTCGAATAGGTTGGGAGTGACGAACGTGAACCACGGGTACGGACCGTCTTTTGAGGCTTCTGATTGGTCTGTTTCTTTGAATACCTGTAATTTTTTAAGGAGGTAATGGATAAATACAGTCTACGGCTGCGCTAACAAAACAATGAGCTCCAATCCTATAGCAGTTTCGTCTGGTAGCTGTGTGGACACTGTGACGTCACAGGTCATGTCAAACAGGTTGGGACTGACAAATGTGAACCACGGGTACGGACCGTCTTTTAAGGCTTCTGATTGGTCTGTTTCTTTGAATACCTGTTTGTTTTTATACTTTATTACACAAATTACATAACACAACACATACAATTTACATAGCAGAAAAGATGGCAACGGCGGACTTAGACCATGAAGGTATCTCTGACCTGTAGTTTTTAAATTGGCAGTATTGAAAGTCCTTTTAATTAAATCAAGCAATACTACTTTTCCACATCGACTTCTATTGCTTAAAAAATAAAAAATAAAAATTCAGATGGGTTCTTTATATGGCGTAAGTGACCTCTGAGAAAGGAATTTTGAAGACTCCACTAACATTAAAAGCGGGTCAAGCCGCTGGCAAAAGGTAAAAATGAATCTCAGTCTAATCTGAGCAATTCATAAAATATTTCCCATCACTGATTTATAGCTTACTCATATTAAAATTTATTAAAAATATTCTTTACTAGCTTTCGCCCGCGGCTTCGCCCGCGTGAATTTCCCACGATAACAGTGCTTTATCCCGGGATGAAAAGTACCCTATGTCCTTCTCCGTACTTCCAGCTATGTGTATGCGAAATTTCAGGAAGATTGGTTCAGTAGATAAAGCGTGAAGAGGTAACAAACAAACAAACAAACTCACTTTCGCATTTATAATATTAGTTAGCAAGTTAGGATTAGGATTATTACTTTACCATTTATTTTTATCAAGTGCAGATATTTTTTAAAATCTATATTGGTCCTATTAAATAGCCCTTATGATTCTCGCAAAGATGAATTTTATAAGTTTTACATTTTGCAACAAAAATACAAGAAATCCTACCTGATGTATAAAATGCAGCTCAGCGCCTCTATACACAAGACATTTGAAGAGTTCATTGCACTTCGCGTGGACATCTCTGACGTCACGCGTCTGTTGCCTCACGTCCAGGCCGGCCAGGTCAGAGCCTGTCGCGCAGATTGAGGGGAGAAGTTGTGCGACGCACAGTAGGATGTTTAGGATGTCGTTCAGTAGAAGAGGTGTCGTTGATGTCGTTGTGTTGGTCTGGAAAAATTTTAATCATACTAATGTTTTAATGTGATTGATGAGAAAAAAAGCTTTATCGTTAACTTTTGTATTAAAATCTGATTGACACACGCTAGTAGTTTGTAGCTTTGAGATTTAAAATATTACTAGCTTTTACCTGCGGCTTCGCCCGTGTGATTTTCTCACGGGAGCAGTGCTTTTTTCCGCGATGAAAGATATCTCCTTCTCAGCAGGTACCAACTTCTATGTGTATGCGAAATTTCAGGAAGATTGGTTTAGTAGATATGGAGAGGTTACAATCAAATAAACAAATAAACTCACTTTCGCATTTATAATATAAGTTAGGATATAATTGAAATTTTTCAAGAAAACATGCCTGCGTAGATCTATTCTTATAATAAATGATTGATTTGTATGATTTTATTTTGACTCGTTCATGATGTCACCCCTATCTTTATTTATCTATTAAATCAATAGTATTAAAATAGGGATCCTATTCTGTCTTATGGCGCTGTACTTACCTGGCAATATCGCACTGTCAATATAGTGAGCGTTTCATTGAGCATCCCGGCAAATATCCTTTGCGCCATCCTAGGTGGAACTGTGTCCCATAAGTCCTTCCTACTTCCTAAAAGAAGATAGTATTTTGTTAAAAAATTTAGCCAAAGATTTCTCTGTCTTTTAGACGGGTTATTCTTTCGCTACAACATCTTACAATATTAGGTTTAGAGATAAGTAATAAAATAAGATATATTATTAAGACTATGACTGTACTCAGCTGGACATTTTCAGTATCAACATTTCATTAAATTTCCAATCATCAAACATCAGAAAATATTTTGAATAAATGCTATCTGCATGTATTAATAGTACCTATGCTCCTACCTATAAGTAAAAAATGTCACAACCAAATGTAGTAGATACAATAGTGCAGTCAGAATCTACAAGGCAATATGATCTTTAAGGCTAGGCTATAAAGTCTTCGAGGTATGACTGCACTTTATGTCTCTTGTGCTTTACCAACTCACCATTCATTAAAGCCACCAGGCTTGGACAGTATGCTACTAGCTATAAGTAATAAATCTTACAAACAAATGTACAAGAGACAAAAGTGCAGTCAGAATCTACAAGGCAATATGATATTTAAGGCTGGGCAATAAGGTCTTCGAGGTATGACTTTTTCTCTTGTACTTCACCAACTCACCATTCATATAAAGCCACCAGCCTTGCACGGAGGGAGTACCCGTTTGGTGCGTCATTTTGTTGCCATCAATAGGCCTGCCTCCGGAGTCTTGAAGGATATACAGAGAAAGGACCCGATTGTGTAAGTCCAGCACCCGTTCTGCGACGGCCTCCGACATTGTCACGTAGCGTTTGTAGCACGCCTGAAGCGAACGAAATAAATTTGTATAAAAAAATATTTTCAAAAACTCATATTGCCTTGAGGTATGCCTGTAAAAACCTATTGACCCAATCCAAATTTCCGATTGACAATTTAGCAATAAAAAAACGCAAAAGTAGTAGTATCGGAGATTTTGTCATGATTTACAATGAATTTTTTATTGAAAGTATAAGACACACACATAGCAATATTATTAAGTAACACGTTTACAAATAAAAAATCTCCTCGAACGCGCCGCACCGAGGCAGTGTGCCCAGGATACTCGCCGCATTACCCCGCTGAACTGCGAGGCTTATGCGTTGAGCAAAAAAGACGCCAGCTCTTGGGTCCCCAGTTGCCTCGATGAGACGCGTTGAGACTTGATTTAAAATTTTTTTAGCCTCAGGGCCCCAGGGACCCATTGTCTCTACTGCGAATGGCAAAAAATTATAACTGTCTACCAGACCCGCGTATTTCCGCTTTTTACCTAAAACTTTGGTCTTTCGATTACTCTGCGACGAGCTACACGTTATATCGGATACAAAATTATATGAAAACCGTTGAGAATGGTCTCTTGTAACGTCGATATCTGCGTAAGGTTGAGGGGAAAGAGCGGCGAGTGGGGAGTGGCTTTGCGTCGTCTGGGATTCTCGACAGATTTTAAGTCAAACTGTTAACAAATTGGTTGCACTCTTTCGTCTTAAAAGAGCTAAAAAGAGATAGACATATTGTCACAACAACTCCACAAAAACGCAAAAAAGTTATTACGAGAAGCGGCTTTCTACAAAGGAACGCAGACTGTCGCAAACTTAAGGGGCCGCGATTTTGGATTATTTCTGATTTATTTTGAAGCCTTTTTTAAATCATCTGGAATGCGTGCAAAGTTAAAAATATCGAAAGAAATTAGGTGATATTTGATTTAAACAATAATTACTGGTGGTAATCGCATCAGGCTAATAGTATTCTATTTTTCAACCGACTTCCCAAAAAAGGAGGAGGTTATATGTTTCGATGTATGTTTTTTTTTTATGTATGTTCGCCGATTTCTCCGCCTACAGTGGACTGATTTCCGAAATTGTTTTTTTATTCGTAATGGTATATACCCAAGTTGGTCCCATTTTAACCACGTCAGAATTTGTTCGATAATTTTAAAGATACCTAACAAAATATAAAAATACCAACATTGCATTATAGAGCAAAAGCCCGCGACAGCTTGCCCTTTTTTATTTTATTAAAACTCAAGATTTTCTGTGTATGTTCCCAAAATAGAAATAGCGATTAGCAACTATAAAAGTTGGATCATGATTACTTAGGCAGATTATTTGTAGCAATAACATTTAAAGTGGTAACTTAATTTTCTCAAAGTAAAGTTTTTTAAAGATTTTATTTCTATATGAAATCACGCCATCGATTACCAGGCAATTGGTGCAGATATAAACCCCTGCTAGTCATTATAACTTTACTAAATTATAGTTATATTTGTTTTATTATAAAAGCTGAATTTAATATTACTTTTTTGCATTACATCTAATTTGTCATTAGATGGCGCTTTAATTAAATACTTGCCTTTAGTTCTCACGGCCTGCCACGAGATGGCACTTTACCGCGGACAACGAGATGGCACTTTACCGCGGACAAGTTCTTTCAATATTTTTTCGCGAAGAATGTTCTTTCGGGTAATATTTTTATAAATGTTTATGTGTACCATATAGTATAGCGAAAACAGTAGCGCCACAGATTAGTAAGTACATATCGGTTACTCACCGCCCCGCACTCATTTCAAATACCGCACCCCACCCTGCCCAGCACTTCGCTGTAGACATCACGACACGGTTTAGGCGCGATTGTTCCAAAAAAGGTCCAATTCGCGGTTGGTCAAATTCGCGGTTGGTTTAATTCGCAGTTGGTCCAATTCGCGGTTGGTCTATAATAAACAATATTTTCGAAATTGTAATTTTTTTTAGTGGTAAACTTTGTATATTGAGAAGCTAAGATCATATAGTAGTAGTTAAAAAGCTTTGGGAGGCCCCAAGGGTGCTTTTTATACCTTTAAAAATCATCCTAGCTATCCATATTACCTGCATAAGCAACTAAGATCCAAACTTCATACCTAGTCGCTTATATTTTTTATCCGTATATACCACGCAGAGAAACATTCAGCATTTTTAAAATAAGGAAGGTTTGGTCGTCGCGGGCTCTCGGTCTGTTTATGTGCCAAAAATAATAGACAATTTGACATGTTTTGACATTTCAAATCAAACTGACATAAAAAGTTTCGAATTCTTAATTCTTTATTTTCGGCCAGCAGTGAAACAAAAGTTTTTAATAAAGAAAATAGGTATAGAAGCACTAAAAATGATAAAATAAAACTTTTTTCAAAAAAAAATGAACCGACTTCCATCATAAAACTTAAAATCATGAAATAACAATAAAGAAAAATGTATTAGCATGCTACCTACTGAATGAGGTGAAGTCGGTGCCAAATTGAATAATAAATAATCTAAATTAACATTAGAATCATGTATATATTATACAAAATGCCTAGCTAAACAATTACATAACACCCTTACTCCTGCACTTGGTTGGCACCGACTTCACCTCATTCAGTAGGTAGCATGCTAATACATTTTTCTTTATTGTTATTTCATGATTTTAAGTTTTATGATGGAAGTCGGTTCATTTTTTTTTGAAAAAAGTTTTATTAATACTTATGGTAATGGCTGAAACGGTGGTGGCCGACTGGTGGGGCGCCCGCCTGTGGATGCAAAATCCCAGGTCTGCCCGGGCTACATGGCTTTGTATACCAATCTGACTCATGTTAGTTTTCATCGACCACCACTTGCTTCCGGTGAAGGAAAACATCGTGAGGAAACCTGCACTCTGGTTGATGATAATCAGCTAGTGTGTGAAATGGAGAAGGCAATGGCAAACCACTCCATTAAAATTGCAAAGAGAGTCGTTGTGTGTGTTTCATTCCATATAATGACCACAACCCTCAGTCATGAGGAAATACGGCTAAAGAGAGAGATGGTAATGGCTAAGAATCCATAATAATGACGATTAGTGTGTTGCAAAAGGCAATACCAGTTTTAAAAACAAATTAATGTGTTATTTTGTAATCAGTGATATAAACTTCACCTAAATAAAAAAATAAACCAAACAATACGATGAAATAAAATATTAGGTAACCATGGATTACATCCCCTTAAGCTAGCAGCAGACGGCGTTAGCCGCTGCGACCTGCGGCCTCCGTTAACTATACCGAGACTTAGGGGTGTAGTAATGTTTATTATTAGTTATATCGAAGCTTTTATTTTATTTTTTGGTAGGTAAAATTTGTTTTCGTGGTAGTTTCAAGGGGTGTATTTCCATCAATCTAGAAACCTTAGAAAATCTATAAAATATACTTTAAATACTTTACTATACAAAGATAAACGTATACACAACATCTTATAAAAAACCAAAAACATTATTAAAAATGCTACTTTTAACCGACTTCAAAAAAAGGAGGTTCTCAGTTTGACCTGGATTTTTGTATGTATGTTTGTCCGCGATTATCTGGCGTTTGGCTGTACCGATTTTGATGCGGTTTTTAGAAAATCATTTTAATGCAACGCAATAGAATTATATTTATATATCGACTAGCTTATACCCACGGCTTTGCCCGACAAAATTGTACACCAAAGCTTTCCTTTATTATGACATGACCCACCCAGTCCATTAGTATAAACCGCATAAACATCTGTTCAGTAGTTTTTGAGTTTATCGCGAGCAGACAGACGGGTTGTCCCTAGTTTGTAAGTACCTGCCAAGAAAGACAAAATATCGATATATCGATGTTTTGTTTTCGTGTTTGCATACATCCCTAAGCCGGCGTCTATCAAGGTGCTGCAAGGTGCTGCAAGGTGCCGCCGGTCGCAGCGATCAGCTACACTCGACAGCACCCTGCAGCACTTTGATTAACGCCGCTATAAGTTGAACTGTTGACATATTGGATGTACTCTTTCTTCATATGCACTAAATGCTGTGCTAAAAAGAGACAGATATATCACACACATTATCACTACAACTCAGTGTAGTCGCGTGCTGCAAACTCTTGCGGCTTAAAGGCGGTCTCATGATAATCGGTGTGCTGTCGTGTGCTGTTAAAGTCGACGTATTCGCCAGACCCTACCTTAACTCAGCAGTGCAAGCAGCCGCGCCACCATGAACTGAAGTGGAAGACAAGTGCGAGGGTGCCAAAGTATCCACACACGTGGCGTCCCAAACAAGAGACTTGCCCAAATACCACGGGACTAAAGATAAACCGTCCGGGCGTTTGCCGTCAGTGCGAATGATTCCGTTCGGTTCCAAAATCGACGGAACACCGACCGTGGCCAAAGCCCTACGGATAATATCGTTCAACGACGCATGACGCGGAATTCTGCCCGCACTCCTCACACAAGAGAGACCATGATGACCTTGGCTGTCCACCATAGTACCACAGTTGCACAAATGGGTTTGATTAATGTTGGCACCCAATCTTAATCCACAAGCCAAAGTAAATGTGCAATTATCCAATAATGTGCCTATATGAGAGGACGGCAGTGCCTGTAACCAGTAGCCCGATTTCCTTTCTGACAAAGCTAGCAAACGAGAACGATCTGCTACATTGTCACACTGAGCAATCACCCTTTGCTGGATCATTTTGCAAAGCATTTCCCACAATCTCTGAGAGCAAAGGTTCAATGGCAAGTCAACTCTCTCTCTCAGCCGAAAGACGTCCACTGCTGGACAAAGGCCTCCCCCAAGGATTTCCATAACGACCGGTCCTGCGCTGCCCGCATCCATGCGCATCCCGCGACCTTCAC
Organism: Ephestia elutella; assembly: GCA_018467065.1. NCBI lineage: Eukaryota > Metazoa > Arthropoda > Insecta > Lepidoptera > Pyralidae > Ephestia > Ephestia elutella. The sequence goes on from CM031572.1 coordinate 4,384,992, forward strand.
CAGGTCGTCGGTCCACCGAGTGGGAGGCCTGCCAACACTTCGTTTTCCGGTTCGTGGTCGCCACTCGAGAACTTTTCTGCCCCAACGGCTATCTGTTCTACGAGCTATGTGCCCCGCCCACTGCCACTTAAGTTTCGCGATTCTGCGGGCTATGTCGGTTATTTTAGTTCTCCTACGGATCTCCTCATTTCTGATTCGATCACGCAGAGAAACTCCGAGCATAGCGCGCTCCATCGCCCTTTGGGTGACCTTGAGCCTTCTTATGAGGCCCATAGTAAGCGACCACGTCTCTGTTCCGTATGTCATTACTGGCAACACACACTGGTCAAAGACCTTAGTCTTGAGACACTGCGGTATTTTGGACGAGAAGATATCGCGAAGCTTCCCGAACGCTGCCCAGCCGAGTTGGATTCGACGGTTGACCTCTTTCTCAAAGTTGGACTTACCCAACTGAACTGTTTGTCCCAAGTATAGATAATTGTCAACAACTTCGAGTGTAGAGTCTCCAACCTTCAGAGGAGTGGGTGCGACACGGATATTAAACATAATTTTCGTCTTGTCCATGTTCATTTTTAGACCCACTTGTTGAGAGGCTCTACAGAGGCCATCGAGCATTGTGCCTAGGTCTTCCAAGGTCTCAGCCATGACTACGATATCGTCAGCGAATCGAAGGTGAGTGAGGTACTCGCCGTTGATATTGATGCCAAGTCCGCTCCAGTCCAGAAGCTTGAAAACATCTTCCAGGGCGGCGGTGAACAGTTTCGGAGATATCACGTCTCCATGTCTCACCCCTCGCTGCAACTGGATAGGTTTGGAGCCTTGATCCTGGAGACGGACCGACATGGTGGCGTTTTCGTACAAACACTTCAGCGCTTCGATATATCGATAGTCAATTTGGCACCGTTGGAGAGACTGTAGCACAGCCCAGGTCTCGATCGAATCGAAGGCTTTCTCGTAGTCCACAAACGCCAAGCATAATGGCTGATTATACTCCTCAGTCTTCTGTATAATCTGCCGCAGCGTATGTATGTGATCTACGGTACTAAAGCCTTTTCGGAAACCGGCTTGTTCGGGAGGCTGGAAGTCGTCAAACCTGCGAGCGAGACGATTCGTAATGACTCTCGAAAACAGTTTGTAGACATGGCTCAGAAGTGAGATAGGCCTATAATTCTTCAATAGGGTTTTGTCACCTTTTTTGAAGAAAAGTACCACCACACTTCTGTGCCATGCCGTAGGCGTTTGTCCCTCGAGTATGACGGAATCAAATAGCTTCTGAAGAGCTCTTAATACCGGCGTTCCACCTGCTTTCAGAAGCTCAACCGTGATTCCATCATCACCCGGTGCCTTATTGTTTTTTAACTGTTTGAGAGCCATTCTAATCTCATAAAGGCTGACGTCCGGGATATCTTCGGTGTAGTGTCGGGTCAATCTGGCTCTTGGATCTTTGGCCAGATTACTGACAGGTGTGCGTACGCTGGTGTATAATTGTCCGTAGAACTTCTCAACCTCTTCCAACAGCTCTGGCTTCGACGAAATGATTCTGCCATCCTCAGTCTTCAGCTTGGTCAGTTGGCTTTGACCAACTGACAGATCCCTTGCAAACACTTTTGAGCCCTTATTTCGCTTGATCGCCTCTTCAATACGGTCAGTATTGAATTGGCGTAAATCACGAGTTAAGGACTTGGAGATCTGTCTGTTTAGACGTCGATACTGAGCAGCATCGTCAGTTTACTGCAGAACCAAGTTTCGTCTTTCTTCCATGAGTTTGTTGGTGAGGTCCGAGATCTTTTTGGTTCCTTTTGAACGGCGGGTTTTGAAAGCCTTAGACCCAGCTGTTTGGACAATTTGCACAAACCTGTCATTATAATCGTCCAGATTTTCGCAGTCTCCCAGGCATTCGAAGCGATTCTGCAATTCGAGCTGAAAGCTCTCGGGGTTTTGGAGCTGGATAGGCGCTGGTCGGAGCGTAGACTTCATCAGTCGACACCTTTCGAGTTTTATTCTAAGATTCAATGTGCCTCTTACCAATCGGTGATCGCTTCCTGTTTTTACGGCATTGATCACAGAGACATCATTGAATATGTGCCTCTTCGTCGACAAGATGAAGTCAATCTCATTTTTTGTAACGCCATTAGGATGCAACCATGTCCACTTTCGCTGTTTTGGCTTTTTGAAGAAGGAGTTCATCATAAAGAGGCCCTCCTTCTCCATAAAGCCGGCCAGCAGATGACCACGTGCATTCCTCCTTCCATATCCAAAATTCCCCACCCTCAGCTCATCATCGCTTCGTTTGCCCAGTTTCGCGTTAAAGTCCCCCATCACAACGGTATAGTGGGCCTGGGAGCTATGTATGGCTCTAGAGATATCCTCATACATAGTCTCTACCTCGTCGTCGGAGCGATATGAGGGCGGTGCGTATACTTGTATTACCTTCAACGAATACCGTTTGGTAATTCTGAGTACAAGGTACGCTACCCTCGCCGAAACACTCTCGACCTGGACCACGTTGTTGACGAGGGACCTGTGGACGATAAACCCGACACCACCCTGGGACAGTTGGTCGCCCTCCCGGAAATAGAGCAGGTTTCCGGACTTGAGGATCATGGTGTCCTCCCCCTCTCTTCGGACTTCACATAATCCTACAATATCCCATCGTAACCTGCTCAATTCTTCCTCCAGTTCAGCGAGCTTCTCGTCGGTCCGCAGTGTACACGTGTTATAAGTTGCCAGGGCCAAAGGTCGTCGGGGTTGGTAGCCTGGCATCTGCCGGGGATTCTTAGCACCCCCTGCCCCGCCGTTACCGTGACCGCTACCAGAGTCCGGGATAGCGGGGCCGCCGGGGACTAGGGGCCGTGTTATGGGTGTAACACCAAACCAGGTTTTGCCGTAATCGCCACGCTTGGCAGGCGGGTTGGCGATCGCAGTGTGATGTCATAGTACGCGGAAAGATGCTGCTGCCCATCCTCCGGTGTTTTAGATCCCTTAGTCGCCTCTTACGACACCCACGGGAAGAGATGGGTTGGTGCTATTCTAGGGCCACACCACAGGCCTTCCTGGCAAGTCAACTAATCCATATGATCTCCATGCCTCTCTAGCCTCGCTCAAACCACACACCTCAGCGGAACCCATATTTGGGCCAAGGACATTACCGCACAATGAGGATGAAGCATGAACGGAAGAAAGAAATGCAGGGAGGGCCGCAGAAGAAGCCTTGCGGACTCCAATTCCCCCAAAGCGAATTGGAAGAGAAGCAAATTCCCAATACAATATCATACACTTAACTGAAGTAATTTACAATTACTTCAGTTAAGCGTATGATAAAGTAAACTTTGCTATTTCTCCAAAAACTTCTAAACAAACCTAGATGATTTAATGATGGTAGATGGTGAACACTATTATCAGATAATTTTATGTTGGTAAACACATTTGACAGCCAAAACCATACATTTTCCTGGCCGGCTCGCACAGGGTTCTATACCTAGACCATACCTGCATTGCAGAGATTTTGTCATTACTGCAGGTGTCCTCAACATGTTGCACGTAGCAGTACAGACTGTTCTTGAGCAATGCGGCCGCGCCCAGCGTTGCCGTCAACACCGGTAAGTCTGCGTGGTCAAGGGCCTCTTGCGCTAATACGTGGAGGTGCTCTGAAAATATGATAAGCCAGAAATTTATCTAATGGAAATCAGTAAGAAAAATACTGCTTGATCGCTTGATCAGAAAAGTTGCAGATTCAGATTCATTTGTTTTTCAGACAAAAACATGGTGTTACATATTTTAAATAGGTATAGTGCTCTATGCTGTCATAAAATTACGTTACACAGAGATTAAAGAGATTCATTTGACGCTGGATCCAGTGTTGATCTTATGATGTTGATCATGACAAAGTGTTTAATATATTGTAATACTATGGGAGAGACAACAAATTTTCAGATTTAATTTATCCTTTCTTTCTTATAGAGTGTGAGTTATATAGATAACACTGGTGTCTTCTGGTGATTTTCCTCAAGTCACCAAAAGGCATCTGACATGACAACTAACGCCATCTAGTCGTATACACACTAGTAAGCAGTGGTCTATGAAAACAACCATACATGAGTGGGATGGAGTATGCAAACAAATGTGGCACAAGCAGGATTCAAACCTGGGACCTTTGGACGATAGGCGAGCCTCTTGACTCCTAATAAATACAAATAACAAAACCGCAAACATACCTAGCAGTAAATCACTGGATTTGATAGCGAGATGGACAAATTTATCAGGATCTGAAGTCTTCGCGACACCACCGTCATTCTTGTCTTCATCTTCTGTGACCACAAACATTCCTGAGCCATGTCTGAAAACATAATGTAAATACATAAAATATTTAAAGAAATATTTTTTTATATATCAATGAAATTTCTTCCATTTAAATTTGTAAAAAAAAAAAAAAAAAAATATTATCTGTCTATCGTAATCTACAGACATAATTAAATACTTCTTACTGGAAAGCAATAGAGAACTCCTCTTCTAACCAGATTACAATTTTCACTGCAGCAAACGATGCATTCCTCGGGAAATCCAATCTTCCACCCACTACTCCCGGGCAAATTGTCTCCGATAACACTGTTTGATTTTTCTGAAATATAATAAAGCATTTGCTTCCTTGTAAATAGTCAAAGAAATGTTACCAATGTATTGAACACTGCAGAAAGGTAGTTGAGGCAACTGCTGACAGTAGAATAGAAAAGAAGAATTTGGTATTGTCTGTCTATCCATCCTCTCTCTCTCTCTCAGCCTAAAGACGTCCACTGCTGGACAAAGACCATCCATCCTAATCCTATCTAATATTATAAATGTGAAAGTGAGATTGTTTATTTGTTACCACTTCACGCTTTATCTACTGAACCAATCTTCCTGAAATTTCGTATACACATAGTTAGAAGCACTGAGAAGGATATAGGGTACCTTCCATCCCAGGAAAAACATTGTTCCCGAAGGAAATTCACGCGGGCGAAAGCTAGTCCAAAATAAATACAAACTCACCTGATAATACTCCAAATCCCTTTGCAACAAAATAGGGATCCTGTCCATAATATTCCCATCTTCAATAACCTCCATTTTGGATAGAATTCAAAGAAAAAAAAAACACAAATAAAATCAACAAAACTATTTACTAAAAAAAATAATTAAAAATATAATTTAAACTACACTATGTGTGCATTTACTGAATTCCACTTTGTCTTTCACAATTCTTGATATCTCTTCTTGTAGTAGTCTGTGCAATGACACTCCGTCATGCTTATAAATCCAGTAGCCTCCGTCCTTTAATACTAAGTCGTAGCGTTTAGGTCCAGACACCGGTGAGCTGAGCCAAATCTGCTTGTTTGGGGTTTGTCTATTAATTACATAAGTGCCAAATGAGTTTCCTAAAGCAACTGTTAGAACGCCATCCTGTAATAGAATAGAATTAAGCATTTATTATTTCATCGAACTAGCTATGTCAGACTATTCTTTTTCACTTTATCCTTCAGTTATGGGGTTTATCAATTAGATTTGTTTAATAATTGACGCAATGCCCGATCTTTGCTGACAAAGTATTAAGAATTTTTTATTTGTTTGAAATTATTTTTATCAAATTGCATGATGATATTTTTCACAGAATACCGAAATTAATAATAATTAGTATCCAAGTGGGTAATATCAATTATCTTTTATCTAAGTAAATAAAGCAAGAGTGCAGTCACTTACACTGAATGTTATATCAGCGCCTTTTAGATTAGGTGCCTGTTCCACTATCTCCTCGAAATATTCACATAGAGATTCTAATGTTTCATTACAAATTTCTTCAAAGACTGCTTGATCCAAAACTTCTGTGCGCTCAACTTTATCACTAGAACTTGCGAAATTACGGGAATAGTAAAAACTATTTTGATTTTGGTCTAAGAAACTACGAGATCGAACCACTGCACTGGGAATGATATTGATTTGTTTTCGTGCCAGCCATCGGCTGGTACGCAAAAGATTCCGTAACATTTTAATATTTCATCAAAAATCATAGATCAAACAACCGAATTCTAGGTTACTTTCTTGTTGACTTAAAATTTCTCGACCAAAATGTCAAATAAAGACATTGACATTTGGCTTGACGTTGACGTTAGTGATGTAGTTTTTTATGCAAAAGTATTGTATATAAAAGCCTACAAAAGCACACAAATTATTTAATTCACAGTTATGTACATACACAGAGATGATTTACATAAATTCAACAAACAATACTCAACTTTAACTTGTAAAAAGTACTGCATTAAATTAGGTACCCACCGATTTATCTGCGTTTAATTTTCATTGTTTGGTGTCTCTTCAACTTCTTCAGGTTCAGGTTCAGGCAGCATATATGCATTCTGCGGGGGCAACATCCACAAATTGGCTTGATATGCAGGTGAAAGTGTTGATACAGAAGGCTCAGGTATTCTTGGTATTGGTAGTAACGAATTATATTGATTCCAATGGGCGTTGATAAAAAGAACATGTCGCTCGCCACGCTCTTGCAATGGCCTGTAGTTCCTCAAGTTAGGTTCATCCCAAGGATCCCAGAACTTACGAAATTCTTTCATCTGAAAATGATCAAGTAATAGGTACCTACAATAAAATAACAGTGCATTAAATATCACATTTTAACCCTTAAGCTTTAATACTTAAGCCTAACTGCCTAACTAAGTAAATAAGGTAGGTAGGTGCCTATCTAATCTACCGCAAAATAAACTAAAAACGTGTATGCTATATTTAGGTACCTATGGTCCATTTATTCATAATTGCCCTGATATGTAAACAATCTTCACAGAACTTTTTGTTGAATTTTGTTGAAAATAAATCAAATATTAGTTCAAACCTAAACATTCTAAAGTAAAACATTTATTGACCACGAAAGTAATTTCCTAAAAAGTCTATTTTAATTTATATTGTTGTAAAATCATAAAAAGACATGGTAACCACTGAGGCGCTTTGGGTCACACTTTGATACCCGACGAAAACGCCTTGAAGCGATTGGGGCTCGAATCCGGGCCTCAGCTGATAACGACACTAGTGATGGAAAAAGTGTTATTCATTCAGTAAGACTTCGTTAGAGTCGAGATCTGTTAATCGAAATAGTTTCTATATGGACAGCCCTATTGCCGAGGAGCAAAAAATGTATGGTCATAGAAAAAAAAAGGGCCTCATAGTGCCGTGAACTTTTGAACAAGTGGTGTTTTTATGTGTGTTTTCTCCTGCTAAATTAACAATGAAGTAAGTGTTTTCTGAATAATAATTTGTTAGAAACTTATTACGTAGGCATCGTTTATAGATTCTTTTAACTTTGTTAAAGCAAATCTGTTCAAAATAAGGAATATTTATTTTTCAAAATTTTTCGTGCCCCAGACATGGTCAGTAAATGTGATTATTAAGTATGTAAAATTATTTCTACGATAAAAACTACGTGTTAACTACATTTAGATATGTTATAGAAATAAATTAAAGCATTTATAGGTCACTGTTTATTTCAGGAAATATAAGAAAACTTATTAATTCTGTATTCAGATGAAATAATGATGATCTATACCGCTGCGGGCTACGAATTGTTGCCCCAAATCGGCCATTAAAAATGTAAAGGTGTGTTGACTTGGGTTGTTTGTTTACATTTCATAATTCGGCGATGCTTAATTAATGGTGTTTGATTGACTTACAACTAAGTTAAAAAAAACACTTGAGTTTCGAGTGTAGTAATTTGAGGTGATGGAAAACTTGGAATTTCTATATTAGCCTCTTTTCAGCTTTTATTAAAACTTATTTTCTTTTGTCATAATTAAGTGATCGAAGGTTCATTATCGCACTTTTTAGGGTAGGTTTCCTTAAATATCTTTAAAATTATAATTGTTTTTTCTTTACCAACGTTAAACTTTTTAGTACCTAGTAGTTTGTTTTTGCGTGTGACTTGTAGTTAAAGGTATTTTTCTCCCGATTAGGATAAAAAAAAACTTGACGGAACCCTCGATTTGTAAATTCGACTCACTCTTCAAAACACTTGTAGGATTTTATTATCAGCATCCTAAATTGTAACTTATTATACATATCTATCTTTGAATGCAGTTCAAATTTCAAACTTCGCGGGGGGAGCGCGGCTAGTAGGGAAGTATCTAAAAAGTTTGCCGCCGTGAAACAACCTTTATCGTGTGGCTTTTGAAGCGCTCCGGACCCGAATCCGTGCCCCATTCGCTGTGATTTAGATTTATGTGTACATTGCAAGTTCATTTTGACGAGGTTTCTTTTGTTATTTGGAATAGTGCAATAATTCAACGTGTTCACAATTTAATGTAGTTTCTTGTGTGTTATTAATCTTTCTGTACAATAATCTCATAGTGTTAAGATATGAATATTTGTGAATAGTGACGTAACGAGACGGTTGGAGTCTTCAATTACTTTTAAAAAGGTTTTTACAAATTTTCTTTTCACTTTACATAATGATATTATTATGTAAAGTCAAAGAATATATTGTTTTCCACGTTTATTGTTAATATTTTGCAAAACAAGTGAGTAGTTTACACGAAATCTAGGTTTATATATAGGTTGCGCGCTGCCATGTTGGGTTGGAAACTAGAAATTGATAGCCTAATTCTATGAAGATATTTAAGTTATTTCTTTTACGGGACAGATATTTTTTTTAACATTAACTGATTACGTGGTTTACGTGCTGTCTTAAATCATATGAAACCTACCAATTTTATTGCTTATATTGGAAAATATAAAACATTTAATGCAAGTGAATAAAATATTTACAAAATTGAAATTGAAACTTAGATAACTTGGATCTAAAACGTGATATTCATGTAACAATGCATCTTCATCTATCGCCTAACTAATATATTTTATGATACTAGTTTTATAATTTTAATTAATTGCCTCTATTTTTTGTACTGACTCTAAAAGTGCAAAACCATAGCGCGCTATTTGCGGTTGGTAATTCCTGCCGATCAGCAGCGCTTTAGAGCCCGGTCATCGCGCGGCGGCAGCGCCTGAGTGGGTAAGATCGTTTACATAATAGGACAATTATGAATAAATAGACGTTAGGTACCTATATTTGTTTGAAATTTTTCCGTTTTAATAACTGAGGTTAACAGTTGGTAGTAGGTTGATAAATATTTAAAAAATACTAGCAGTCTACCTACCTGTTGAAAACTAGCAGACAGGGTGATCCTGGGTACTAGCCACTTGAGGACATGGCTTTCTCCGCTCGCTGTGTTCAAAGTGCCCCAATACAAGAAGTAGTCTTCGAAAAACATTGGCAGAAGTCGGCACATGGGGTACGGCCCTACGCGGGTGCATGTCTGGGCCTCTCTTATGCGCGGGAAACCCTCGATTAACCAGTTGAGACGGTCATCGTCATCAACGCCATACTGGAAAATATTATCATGAACTAGCTTTCGCCCGCGGCTTCGCCCGCGTGAATTGCCCACGGGAACCGTGCCTTTTCCCGGGATCAAAGGTACCCTATGTCCTTCTCCGTACTTCTAACTATGTGTATGCGAAATTTCAGGAAGATTGGTTCAGTAGATGAAGCGTGAAGAGGTAACAAACAAACAAACAAATAAACTTATATACTAAAAACTAAAATTATAGTATTAGTTAGGATTAGGATTAGGATAGTAGAAACACAGAGTAAAATAATTACCTATCAAGCAGAACTAAGAAGATTCATTGCCTATACAGGATGTTTGGGTAAACACCTGCATCCTTTCTAGGGGTGAAAGTACTCATGAATATGAGCTACTTATTGTATGGGACCGACTCTGAAATCTCAAAAAAAACAGATGTTCTATACATTTTGGGCGAGTAGGTATTGTAAAATGTATGGAACAGCTGGTTTTTTTTCAGTTTTCAGAGTCGGTCCCATACAAAAAGTTGCTTATATTCATGAGAACTTTCATCCCTAGAAAGGATGAAGGTGTTTACCCAAACACCCTATACCTATACTTGTTATCTCTTTCTCAAACGTGAAGGTTGTAAGTTTAAAGTAAAAGTTATATTCACTAGACGGAAGGGTTTTGGTTCTCATTTTGTCTACGTTCTTACTTAATAATTGTCCTATGTTTTCGTTAGATGGCACTATGTGTACAATCTAGGACAAAGTGAAAAAATATATTATTATAGTACTTACTTACCTACCTATTCATCAATGGTCAATTATATAAATCTAAAATTCTTCCGTTACGTTTACTGACTTGAGTGACTGACAGACAACGCACAGCAAAAACTACTGGGCGTAGAAAGCTGAAGTCCTAGGGTACTTCAGCTTCCTACCCCCTTCTCGCGTCGTATTCCTCACTAGCTGTAGCCCGCGGCTTCGCCCGCGTGAGTTTCGCTTAGTGAAAAATCTTTTTGTGTTCCAAACTGTAGTAACCTAAACTCCAATACTCAAAATTTCAGCCATATGGTTATCCCGTGTCCTGCGGGAATATATGTTGATGAACGGGAACAGATGTTCCAGACCTTCATTATTTATACGTCAGTAGAAAATGCTCATCAGGTTGAACGACTTTTGCTAAGTCGCCATTTCCATATATGTAATAGAGTAGCTGGTCTCTTGGAGTTCTTCATCAGATGATCCTGATCTTAGATTTATATACGTCAACAGAAAATGCTCGTCAGATTGATTAACTTTTGCAAAGTTGTCATTTCCATATTTCTTATAGTTTAGCTGTTCTGTTAAGGTTCTTCATCAGGTGTTCCAGTTTTCAAAATCAATTATAGCCTATATGTTGCCCAGGCTTAATAGCTATACAACAAAAAAAGTTTCATTCAAATCCGTCCAGTAGTTTTTGCGTGAAACGCGTACATACATACAGACAGACAGACAGACAGACAGACAGAAAGACAGACAGACAGACAGACAAGAAATTCCAAAAAAATATTTTTGCTTTCTATTATTCTTTTTAGGTCTCCCTCTATCCATTTCAGTCAAAAATACTAAATGTACAGACAAAATATTATTACTGTTTTATTATATGTATAGATTACTGAGGGTCGTGACTCCCCCGTAAAATCACCTTCTCTCTGACTACTTCCCTCCACCTGCTTCGATCTTTCGCTTCGTGGAGGGCCGTGTGAAATTTGGTGTCGAGGGATGATCGGATTTGGTCCGACCATCGCGTAGGACTGCGGCCTCTTGGTCGTTTGCCGTCCACCTTGCCAGTAACCATCAGCTGTTCAAGGTTTTGACCGTCTTTCCGTGCAATGTGACCGAAAAACTCCAGTATTCTGCGGAGCTTCCTACGCCCAGTAGTAAATCCTATCTGAGTGCTCCCCTACACTCCCTTAGGAAGTGCCTACACTCCCTTAGGAAGTGCCTACACTCCCGTGATTCCCCGAAATAAGCATGGGAACAAAGTCCCGAGTCCATGCTAGTCAACAATGAACGTGTAAACAAGTAACTACCCGTACCTTCCCGTTTTGTATTCATAAAGTCCAAGGCTATTCTATTCCAGAATCAGAATATTCGAAACAACAATAAATATCATCAAAATTTGTTGTGTTGTGAAAATTGTACCTAAGTACCTATAATAAATTATTGTTAAAACAATAACTCAGGTTGTTTGCCCTGGAAATTTAGGCTGGTTTCTGGAAATTGTTTGTTTATTAAATACAATTTGAGTAAGCATCTCTTGAAGATAAGTATTCTCAGGAAAAACCAGTGTAGATACGAGTATTTTTTTTTGTAGGGCAGACACACATTTTTATGAAGCCTTAGAAGCTGGACTCTAGAATAACATCGCCCAGCGGATCAGCTTGCTAAAGCGACTGTGGTTAGGGCAGAAGGGTCAAGAATGGCGCCCCCCCCCCCTTCCTCCTTTTTTATCACTCGTACTATAAGCAAAGAACTTCTCCCCTCCCCCTCTGGTTCTCTCAGCGATATTGTGTACGTGATGACGAAATCCCCCCACCCCTCCCCCTCCTATGATCAAGTGTGGTATTTTGAAAGACTCTACTTCCGCCTCTGAACGGGTCACGTAGCAAGTGTACGGTAACTTAGTTTATGATGCCTATATATTTAATAAGGAAATTTCCAAGCGCTATAGAGGCCAAAGCGGCAGACATATGAATATGACTCCAAGGAACAAAATGTTAAGAATTGTGCGGACTATAACGCCTACTAGCCGCCTTGCCTAACAGTATTACCATGTAAAAGATTTTTATGATTATAACTTTTTCTCCATACAAAAAAATAAACAATATTTTTTTTAAATATGAAAATGCACTTTTTAGCAAATACCTTATTTAGAAAAGTTAAAGCTATTGTTAAAAGTAGTAGGTATGTTAAAAAAAAATCAGCGTGATAGCTGCACTTTGATCCCTAAGTCCACCATATACGATTTTCGAACCAGTGTGCGGCGGTCACGTAGAAACTTGCTTACCGGCAAGCACAGTGAAGGCAATTCCATAGGTCCTAATATTATAAATACGAAAGTCTGTCTGTTACGTTTTCCTGGCTAACCCACTTTTGACCGATTTTGATGAAATTTGGTAGGACATAGTTGGGGTCAAACATAAGCTCCCAAAGTGCTCAAATGGGGGGCCAAAGTTTGTATGAAAAACACATGATATCAATTTTGTTGCAGGCGAAGCCACGGGGCTCATATTTGATCTCTGCCATATAATATCATCTAACAAGGTGGTGGTCTGACGATGTCGTCAAATTGTAAGGGGGGTGTTGGCTGCTGTCTCTTGAAAATCTGTGGGAAAGACCTATGTCCACCAGTGGTCTTCGTGCGGCTGAGACGATGATTCTTACCTTTATTAAGTAGCAGACCATTACAACCCCGTCATGGTGTTTGAAAGCCTCCTCTTGAGTCATGTACTCTGCTCTGAAGAAGGTTACCTGTCAACGATCAATACATCTCTTTAGTTGTATTACTCATGACTAAGGGTCGTGGTCATTATATGGAATGAAACACACACAGCAACTAATTTTAATGGACTGGTTTGCCATGCCTTCTCCATTTCACACACTAGCTGATTATCGTCAACCAGAGTGCAGGTTTTCTCACGATGTTTTCCTTCACCGGAACCAATTGGTGGTCGATGTAAACTGACATAGGTACATGGGTCAGATTGGTATACAATGACTGGTATACATGATTATGTAGCACGGGCAGGATTCGAACCTGGAACCTTCGCAGCCACAGGCTGGCGCCCTACCTCTCGGCCATCACCGATCAATACATAAAGGCAAGTATTAAAATATTATTGACGGACAACGTTTTTGTGTGTAAACAGAGTTGTCACGACAAATTCAGAGTCAAAGCTCGGTGAGATCGTTATTTCCTCTCGCTCTCCTGAAATGTTTGGAAGGTTGGCCGTCACACACATGTAATATCGTATACTTACGACTACAAAAGCTCGCTTATTGTTACACAACATAGGTATACCTACCTACTTAGATTCGATTCCTTTAAAAGACTCGCTCGTTTTTTTTAAAAGTGTCACTTTACGTTACTATGCCAAGGCATAGCTCTTTTTTATGGAAATTATTCCACAAAAAAGAAGCCAAAAGCCAAGATGTGAATGTTTGAGTTTCAAAGAAAATTTTCTATGTGGGGGGCGTATGTGGATAAAAAAGGAGCTATTTTCCAGGAAAATAAATTGCATAGGTATTATCAAGCCTGTTTTCCATGGGAGTAGGTAGAGGCCACAGATATAGAGACTAAGCGAGATCGTAGCAAGATGGAAATCCTTGGTCTCTGCTTACCCCCGCGGTAAAACACATCCACACTAAACTCGGTCGTACTCACACTGTAGAGGGTTTTGTATTGTACTGTATTGTATTGTTATTGTTCAAAACAATGAAATAATGTTTGCTTCGCTTCTGCGCTTGAGACAATATTGGTTCTACCCGAGTGATTGGTTTCTTTATCCAAGCTTAGTTCCTTAGAAGCTGATCAAGAGATTGTCTATTGTATTTAAGACAAATAGTTACCAAAGTCTTCGCAAATAACACGTACCCGTACGTACGTACTTCGGGAGTTTCACGCGTGCTTTCCCGACCCTAAATAAATCTTTTCACGTCCGTTCCTTTTAAAAAAAACCCGCCAAATGCGAGTCAAGCTCGCGCACCGAGAATACCGTATACGTAAAGTATCACACATTATAGCTCGAACTAAAAGACCAACTATGTAGTTTCAAAAACAAAGTTAACTTTGTAGTTCGATATACTGCATCGAGCGCAAAAATAAGTTTGTAACACTTTTTTTAGACTTTCAACAACATATTTACAACTTTCAGATTTATTCCTGTACAAGTACTGTTAGACCTTGCTTTTTGCCAAATTTAATAATTTTAGGTTAACAGGAAGTAGGTACCCCATAGGTTTTGATTGCCATCTGAAATCGCAAAATATGCGAAAATTCGCAACATTTACGTTAATATCTCCTGTTCGCGATGACGTATAATTTTGATTTTTTTTTTTCCTCAAAGAGACCATGGATCCGAACATTCGATATTAATTTAAATATGATAGGTACCTTTAAGCGTTTTTGAGAAAAAAAAGTTTGACAGACAGACGGACAGACTGACAACAAAGTGATCTTATAAGGGTTCCATTTTTGCCTTTTGAGGTACGGAACCCTAATAAAGACCTCCGGGAGAGTACCAGGAGAATAGGGAGGTCAAAAGTGACCTCCTGTATAGCCTTTCTAATAAAGGACGTGATTTGAGGGATTCTAGCAATTAGTTCGCTTGCCTCTGCCTACATCCACTGGAAAAACGCGTGATAATATGTATGTATATGGGATTCCCCTATTTCTTTTCATAAAACCTGCATTTCTCCAGGATAGGTTCGTTTGTCGACTGTGTGTTCGCTGCCCTCCATCATGTCAGCTCCCCAGTGGAAGTGAATTTGTGACAGCACATGCTTCTCCAGAAACGGCCCGCCTTCTAAATACGGCCGCTCTGTTCTCCATTTGGCACCAATTACCACTAAAATAGAATAGATAGTTAAGTATATATCTACTTAGAAAAAGTGGTGGACGAAAATATTTGTACCTATACTTTTTGTGTTACGTGGACGAAAATATTTGTACCTACTTTTTGTGTTACCTAAATATTTCCCCTCCCACACAACTTTTACCTCTAAGATTGACCTATACCTCTAAGACAATGGCGGAGACCGTTTTACCCAGCAGTAGGACAGTGTAGGTTTAAAATAAATTGTATATCTTCCTGTAAAAACCTTGTTTCCCGAACAACATCGGAATCTCAAAATAATTTTGAATGGGCAAAGAATATTAAATGGCTCACATGAAGCATTCGAGTCGTCGACCCGATAGATACAAACTCAAATAGGTAACACAGATGACAACGAGTTATTCTTGGTTGCTTTATTGTCACAAGGGTCGCAAGGGCCGAATATAGCAGTGTATTCTTTTGTTTTTGCTATTTAAAACCTTTTCCGTTTGTGGGGTCGGCTATTTCTAGCTAAATGAGTAATTTCTTTAAGCCTATTAAAAATGTAGGTGCCTGGTACAGTCAACAGCTCATCTATACACAAATTCATCGCATTCACCGCTTATAACGCATAGAGGTCGCTTGACATGTAGGACTGCAATCCGTCCGGGTTTCCCCGGATTTGCCTAAGTTTGTAGGATTAGGTAGTCTGAGGAGGTTCGGGCGAGGATTTTAAAATGTAATTACTTAAAAAAAACTACTTACAGTACTTACTTACTTACTTGATGATTTAATACGGATTCTCACGTGTGTTGTTAGCCGGGACCACCGACTAGTTTCGACTTCGTGCTTTTAATCATGTCCTTACTTTTTACTTTGTCAGGGGAAATCTGATTAACTGAATGATTATGCAAAAAATTACAGCATTTCATAGTTAAAAAATGCGGTGCGGCAAATATACTCGTGCGCTCGTGACGTCAAAATCAAAATAAATAAAAATATGGTAACTATTTTATTGTAATTTTTTTCGAAAGAGAGGTCAGGGAAAATCTTTTTTCACCCAAAAGTACGGGGTTTGAAGTTTTTGTCCTGGGTCTGTAATGTATTTAGACCCTTGAGACTATACAAAAAATTAATTAACTACTTACCTACAAATGTAATAATTGGAAACAAGCAATTTTTCATTCCACTTACGAGTGTATCCAGTGTTAGTCATCTTGACTTTATGCGGGTAGACGTCAAAGTTGTACCACCTTAGCTCTGGACATTGATATGCTATGGAACCAGTGATGGACACATCGATGGGCGTAGGAAGATGGCCATCGAATTCATGGATATAGTCGATCCATTGCAGCATTCCAAATGTGGGAATAATCTTTTCTTCTTTTTTCGGTGGTGGAGCTTCTTCATCCTCTATAAACAATTTATTAACCTTTATAATATCTATTGACTATCTGTACCCGCGAACTTCGTTCGCGCTTATTTACTATTGTTAATATTTCAGGTTCTAAGCAGCGGCGTATCAATATGAAACCTACGCCAGATTTTAAGTTAGACCTTCAATAATTCAACAGTGAAATATGCATCAAATTTGTTCCAGTAGTTTTTGCGTGATGCTCGTAAACATGACAGGAAGCATACACACAGACAGGAAGACAGAAAAAACTTAAAAAAAAATGGTTTTAGCTTTTATTGGCTCTATAGAGGCCCCTCATAGTTTTTTTCCTAAATATCTCCTATGTACAGACAAAGACCAGTTACAGTTGGCATCTAAATACAACTACTATGTACCTAATATCTCGATGTAGGTACAGTATTTTATGTATTGATTGATAAATAACTAACAAGGACATGTAGGATATAAGATTTGAGTGGAGGATGGCTATTTCATATTATTCTCCATCCACTTTCCTTAGAAATTACCTTTCTTTCTTTAGTATCTTATCTTTTGTATCAAAGTATGAAGCTCAATTCATATTTTTTGGCAAGACTCCAATAGGCGCGAACATACTAGATCATTCCAAGGACCAGTAACTGATATGTCTAAAACTAACCTGTTTGTGCTGCTACTGCTAACTGCATAATTTAAATCTACCAGATAATTTAACTAAAATTTGAATTCCAAATGTTTGTAAACACAAGTAATTTACCTTAAGTCACATCGTGTGTCATACATATTTTTTTTTTTTGGTTTCTCAAGCATACGTTTATATTTTTCAATTTTTTTAGTCTTTATAATGCTTTATATTTTTTTTTAATTTTTGCAATTCTCCAAATAAGAGTTTATAGGTCATGATTTAATTTCTAGAAATTTATATTTAAGTTAAAAATATATAGGTACTTAACTCAAACTATTGGCAAACCATCGCTTTTTTCACGTCTATGCCCCAAATTTGTCAACAACCATCAACAACAGTCAAACGTCGAATTGCTTACATGTTTAGATTTTATTGGATTTTATTTTTCATAGTGATTTTTTTCTCTGTGTTTCAGTTGATCAATTGGTTGGACAAGGAGAAAAGTGAAGTAATAATTTAATATCTATATTCCCAAGAGTGACTTATTTACTAATCTTGAAATGGAAATACCAATAGAATTGAAAGATAAGCCGCAGGACGAGATAAAAACTGAATTAACAAAAGACATTAAAAAATCTGACGAGGAGAATAAATTTAAAGCACAAATGTTGGATCCAGATAGAGATTTGCTTTGTTGGGAAAAATGGATACGTATAAGAAATGAAGAAGCAAAATATCTAGCTTTTCGTACACGACGACCTGCTGCTGATCTAGCCATGAATTTACTAGAAAGAGAACGTGAAGATATAGAAAGGAAAACAGCTCTGGTATATGCACAAGTTCCTAAAAAACCAAAAATTAGAGATAACACTCCTTGGGATCAACCGGAGAGATTGCATCAGTTTTGTGATTGTGAACCAGTGTATGAGCTGCATAGAAAACCAGCAGAATTGGGTTGTCCACCAGTACTTGAACATATTGGAGTACCTAAATACATTCAAGTTGAAGAAAAGGGTTTGTTTGGAGAGCCAATAAGACAACCCTGCACACAATTAGATGCTGAATATGTAAAGTATAGAGAAAAGCGGGAGCATGAACTGAAAAGGAAAATAAAGAAAATTGATCCATTTCGGTATTGTTGCCATTTTTTATAGTACATTGGTCTAATTTATTTAGCTTATAAGATGTTTTCTAAACATTTATCTTATAATGTAGATACTTGTTGATTGTAGTCGAAATATAACTTTTGCTTGAATCCAAGATTTAACCAAGACTTACTTTTTTAAAGGTCCGACATTAGTGAGCTGCTGGTCAAAGGTAAAAAAGCTATTCAACCACCGACTGTAAAGCTGCCTCCATTGCCAGAAATTTCTATAGATTTACCAATATCAGAAAATAATTTCGTCGATAGTATATACGCTGTGAAGATTAACAACACAGTAATAGTAAAAGATATTCCTGGACAAAATTTGTCACATCTGCAAAAAATGCAAGAAGAACCTTGGCACGAGAGTTGTCGCTCTTGGACATATTATTTCAACGTTCCTATCAAAAGGGCTGGAAGAAGTAAGTTATTTTTAAAAAATCTAGGAACAACGACGCTGCGATATTGTTGGAAAAGAATTAGACGCCCAATTCCATTCATACCAGTAGAATTTTATGTACAAGTTTTCTTCTTTAACAAAAATGAAGATGTTTTACCACCCGGACAAAGTAAAGAAATATTTCTAACGTTTATTTCTGATCAGCCCGGTATTTACAGTGAGTTTTGGGAACTTAGTTTTTGCAATATATGTTTCTTCGATACTTTATCAGATAAAATTATTGTAAACTTATACGGAGATTCTGTAGAGAATATAGAAAAGACTCTTAAGAAAACCGAAATACTAAAACGGAAAATTAATAAGAAAGCATTGCAAGATAACATGAAAATCGTACTGGAAGATATTGTGATTAAGTCTACTGCTATTGAACCACAAATATATCCATACAAGAAACTGTTTTTGGAGGCTGAGATATTCCAAATGAAGAATCCAGTTTGTTACTATCACCAAACGGAAGTGAAGAAAATGAAAGATTTGTATTTAGAGATGGAGCCTGGAGAAGAGTGGGACTTGTCGATAGTGAAGTGGCGGAAAGCAATGCTGAAAAAAGATTTTGAGGAAAGAATGAAATATTACGAATTATTAAGAAATTCACATTCTGATTTACTGAAACCTTGGCTCGAGGGTGATGAACTTTTAAAACAGAAGCACCAGGCCGTGACTTGGCTGCTTGGTCAGTTGGCAGACAAGTTCAGCATTGTGCAGGGTAATATTTATGACTGTCTGCATGAAAGACGAGAATCCCGAATAAGTCGTAGCAGCGGCTCTAGGAATAGCCAAAGAGTTTCTGACCTGATGGATCCTAATGTCAAAGATATGGCAAGCATTTTGTTCGTCACACAAATGTACTCTCATGTTGAAATTGCTATAGAAGCGATTGCGGGTGTTTTGAGTAGTCTCGATTTAAATAGATGGATAGAATTTGATTTTTGTCGTTTGTAGGTACTCTACTTGTGTTCAATGATTTATAAAAAGTATACCTATTATAATCATCTGAGAAGACCCTGAGGGTTTTAATTTGCGTTCTTCTATTTATGTATATTAATTAATTTATCAAAATTATGAAAGTTATCTAAGAAAATCGTCGTTCCGTTTATGAGTTAATTAATCTGATAATTACTTATGCGCATTATTATTAACTGTACAAAGTGTTGTAGTTGTAATAAGGCTGTTTTCCAATGTTTGTATAGGGAAGTAGGTGCCTACATATTTTATATGCTTTTAGGGAAGATGAGATGTGTGATATTGTGATCCATTTTGAAGGTGATCTTCAAAATGGTAAATCTTGTTTTTAAATTATACATAATATTTTAAAGAAGCTCAGATTAAAAACGTTTCTAGTTGATTGCAAAACTGTTTTATTTTTAGAGATTTAAAAAAACGTTTATATTTAGGGCATATTTACACAAACATTTGAGTATATTGGAATAGTCCAATATCAATGGCTTACTGAAATTTTTCAGTGGTACGAATCACACGTCTATTCAATTTGTTGTTTCCCATTTCATCTAATCCGGATTTTACGCATCGGCGAAATTCAATGAATAAACGATGAGGTGACCGAGGGTGACGCCGGTATTAAGTACAGGACTGGCCAATTGGCCATTGATACTTACATATTGTTTTAAATTGGACTTATCAGGGTGACAGTATTCCACCATATCGCTCCAGCGGTACCTGGGGCAGCCCACGTGTGACTGTACCTAGCGATTGACATTGTTCTATGTGTTAATAAATAAGTTAGAATGTTAGTTCTGTGTTAGTTCTACAGAAATAAATGTAACTCGTCATTTGTGCCGCTTTTTTTTAACGATTTTCGCCCCGAACTGTTGTCGTTAGCCAGCGATGTACTTTTTTATTACGCGTTGTAGAAATATAAAACTGGTGTCAGCCGTTAGTTCTATGAAAGGTCTCACTATTTATGTACTTTTATTCAATAAAATCTATAATTTTATAAGAATAAAAGTTCGAAAAGAAATGTTGTGCTCAGCGATGTACATATTTCTAAAATTCGTAAAAAATATAACCAAATTAGACTTTATACCATAGTTCTTTATCAGATCAGTCTAAATATTTTAGTTTTGCGTAGTTATATACATAAAATAAATAATTAAAACACTGCGAAATATATTCCTTACTAATTTGTTAACAAAACGTAAGAAAGTTCACTTAAATTTGGCTCTTATTGAGAATATACATAGGGGCGAAAATAGACTGGCAATGATACTTGCTCGATGATACTTTGACCGATCAAAGTATTGCCTCGGACACTTTATGACTGGACGTCTATTTGTTTATGATAGGTACGCCAAAAATTGCAGCGGTGGAGATGTGAATATTTGGTGTATTCATGTTAAAGTATAAAGTATCATCGAGTAAGTATCATTGGCAGTCTATTTTCGTCCCTATGTATGTACTTAATAAGAGCTAAATTTAAGTGAACTTTCTTACGTTTTGCTAACAATTGAGTAAGGAATATAATTCGTAGTGGTTTATTTATTTATTTATGTATATAACTACGCAAAACTAAAATATTAAGACTGATCTGATAAAGAACTATGGTATAAAGTCTAATTTGGTTATATTTTTTACGAATTTTAGAAATACATCGCTGAGCACAACATTTCTTTTCGAACTTTTATTCTTATAAAATTATAGATTTTATTGAATAAAAGTACATAAATAGTGAGACCTTTCATAGAACTAACGGCTGACACCAGTTTTATATTTCTACAACGCGTAATAAAAAAGTACATCGCTGGCTAACGACAACAGTTCGGGGCGAAAATCTTTAAAAAAAAAGCGGAACAAATGACGAGTTACATTTATTTCTGTAGAACTAACACAGAACTAACATTCTAACTTATTTATTAACACATAGAACAATGTCAATCGCTAGGTACAGTCACACGCAGCCCACCGGTCTACTACCGAGCTACCGACTGGCCAACCCAGATAGGCTCTCTTGACTGCTCGATCATCCTTCATTCTCACAAAATGCCCGTCAAATCAATTAAAATCAAAAATTATTTAGTAGTTCCCTCGTAGCTACGATCCTGTGCGGAAGTAGTTTTAAATTAACTTGCAAAATTTGGCTAACATACACTTAAAGGTAAATAAAAGCTTTAAATACCAGGTTAAAAAAGAACTAATTAAAAATTATCTTTTTTCAATTAATAATGCAAGTCACACACAATGTTAATTGTTTTTAAATAAATAAATATAGAATCTTTTTGATATGTGAATTCTTTTTTTTACTATTTTTAATTTAAAGAGAAAGAAGAAGAGTTACCATTTCAGTTTACTTTTAATTTACTCAATTTGACCAAAGAAACGGCTATTTTACATAAACTTCTACGAGACCTAACAAAAGAAGCCACTGAAATAAAAAAGACTAGCTGTCAAAGACGGGAAATGGGGTGCATTATTTAGGGACCACATTCACAAAATTAGGGATCCTTCGAAGAATTCCTCCACTTTTTTTGTCCACCAAAAAATGGGAAGCCGGAAATTGAAGCTGACGATTTTCTACCGCAGCTTAAGTTTATTTCTTCAGCACGAACCAAGCTACAAATATTATTATTATTATAGGTGAAATCGTAAGTATATGTGTAATATTTCGCTTTCTTACAATCTGTTAGTTATTTAGTGAAAAGGAACGAAAGTACAAAAAAGAAAATTGGTCTTTTGGCTGAGAGAGAGAGAGAGAGAACTAAATCGACTATTATTTTTGATCAATTGATTGATTGTCAAGAATGTGTTGGGGTTTTGTTGGTGTCACTACAGATAGGTACCTAAATAAAATTAACCGTTGTCACACTGGTGTGGTAAATTGGTGTGACTATTGATCGGTTGGGAATAAAACCACAAAATATTTTTATACGGAACATGCACTAAGAACATGAAAAAATAAGCTGATCTGCGAAAACATTCAGTTTTACGACACATCAGCGAAGTTAATAACGAAAATTCTATTCTAGATTTTTACGAGGTCAATAATAGACAATGTTTTAATTAAATACGACATGAGTGAACGTTTTAATCAGTTAACGATACACAACTGTCCCCAATAAAGTTATATTGAAACACAAAATAGGCTAAAATATATTGATAACTAGTTTGCACGTTTGTTCTAAATTAGGTACCCTAGTCAACACTAGGGTACCTAATTTAGATCGTCGACCCAACGGTCGACAATTAAGAATATTGCTGGCAACAACTGGAGTAGGATGGCCCAGGACCGAGAAGGTTGGCGTAGTCAGAAGGAGGCCTATACCCAGCACTGGGTCACGGAAGGCTGAGGGTGATGAGTTTTTTATTTTTTTTTATAACGTAGGGCGGCAAACGAGCAAGCGGGTCACCTGATGGTAAGCGATCACCGCTGCCCATGAGTGTTAACCAATTTAGAATAGTGGAACAGTTAAATTGGATTGGATGGGAATAAATCGGTATTTCGAAACAAGGGAGACTGTTCAGTATTTCAGCCCTTAAAAATATATAAGAGTAGGTACTTAATTTGAAATCACCTATTCAAAGACCAATAGAATTCTCTTTCCAATTCACTGCACGTTCAAATGTCCAACCGTCACCGACGTGACTTCGGAGACGATTTTCAATTTCGGAATCTGCGCCATTCTTTTTGAGATTTGTTACCTATATTTGTACTCTCATGAATTATAAGATTTTAAAGATATTCTCACAGAAAATGTGAGCGTCTGACAGACGCAGCGCCAGACGGTCTGGTATTTCTATTGTGAAAATGTGAAATTTTCTGGTGCACTTTTGGAAAAAAGATATAGAGATTTGACAGCAGCGAATATGAATCTTATAGACAACCATGTAAGAGAATATAGCTAGGCACATGGTTCATTTATATGAGTTGTTTACCAAATTATTGCAGCTCAGTAAAAATCACAAAAAAATTGCTTTGTAAAAAAAAAATACAAAACATATGTTACATACAATTTTGCATTCAATGAAGTACAATTGATGTTAAAAATGTATTAAATATTATAAGTTTTTCCAAAAACTAATCTCAATTTCAACGAATTTTCCGCGTGTGAGTCAGAGTCAGAGAGCTAACAAAATATGTGGCTCTTATGGCGGCCCTAAAGCTTACATAGATGAATTAAGACAAGGGATAAACCCTCTCAAGGAGAAAGACAATTCCTCGGCATCCGTCCTAATAAACGTTTATTCTTATGAACAGTTCCATTCTGTGAACCCTTGTTTTCTTACAGTCTTTCCGTGTTGGCATCAGCCCAAAAACTTTTGGCATATTATGCGTAAATGTTCGATTCTTCCTTAAGCCTCATCTGTTGTAGGCGTATGTTTTTGTCACAAAAATGTACCTAAATAAATAAATATATACGGACAAATCACACAAATCGAGTTAGCCCCAAAGTAAGTTCGAGACTGGTGTTACGGAATACTACACTAACTATACTATACTAACTCAACGATACTAATAAGTTGTATACGTACAAACATCGAGATATGTACTTTTGGTTACAGACAAGGCTTTTTGAAACATATTTTTCTATCTAAATGACTCATTTACCAATGTATAAAATAGAGTTGTGGTCTTAAATAAAAAAAAATACAGACATGATCTTTATTATTCGTTATTAACTTTAATCAAATCGATCGAGGTCAAGACTTTATTTGAATATACAAATAGTAGATTGTTTAACAAGGGTTGAAAATAATCAATTTACCTACATAAGTGCTTGTTCACGTAGGAACGCGCGGCGCGGGGGCAGGTGCGGGTGCGGAGACGTGGCGAGCTCATGTTCACGTCAACCGCCAGGCGTTTGCGCGGTGTGACGTGTTGTCTGGGGTCGAAAACATGGACGACGATCTTTTTATTTTAATATAATATTGATTTATACCTAAAGTAGAAGATGCTAAATATTAGAATTGGTGTGCACGAAATTAATAAATAAAGAGAACGGTATGGTGAATTTCATACTTTATATATCATTTTGAGACAAAACCTTCAAGATTTTTTGGATATACCAGGATGCCAAATCTGAGTTCTAGCCAGAACAGCACAAATAAACTCTTCTGTATTGAACGACATGATGAAAACGTGCTATCGATTCAAGCGACAAGTTCAAACTGGTTGATCTTACCTGACGTCGCGAGTCAATAGCGCGCTCAGTCGCCGCCAGTTCGACGTGAACATGCACAAAAACCCCAAGCGTTTAATATAGTCGCGAGCGCGCAGCGCGCGATAGTCGCTTGCTTGCCCGCTCCGCACATGCGTTTTGTACGTGAACACTTGGTCATTCGTCATATGTTTGATATTTCGCGCCCGCACCCGCCCCCGCGCCCGCGAGTCTACGTGAACAAGCACTAAGAGGCATTTAGACCCTCATCAGCAGCATCTTCCGCCCGCTATTCAGATCAAACAAATACTACTTTCGGAGGTATGAGAAATAACAAACATTTTTCTTTATCAATCTCTTTGACTTTCCTGAAGGTTTTGTTACAATACGAAATAACGAATCTGGAAAATTAATTTAAAAAGTCTGGAATATTGTGAACAAAGGGTTTTTCATTCCATTATGAATGGTTTTTCATACGAAAAGCGGAGCACGAGACCGAAGTTTGTGTAGCAGTACAACTTGTTCAAATCAAGTGAAATTTAAAACTAGATTAGGTATGTATTTTCTATATTATTATATATTTATTCAGAAGCCATGCTTCTTTCAAAGTTTTAACAAATACTTGTTTATTATATTGTATCCATATCTCCGGCTCAAGAATAATATAGATAGATAGATCAACACTTTATTGCACCATTTACATTTACATTTGTATATTTATTTGTATTATTACTTAAAAAATAAAAAATAATGTAGCAGTTCACATAACACTCACATAACATGGATCTAACTACAAAATATTTACATATTTTGTAGTTAGATCCATATTTGTTATGCCAAATGTTATTACGGTAACTAATCGGGTTATTCTCAGTCCCTTCAGCTTCAAAGTCGGGTTTTCTCACGAGATTGCGTTTCCTTTGAGTTAAGGGAACAAAGGTGAGCCTTAAGGCTGACCGTAATATCCGAACAAATAGTGTATAGTCCGGAAGTCTGTCACTCTACGTAAATTATATTTCGAACAAACGCTATATGATATTAGTATATTTATATTAATAGGTACAACCTGCACATTGGCTAGTTTAGTTTACTAGTATCTATACGGCTCTGTCACTAGGTAGCGATTGTCGTAAAAGTCCCTTTATCCTCGTCGTGCCACCAACTTGTTCCACCAGTGGCACGATAAGGAATTGTCATTGCTCGTCGTTCCACCAGGGGCACGATAACGAATTGTCATTCCTCGTCGTTCCACCAGGGGCACGATTGCCTTTAGGCGTCTGAATAAAACCTGACACCATTGTTAGTAATAACACTCGATTAGAAGAAGAAGAATAGGTAAAACACACAAACATCTTCCCTAATGGTCTAGAAGCGTAGAAATAGCATAAAATGTGCCAGCTGCTTCTTTTCCCGCGCAGATTATAAAAGTCAATAAAGAGATTTTTGGGTTTTAAACTGGGAATTCTTGGGGCTAGCAAACTGTCGCTATATCTGAATTTCCATTCCACTAATAAGCCCATCACTCAGCTAAGCTTACCTACCTACCTCGAGTCTGTCTCTGTCTACCCCGTAAAGGATAAGATATACTGTATCTGTATTCTTCGGAGCGGTGGTGGCCGAGTGGTAGAGCGCCCGCCTGTGGATGCAAAGGTCCCAGGTTCGAATCCTGCCCGTGGTACATGAGTTTGAATACCAATCTGACTCATGTAACTTTGTTAGTTTTCATCGACCACCACTTGCTTCCGGTGAAGGAAAACATCGTGAGGAAACATGCACCTTGGATGATTATCAACTAGTGTGTGAAATGGAGAAGACAATGGCAAACCCTCCATTAAAATTGCCAAGTTAGTCGTTATAATGACCACGACCCTCAGTCATGTGGAATACGAGGATTCTAAAGATAAAAAGAGATCTGTATTCTGTAACATTTTATGAAACCATGTAAAATATGTATAATCTGTAGTCATAAATCTGAAGACGATTTTTTGTTGAATAATAAGTAGATACATCATCGACGGAATGAATAATATATTACATAACGCTTCATTCTCGCCCTAGATATAAACAGGAGGATTGCTGATGTATCAAGAATTATTCATAAGGAACCTTTTCTTAAGCTGTGTAGGTTCGTAATCGGGATCAAAAAGTGGAATCCGCTCTTCAATACGTAAAACAACAGGACCTACAAAGAAACATGACATCTTTTCTGAATCTACGTAAGTTTTGAACATATTTGAAACATTATATTATAGAATATAATAATAATAAAAAAAACTATATCTAATACTTCTCGCATAAGGATATTATGACTTCGCGTTAGTTTATTTTTTCTCTATTAATACCAGGTACCACTCGAGTAGATAAGATAGGATTACTCGTGTACCAGCCACTTTGTATATTGCTACCTGGTACTATCACACGATAGACAAACTTCATCTTATAGAATAATACTTTATTCTTTAATTAGATTAAAGCCATTATTTTGAATAATCAGCTAAGATTATCTAGACATATAATAAGAGAGTAAAAATATTTTGTCTGTACATTTAGTTTTTTTGACTGAAATGGACAGAGGGACACTTAAAAATAATAATAGAAAGCAAAAAAAATATTTGAATTTTTCAACCTGATGAGCATTTTCTGCTGACGTATAAAAATTGAAGATCTGGAACACCTGATGAAGAACTGCAAGAGACCAGCTACACTATAACGTATATGGAAATGGCACCATAGTAAAAGTCGTTCAACTTGATGAGAATTTTCTGCTGACGTATAAAAATTGAAGATCTGGAACATCTGATGAAAAGCTCCAAGAGACCAACTACACTATAACATATATGGATATGGCACCTTGGCAAAACTTGATTAATCTGATGAGCATTTTCTATAGACGTATAAAAATCGAAGATCCGAAATATCTGAAACAGTTTGGAACACAAAAAGATTTTTCATCTAAGCGAAACTCTCGCGGGCGAAGCCACGGGCAACAGCTAGTTTTAAGATATTGCCATGTGTAGCGGTGTAACGCTACAGCCAAGGGTCCAGGGTTCATGTCCCTGTTCGGGAAGTAAAGTCTATTTTAGTTTGTGATTCTATTTCTACGCAAACTTTTTTCTTTGTTCTTTCTTTATGATAAGTTTTTTGAAATTGAAATTCTGGTGGTTCGATTTTTTTGACGGTCTGTCAATTGGGTGAAAAAATTGAGATTTTTTTAGAGAGTTGATTTTTCTTTTTATTCTTCTTGTTGTTTTGTGCTTTTATTATTCTTCACATACAAGTATCGATCTCTAGCAATGAAGTTTATGGTAAAAAACTTCAGGGTGGGGAATGCACAATAGAGGCTTTCCCAACGACATCTATTTTGGATATCAAACGACAGATTTCTTCACATCTGAAGATTCCAATTGAAGATCAAAAGTTGACGATCAGACCGTTCAGGGGTATCCTATTAAAAATGGGATGAAGTTGAATCTAGTTGTCAAAAAAAACCAAGGATTATATGAAGTGACACTGAAATATTTCATGTATGTATTGTATGGATTGTTTATTAGACGAGAGTGGGCAACGTCGGCCTACACCTGGATATTCGTCAGCGTGTTGTAAATCAGGTTGTGGACCAAGATGTGGGACTCAGCCGGGTTGAACGCGCTCCGAAATCTTCAGTCGCGGCAAAGTCGGCCTAGTTTGTAACCGTGGCGCCTGTGGTTCTTTTAAGATAGACTTTTTAAACATATTATGATAACTTTTTCCTCTAAATTCTAAAGGCCCCCTTTTGGTCGGGATAATTTTTGTTTCGGTTTTGATTTGGAATTTTTATACATCATTTCATCCATTTCTTTCACTCATTTAATTTTCTTTTTAAAATAACAAGCAAATTCATGTATTTCTTATTTTACCTGTTAATATTCCTTTCCTGTTGTTAATTTTTCTTTCTTTTATTTTTATTTCTTTAGTGTGTCCAGATATTTTTTTGTTAAAGGACATTGGTCAAATTTTTTTAGTTCAAAAATTATACTCGTGTTTTAAGCAGTGATTCTTTTATTTTGAAACACAAGTTTCACTGCAAAAATGGCGCCCGATTTGCGGAAAGAATCCTGGTTTTTACCTGTTTTTAACCTTTTATTACTTTTCTTGAATTATTTTTTTTTGTTGTTTTTGTGGGACGGTGACCGTTTACCGGTCGCGGTTTTCCATCCTGTGATTTTCTGTTTTAGCCTGCCGAAGCTGCCTTTGCTGCGACCCGACGATTCTCCTTACTGTGGATTATTCACATTTAATTGATGGCTTTAGAGTCGGAGGTTATATTGCGGTACGGTGTTGCATCGGGTTGCTCTGGTTCTTGCATTAAATTGGCTACTGCTTACACCCCGAATTTCTTAATGTACGGTCGCGAGTTGTCGATGATTCTGCAGCGTGTTGAAAATCAGACTGTGAACCAAGATGTGGGACTCAGTCGGGTTGAACGCGCTTCTAATCTTTTGACGCTTCGTGCTCCACGCTTTGTTCAGTGCCGCGTGTTTAG
Source organism: Ephestia elutella (assembly GCA_018467065.1). NCBI lineage: Eukaryota > Metazoa > Arthropoda > Insecta > Lepidoptera > Pyralidae > Ephestia > Ephestia elutella. The sequence goes on from CM031572.1 coordinate 4,414,198, forward strand.
ACGAGTATCCCCGCAGGCTTTCGTGTTGGCGGATACGGGTTCGGAGCACGTCGGTACTTATCATATTAAGGACATTCTCAAATAATTTTTTTGCTTAATCCGTTTTCTTATCTTTTTTTTCCAAAATTCTAAAATATTCACATTATTTACCTGGCTATGACAACCTGGATATTCGACAGTGTGTTGTAAATCAGGTTGCGGACCAAGATGTGGGACTCAGCCGGGTTGAACGCGCTTCGAATCTTCAGACGCTTCGTTAGGTATACTCGTATGACCAAGTCTCTGATTCATAGGGATAGCAATAAGGTTTAGTATTTCGTTTAGTTTTTAGGTTAGCATTTGGTTGCGTTTTGCTGTTTGTTGGTTTTGTGTAGGTATCTTGTTCGGATTTTGTTTTAGTTGTTCGGTTGTTATGATTTATTGGTTGTTTGTTGTGGTTTGTTTGTTTGTTTTGTTGGTTTGTTTGTTTGTTTTTTTTGCTTTGTTGTTTTTTTGTTTGGTAGGGAGATGCTGTAGCGTTACACCGCTACAAAGTCAAGTCTATTTTAGTTTGTGATTCTATTTCTACGCAAACATTTTTCTTTGTTCTTTCTTTATGATAAGTTTTTTGAAATTGAAATTCTGGTGGTTCGATTTTTTTGACGGTCTGTCAATTGGGTGAAAAAATTGAGATTTTTTAGAGAGTTGATTTTTCTTTTTATTCTTCTTGTTGTTTTGTGCTTTTATTATTCTTCACATACAAGTATCGATCTCTAGCAATGAAGTTTATGGTAAAAAACTTCAGGGTGGGGAATGCACAATAGAGGCTATCCCAACGACATCTATTTTGGATATCAAACGACAGATTTCTTCACATCTGAAGATTCCAATTGAAGATCAAAAGTTGACGATCAGACCGTTCAGGGGTATCCTATTAAAAATGGGATGAAGTTGAATCTAGTTGTCAAAAAAAACCAAGGATTATATGAAGTGACACTGAAATATTTCATGTATGTATTGTATGGATTGTTTATTAGACGAGAGTGGGCAACGTCGGCCTACACCTGGATATTCGTCAGCGTGTTGTAAATCAGGTTGTGGACCAAGATGTGGGACTCAGCCGGGTTGAACGCGCTCCGAAATCTTCAGTCGCGGCAAAGTCGGCCTGCACATGAGAATGAGTCACAGAGCGACGAAATGTTTAGTTTGTAACCGTGGCGCCTGTGGTTCTTTTAAGATAGACTTTTTAAACATATTGTGATAACTTTTTCCTCTAAATTCTAAAGGCCCCCCTTTTGGTCGGGATAATTTTTGTTTCGGTTTTGATTTGGAATTTTTATACATCATTTCATCCATTTCTTTCACTCATTTAATTTTCTTTTTAAAATAACAAGCAAATTCATGTATTTCTTATTTTACCTGTTAATATTCCTTTCCTGTTGTTAATTTTTCTTTCTTTTATTTTTTATTTCTTTAGTGTGTCCAGATATTTTTTTGTTAAAGGACATTGGTCAAATTTTTTTAGTTCAAAAATTATACTCGTGTTTTAAGCAGTGATTCTTTTATTTTGAAACCCAAGTTTCACTGCACATGTTATTCTTGGAAGTTTTGGATAATAGAATTAACCAATTCATAACATTTCTCCACTTTGCACAGAAATAATAATCAAAGTATTAGATACAGCATCAAATCAGCTGAAATTTCTAGGTATTATCCAAGTTTTCAGTGAAAAGCTGAAAAGTTTTCACCAATTCCAAAGTTAAAGTAAATTATTGCCTTGTATCAAATTTACTTTAAGTCTAGTTTATCAACTTAATAACTAAAGTACTCTCAGATGACATACATCTGAGATGCTCAAAAAATCCAAAAAATAAACTTAATAACTGTTTTCCATGAATTTATTGTTCCGGAAAATCTGCAAACACTATATTCGATATTCTCAAAATTAATTGTCAGGTACGTAACTCAATCGGTCTCGTTAACTGTATCACTTTTTTATTGATGATTTTTTACCAAAATCCAAAAACCTATGGTTTTGTTTATACTTACCATTTTATTTTGTATTATGTACAAATATATTACATATCGTCAGCTAACGGTCAACAAACAACGTCAGAAGCTATATGGTGTACATACGTGTTAATTGATATCGCAACTTAGTCTATAAAAAAAGTTTTTTTTTTAAATATTTTCCATAAGTTTTCCCCATAGAGCAACACGGACTCCCGTGTGGAAGTCCTTGTTGCTTAAAGGTTTTCCCTGATCGCTGTTGAAATTCGTGATTTTTTTATATGCCATGAAATTGAAGTCATTTCAATTTCATGGCATATAAAAATCACGAATATAATGGCATATAATTATTATATTTCAGTATTTTGTTGAAATAAACATATACTTAAATAAAAATATTTGGGAAATATTAAGCACATTTCAAAAGGTGTCTTCAAAGTCTATTTCTCAAATGTGCCCACAGGGATAAAAAGGGGTGTTCATTTTATATTTATTACACCGTCTGGAGCCCAACTCATTATAATGAATTTTCTTTATCTTGTCGCACTGTTTTATGAGCTATATATTATAATAAATTTTACACATAAACACGTAATGGTATGCTTATGACAGCTTTTTATCCGAAGGTCAGTTTTTATATGAAATATTCAGATTCAGCATATTTTTTATTTTAAATTTCTTCCGCGGTATTTTTAATAGATATGCCTATGAATTACGTATGTATAAATGCATTAATCTATTTTGTACGTAATTTGTAGACTTAAAAAAGACTGAATGATAAAAGTTGGACTTACTTCCTCATTAAAAAAAAGTGTGAACTCCTAATTACCGGAAAGAAAAGTTTCAGAGCCGACACGTTCAAAAACTATAATTATGCGAAGTCTCTAACGAACGATTTCAGCTCTAGGCGAAGTTTTATGCTGCGACGTAACTTTTGTTCCGACAAATTGTCCCTCCATTGTAACTTTTTAACTTAGTAAACCATTCATTCCCACTCGACGATAATATATTTTTTTATCTTAGTTCTATATACTTTGCCGATTGCTTTATATTAAGCGTATTATATTTCCCTGGAGCATTTTCTGCTAATAAAAGTTTTTGAAGAAAATTAGGTATAAGAAAAAGTTTTATTTCGACGGACGAAACGTAGAAGGGAGGTGACATACATACTGTATTTTTCTTTCTTAATCAATGGGCTGCAAAGTTGTATGACCCATGTGTACCTAACTCTATGGTAGGTTTGATCTGTTATTACCATTTTTTTTTTTTTTTTTACATGTGGAAATGGCCGACCCACGCCAATCTCCCGCGGGGACGGGAGAGAGGCAGTGTGGGGCTCGAACCCACTAAAACCACATGGTGCGCCCTCTCGTCGCATAGAGCCGTGGACACAGGATCACCTGACTAAGTCCGGTATTCAACTGCGTCACGGCAGCGACTACCTGCTTCCAGGTCCCTCTTTAAATCGAGTCTTAAGCTCAACCGCCATAAGAGTTGTGCACAGACGCACGTGCACACATCCTCTTCAGCCTAGTGGACGACAGACTATTCCCCGAGCCGGTCGCCCTGCGGCTTTTGTCAGGGTGGTAAATGGCGGTTACAGTGCCGCCGCCTTCGTCCAATTCTACGGCGACGAATATCGAGCGTTGTTGTGGCCTCACGCTCTCGCTCTGCCGTCTCCTTTACATCCATTACAGCTTCACAGAAGGTTTTTACTGCTTGCCACCCTGCACATCAGTAGAGCAGGGTGCGAGCCATTTTTCTAGCGATGGTTGCGAGTACGCAACCATCGCTAGAAAAATGGCTCGCAGAGACAGGTCTACACCTATGGCAGACGTCAGATCCGTACGCTCCCGCTCCCAAGCCGTGCACTCTGTTAGAGAGCAACACGGTATTGCCTCATAATCGTGTCTCAATAGCTTTGCAACGGTAGTGATTTATTTTACGTATAGTTAAGAAGATTGTAAAAAACCACTGCTAGTGAAACACGATTGGAAGAAGAAAATAGCATGCTCGATGATTTCCAAAACAAGTACTACTGTTGTTTCTCTCCGGATACAAACAATGGCTCATCTGGGTTGTTCGTCCCGAGTTCCCAACTGATTCGAACTGACTTGATGCCAGCTACAAATGAAGCCATTGAAATGGCTCAGTTTGGTAGGTAAATAAATATGATTTGACCTATATCAAAGAAAAATGCCTATGTTTAATTTCTGCCATCGACACACAATACCGTTGGCAATCAACGAAATTGGAAACAACCTAAAAGGATTTATAACCTCCTCCTACCTAGTAAATAAGGCATGTTTAGAGAATCGAGGCCATAAAATTAATTATTATAATGAGTTAGGGTCTAGGTCATAAAACTGTTTAGGCACTCTAAGCCCTCGTCTCGGGAGATACCTATTGAAACGACCTTACACAAAAAGTGGCATAAAGTTCATCAGATACGTGTAGAATTATTTTCTCTCTGTTTGTGCACTGACTGTTTCCATTCGCTAAGGTTGCCTGGAAGAGACTGCACTTGCGATAACCTACCACCTAGGCCCGCATTCTAGAAGCAAACTCAAGTGTCGATCTCTGCTTTAGTAAAGTTAGAAAGAGATGGCGCTATATATGTTAAATAGCATCATCGCTTTCTAACTATACTCAAGCAGAGATCGACACTTAAGTTTGGTTCTAGAATACGGGCCCTATTGTACCTATATATGAGTAACAAAATGTTATGATCCTTAATTTATTGGTGCAATAATGTATTTTTACTTTTTACTTTACTTATTTTCGATTGTTTTAGGTATATCTGGTGTAAGATGTTTTCACGTCACCTCAAGGCATCTGGCATGACTGAACTACCGCCATCTGGTGACAGCAGCAGTATTACTAATGAAACACCTAGGTACTAGTTATTTTATGTACAGTCAGAGAAACCTCTGACCCTGAAATTTGTAATTTCATTTTTGTTTCATTGCTTTTTAAGCTGGTCTGGGAGCGAAGAAAAAAATAGAATGTGCCAGCTGCTTCTCTTCCCACGCAGATTGTAAAAGTCATCGAGGGAAAGGGCTTTAAACTGGGGATTCCTCCACTCATAGGCGATGGGTTAGCAACCTGTCACTATACCTGAATCTCCATTCCATCAGAGAGCCCACTATTCAGCTAAGCATAGCCTTCGCATAAGGCTTCTAAGCATAGTCTCACGACTCTTGGCTCTGTCTACCCCGTAAGGGATAAAGACGTGATTCTATGTATGTATGTATGTTTATTTGTAGTTAATTGTTAAGTTCTCGTTATACATAACTATATAGCTGTTGCCCGCATGAGTTTCGCTTAGATCGCCATAAATGTATGCAATAATTTTAGTTCTACTTTTACAGAGGAAATTAATAATATAAAACACAAATGTATGGAAAAAATGATGGATAGGAAAAATTATGTTGAAGAAGCAATAGTAAGTTTTCGTTTTACAAAGGTATTACCCTCTGATGTCAAAAAAATAATTGATAAGTTAGATTGTAACAAGTCTCCGGGGTCGGATGGTGTCAGAGCTCGTGATCTAAAGCTAATTAGTGGGCCAATAAGTGAAGTCATAGCCCATTTTATAAATTTGACAGTAAAAAAAGGAATATATCCAGATGAATTAAAGGTAGCAATAATAAGACCAGTTTATAAACAAGGTTCGCACTTTGAGTATACCAATTTCAGACCTATAGCTATTTTAAACCTAATAATCAAAATTACTGAAAAAGTAATTATGGAACAAATTATAAAATTTCTTGAGGAAAACGAAATTCTATCCAATATACAACACGGTTTTCGACCTAAAAGAAGTACTGCTACAGCTATAGCGCAATTTACAGACGATATAAACAATGCATTAAATAATAGAAAATTAACAGTGGTCATTTTTGTCGACTTCAAAAAAGCATTCGACACCCTCGACCACGAAGGCTTGTTACAATCAATGGCAGAATGTGGCATAAGGGGCCCAATGAACGATTGGTTTAGGAATTATTTAGAAAACAGGAAGTTAAAAGTAAGAGTTGCAAATACGGAAAGCAATCTCACGGAAATTAAATATGGTGTACCTACTGGATCGATATACGGCCCAGTGGGCTATATAATACATATAAATAGCATAGGCAATGTTATAAAAAATTCTAAATGTTATATGTATGCCGATGACACGTGCCTATCGTATAGTGGTACAGACGTGGAGAATATTACTCAAGTTATACAAGAAGATTTCGATAACATTGTACGATGGGCACATGACAGCGGAATCATAATAAATAATTTGAAAACAAAATGTATGGCCATACGCTCCCCTCACGATAACAAATACAAAAATATAGAATTTACAATTAAGGGACATTCTTATGAATGCTTGCATAATAATAAAGTTAACTGTCAGTGTGAGGCTATAGAATGTGTACCTACATATAAATATTTAGGAGTAACAATAGACCAGTCATTCACATGGAGTCAACATGTTGATTATGTGTGTAAAAAATTGCGTATTATTCTGTCGAAACTCAATAGCGTTAATTACTATGTTAGTAAAAAGATTATGTTTATGCTATATCATTGTTTAATGGAGGCAAATATTGACTATGGACTGGGAGGATATGGGCTAACATCAGAAACTAATTTAGATAAAATTAAAAGTTTACAGATAAGAGCATTGAAATTATTGGTTAATAAAAGAACAAAAAATAGTGTTAAAAAGCAATATGAAAAACTATATAAAATATGTAATGTCCTCCCAGTACACAGCAAAGTTAAAACTGCTATTCTAACGGAACAGTATAACAGTGATAAGCACAAAGTTAAAAGAGTGTATACCTACCCAACCCGTGCCGCTAAGAGAGGAGGTCAACTGATAGTGCCCAAGGTCACCAACCGCTATGGTAAGCGCACGCGCCGATGGCTAACACCCACCTGGTGCAACGAGTTACCTAAAGATCTCATAGCCAAAGCAGCCTCCAAAAAACATCTTAAAAGCCTACTGCGTAGGCACTACATGTCACTGTGTCCGTAACAGTAAATTATGAATCAGGACTAGCTCTTGCCAGCGAATTCGTTTGCGCGTTTGTATTATCTGTATTGTTACACGACTATCCAAAAAAGGAGTGATGTGTTTGGAGGGTTCATGTATGTAGGTTTATTTATTTATTTTTATTTTTTTGGATTCCATGCATTCCTTCGAGTGACATAGGATATGTGAGCTATAAGTTTGTTAGTCGTGTTTTTCTATTTTATTTTATTTTTATCTTTTGTTTTTTACTTTTAATACTAATGCTAATTATTGAAAGGAAAAAATAAAATAAGAGTTTAATCTAGGGTTCTAGGTGGCGGAGCATTTTAAAGTGAAACTGTATTAAATTTTGTTACATGGTTTTGGCGTGATGTGCGTACAAATTTTGGATATGTAATAGTATAGTTGTATGATAAGATAATGTACAATTTCTGTTATAGTAGCATAATAGTGGAAATTAGATAAATAAGAGACTGTTTTTGCTGACAAACTGTCAAGCAGTTTGGCAAAGTGATAACTATGTGAAATAATTTTGGTGTTTGGAAATAAAGAATAAAATAAAAAAATGAAAAGTCTTTTTGTGTTCCAAACTGTAGTAACCTAAACTCCAGTACTCAAAATTTCAGCCATTTGGTTATCCCGTGACCCACGGGAATATACGGGTACTCGTAGTACAGTCGCGGTGTTAAAACGAATCAAAAGTGATATTTCATTCAATAAACGATCTTCATCTGCTCGTTATCTACAATTTCCCGTGTACCACCACTCCCATCCCATGTCCTACTATTTATACGTCAGTAGAAAATGCTCATCAGGTTGAACGACTTTTGCTAAGGCGCCATTTCCATATATGTAATAGTGTATCTGGTCTCTTAGAATTATTCATCAGATGATCCTGATCTTCGATTTTTATACAACAACAGAAAATGCTCGTCATATTGATAAACTTTTGTAAAGGTACCATTTCCATAAGTGTCCCTCTATCCATATCAGTCAAAGATACTAACTGTACAGACAAAATATTTTTACTGTTTTATTATATGTATAGATTAAAGATTTTCAGCAGTTAACGATGTTGCTAGTCGGGTTAATCTACAGCCGGATACAGAAAACCTCTGATCCCTATCTCTCCAAATCCTATCTCTGAGGGGTCAGGTGTCTCTGCATCCGACTGTACAATAACCCAACTAGCAACATCGTTAGCCGCTCTCAATTTCCCAGTAAAGTGTATTACCATGCTAACCAAGTCATGTACATATTCAACATTGACAATTGGCTATTATTTTCTTATTACTCAGAACTAATCTAAATGCGACATCCTAAAACCAAATTCACTACAAACTTGATGAAACAGTTTCAGAGAATCGGGACTATAGAACTTGTAATTTGTAATTTCCTTTTGTTTTATTTGTACTTAATTGTTAAATTATCGTTTTACTTAAGGCCAGGTCCAACCCCACATTCGAAATAATTGTAATTTTTCATGAAGAAATTTACCTAATTAGAGTTTATTTACGAAGTGGAAAAAGAATACAGGATATAGATTATTATCTCTATTAAGGTTTCAATCGTGTACTTTTTAATAAAAATACATATTTGCGGCTTAATTAATTCATAAAGACACCGAAAATTTAGAAAATATTTCAGCTTTCAAGTCATAAAACTTAAAATTTTCAGCGATAACATATATATATTTTTATATAATTAGTTTATATATATGCTATATTAAAGTCTTAATCGAGCACTTTTGTTTTAAAACTAATATTTTTAATGATATTTGAGATAGAGTTGCTAAATCGGTACAAAATCTGTTCGATCCTGCCAACGAAAGTAGAACATTGTGTTGTGCAAAAAACTATCTTATTGCAACGCACACACGGCGCGGTTAAGCGCATATTAATTTTGTTTTTTTCTGCTCAGGTTGGACCTGGTCTTAATTAAAGATTTTCAGATAGCAAATTAAATAGATCGAGAGTCTTGAAAGAAGAAGAGAGAGGCCCTTGTCCAGTACTGGGACATTGATGGCTATTAAATAATAATAATAAAGAAATTAAAAGGTAATAAAAAATTAATTTGGCTTTACACTACTATATATTAAAACTTTTTTGTTTTTTTAACAAAAAGCCCTAACCTTATATTTAAAAAAATCTGTGGTCCTAACAGCACATAATTCTCTATATGTACGGGATCTAAGGACCACAGATTTTTTTAACATCGATATTAGCGCCTCTTGCAAAGAAGAGTCTTTGCAAGAGGCGCTAATATCGATATTAAAATGGCGACATTATAGAAAAACATCGCAAGTCAGCCCGTTCGTTTATCGACCCTAACTTTTGGTTCCAGTGCCAAAAATTTAGTGCCACGCGAAATGAAATATTAAAGTAAACGTTTTCATGTTCAGCTCGAGTCGAAATGACGGTCACCTCATAAAGCCATGACAACAAAATATTATGGCCATTTCTCGGAAATTATACTTCATGTCTCTCCCGAAGATGATTACATTTACATGCAGCAGTATGCGAGATGATACCGTCCTCACCACACTTATAAAGCTATATATTTTAAAAAATAAAATAAATAAGGTGTATTGACTCATTTCCGGCGTCTATGCACGCCGCCACTTCATACGCCCGTTACTTTCATTATACGTTTTGGTGTCGTCCGAGTCACACGTGTTTCACTCCGGTACCCTCAGTAATATTTTTTTTACGGTAAAATGGGGAAAAGGAAGAGATCCGATAAAGATGATAGTGAGATTATCGGATCGTTGTTGAAAAAGGTTAAAAAACTCGTTCGTAAGCGAAGGAAGATTTCGTCGTCATCATCCGAAGGTGAAAGTGAAATGGTACCCCCGGTACATTCGCCGTTGGAACTCGACCTAGCGAGTGATCTAGAACAATCAGGTATGTAATCCTATGTTACTATGTTACCTACCATAGATGTTTACTCAAAAGAGGTCATATTCTTGACAAATTATGTATCCCGACGTATATCGTGTGTGGATACCCGCTTACCTTGCACGAAAAATCGTGCCTATAATATCCCGACGTATATCGTGTGTGGATAGTTACCGTCCCGGCAAATGCCTGTGGACAGACAAGGGGTTTTACTATAGTTTTGTTTTCGTCCTTACAGACGAGATCCCAACGGTCGATGTGGAAGTACCTCTGGAGGATACGCTGGAAGACAATCAGGGCTTGGACCCAGATATTTTAGAATTACTAGGCGCTGACCCTACTTTAGATAAAACCTATGGAGATAACCTCCATAAAGATCTAGCCGTGAGGTGGAAGCACATCTTAATAAATGGCTTAGCCAAGGAAGATAAGGTTGAGATAATGAAACGATATCTACCCGCGGAGAATTGTAGTTTTATGAAACCACCCAAACTCAACCCTGAATTAAAATCAGCCCTTGGCGAATCAAGTTGCAAGAGAGATTCATACAGCGAACAAAAACAAAACCAAATGGCAAGCTGTATCTCTGCTATTGGTAAGGCACTTAATTTGGCCTTGTCCCAACCTGGGAATATCTCCCAAGATATAGTAAAAACTTTGAGCGACGCTGGGAGATTGTTATGCGATACCCACTACAGAGAATCTCTGTCAAGAAGATTTATAATAATTAATTCTATTAGTAAGCAGAAGCGGGATATCATAAAAAATACTAAAATGGATGAATTGTTATTTGGCTCCGATCTGTCTGAGCACCTTAAAACATCTAAGGCTATAGCAAAATCCGCTTCAGAGCTGAAGTTCACCAAGCCGCCTGCTCCGGCGCAGGCAAGCACGTCAGGGTATCGTCGCCCGGATGCTTTAAACGCGAGGGGGGCACCGCGAGCACCAGCCGCCGAGCAGCGAGTGAACCCCGGGCCTGCAGCTCGGCGCCAGCCGCCGCCGCCCGCCACGACGCGGGACCGGCGTCGCGAGCCGACCACAGCGCGCTCCACCAACAACCGCCAACAGCATCGGAGACGATAGCTGACTCAGAGGAGGTAGGCAATATTGCTGGTCGACTTAAAAACTACACTCATGAATGGCGTCGTATAACTAACGATGAGACAATTTTGTCATGGGTTTCAGGCTATAAAATTCCATTTTGTTCTGAACCAAGTCAAAATTCCTTACCTAAAAATAGGTCATACACATCTGATGAAATTAATATTATTGACAATTGTATTTTTGATCTATTAAAGTCGGGGTATATATCACCCTGCTCACCAAGTGAACAACAATTCATTTCGCCTATTTTCACGGTGCCGAAAGCTGACGGTAGTCATCGTTTCATTCTGAATTTAAAGGAATTAAATAAGTTTATTCATGTCCACCATTTTAAAATGGAAGACTACCGCACAGCAATAAAATTATTACATTATAACGATTATATGGCAACCTTGGACTTGAAAGATGCCTATTTTTTGCTACCAATCGACGAAAATGATAGGGTTTGGCTTCGATTTTATTGGAATTCGCCTTATTATAAAAATCAGCTGTTTGAATTTAATGTTTTGCCTTTCGGTCTATGTACTGCCCCTTATGTATACACTAAATTATTAAAGCCTGTATCACATTATTTACGTTCATTAGGCCATTTATCTGTCATATATTTAGACGATTTTCTATGTATAGGTAGCTCATTTAACGAGTGTTTAAATAACATTGATGTTACTAAAGACATTTTAGTCAAGCTAGGTTTTATTATTAATGAAAAGAAAAGCCGACTTCGACCTACACAAAAGTGTACATTTTTAGGATTCACTTTTGATACAAGAAATATGCAATTGTCATTACCTTCCGAAAAGAAAACTCGGATAAAATCGTATGCTAGTAGACTTTTAAAAACAAAAAATAATCGTATCACTATTCGTGAGCTTGCTAGATTCTTAGGTTTGTTGACCTCAGCGTGCCCAGCCGTGAAATACGGATGGGTTTATACTAAATTACTAGAGAGGGAGAAATTCTTAGCTCTTAATTATTCGATTAATTATAATAAACATATGCTCTTGAAAGATTTTTTAAAAGAAGATTTACTATGGTGGAGGGATAATATTGAATCTGCATCTTGTCCCTTCCAACAAAACGATTACTCTCTTGTTATATTTACCGACTCGTCAACCACTGGTTGGGGTGCGGTTTGCAATAACGAGACTGCTAACGGGAATTGGAATCATTCACAACTTTCGTGCCATATAAATACCTTGGAGTTGTTAGCCGCTTTTTATGGGCTCAAGATATTTGCCTCGCAACTCCAGAATTGCAACATTTTACTTAGGGTGGATAATACCACGGCTATTGCATATATTAATAAAATGGGCGGCATACAACATTGCCATTTAAATAATATTGCACGTGAACTTTGGAATTGGTGCGAAAAGCGCAATATTTACGTTTTTGCTTCATATATTCAATCTAAGGAAAATGTTGTTGCCGATTACGAGTCTCGTCAAACAAACATCGACACTGAATGGGAGTTAGCAGATTACGCTTTCGAACAAATTACAGCCTTATTTGGTTTCTCAGAGTTTGATTTATTTGCTAGCATCCAAAATCATAAATGTGCAAGATATGCATCTTGGAAACTAGACCCAAATTCCGAAATTATTGATGCCTTTACATTTAACTGGAAAAATCTTAAATTTTATGCTTTCCCGCCGTTTAGCTTAATTTCTAAGGTTTTGAATAAAATAAGAAATGATCAGGCTGAGGGCGTTGTTGTAGTACCATGCTGGCCCACGCAGCCATGGTTCCCGCTATGGTCGAAATTACTTGTTTCTGAAGTGATTTATTTTGAACCCAACAGTGACCTTTTAATTTCGCCTTTCAGAGTCGAACACCCGCTCCACGGGGACCTCACCCTGATGGCAGGGAAATTATCAGGCAGTCGCTGTTGAAGCGGGGAGTCCCCGCCGCTTCACTCGAAATCGTAATGTCCTCGTTTGCAGCTAATACACTTAATCAATATAACTCTTATATAAAATCTTGGTGGCTGTACTGTAATGACAGAAATATTGATTTTTTCGATGCAAATATAACACAATTAATGGTTTATTTGACAGAAAAATTTAACGCTGGCGCTAGCTTCAGCACGCTTAATAGCCATCGTTCAGCATTATCTATACTATTAGGTCAGGATATTACTGCTAATGATGTCATAAAACGTTTTTTTAAGGGCATATATCGCCTTAAGCCACCGGCTCCCAAATACGACAATACTTGGGACCCAAATATAGTATTAAATTATGTTTCAAATTATTTCCCAAATGAGTCCATTACATTAAAAGAGCTTTCTGTGAAATGCATTAGTCTTCTTGCCCTTGCATCTGCACAGCGAATGCAAACACTTAGCCTGATTCGAATTAAAAACATTTCATATTGTCCTGATAAGATACAAATTAGAATCGAAGATTTAATCAAAACATCCAGGCCTGGTTCTTACCAACCTTTTATCACCTTACCGTATATCAGTGAAAAACCTGAAATATGCCCAGCATTAACTTTAAAATCTTATATCAATAGAACTAGTGAATTGCGCAAAGAAGAATACTTATTTATAAGCTATCAAAAACCGCACAAAAAAGGTAACTAGCCAAACATTATCTCACTGGGTTAAATATGTATTAGAGAAGAGTGGCATAGACATCAATATATACAGTGCGCATAGCACACGCCACGCTTCAACCTCTGCCGCTCGCAGGTTAGGTGTTAACTTAGAAGCTATTCGTAAAGCCGCAGGGTGGACTGAATCCTCTCGGGTATTTTTAAAATATTATAATAGAGAAACCTGCACCACCACAGATAGTGTTTTCGCTGATTCTTTGTTCCATAACCTTGATAAGTGATTGTTATTATCTGTTCGTTGAACAAACATATGTACGTGATTATTTTTTTCCTTATAATTTGTACTTATGTACCTAACTGTAAAAATATAAAGGGTATATTTTTTTGTTAACATAATATATGAATATCTTCATATATTTCTTGTTTTAATTTTTTCGATACTCTAAACATCTGCATGTAAATGTAATCATCTTCGGGAGAGACATGAAGTATAATTTAGAATCAAACGAACTTACCTTGTGAAGTTTGATATCTAATTATACGAGTGTCTTGACCGAAGATGATTACGATCCCACCCCGCCCTATTATCACCCAGGAAGATCGAAAAAATTTTTTGCTCTAAAATAATGAAAGTAACGGGCGTATGAAGTGGCGGCGTGCATAGACGCCGGAAATGAGTCAATACACCTTATTTATTTTATTTTTTAAAATATATAGCTTTATAAGTGTGGTGAGGACGGTATCATCTCGCATACTGCTGCATGTAAATGTAATCATCTTCGGTCAAGACACTCGTATAATTAGATATCAAACTTCACAAGGTAAGTTCGTTTGATTCTAAATTATACGGAACATTTTCTAGGAACATAAAACGAGCAGTGCTGGAACTTTATACACAATATAGAAAATTAACACAAGAAAAAATTAATTTCACAAAGTTTATCAGTTCAAAAGCAATTAGCTAATTGGATATTTAACTGTAATTAGGGAAAAAAAAATGACTTTATGTTGACTGGGTAAAAAATAAAATATATGATGCTATTTAAATAATGAAACATTATAATTGAATGTCACTTTAATTGATCAATTTTATTTATAACATGGTTTACTATTTTTTAGTTCTAATTAAAATATATTGGGAATGCTTTTTGACTCCATTAAAAGTGACGTCACCGTTGAGTACTGTCATACAAGTCCCATATAAATTATTGTTTTTGACATTTAGTAAAAAGTAACTAATTTGACTTGTTGTCATCTACCCTATTCTAGTATATTGAAAAACGTCGTATGATACACGTGTACATTGATTATTACATACTCAACTTTATTTTTAACTAGCTTTTGCCCGCGGCTTTCCCCGCGTGAATTTCCCACGGGTACAGTGCTTTTTCCCGGGATAAAAGGTACCATAGGTCGTTCTCAGTACTTCTAACTATATGTATGCGAAATTTCAAGAAGATTGGTTCGGTATATAAAGCGTAAAGAGGTACCTAACAAACAAACTTTTGCATTTCTAATATTATAGTTAGGATACTGCCTCGTATCGTACTGACAAACAGCACACTTGTATTATAATATACTATTACCCATTTGATAGGCGATTATTCCTTTTCCTACACATCGTAACATAGATAAACTATAAAGGGCTAAATGGGAAACATAAGAAAGAGCAAACTCTACATTAACCATGGCCGTGACTGTTTTAACAGCCAGTAAATAAGACTCTTATTCTATTTACTTTTAGATATATAATCGAAAATCAGCATCTTGTGACTTGATGCATAAAGTGGGGAGATAAGTATAAAATAAAGACGCCAGCGCCAGGTCAAGTCATCAATTGGAAGAATTACAAATAACTTCTTTTGGCATGCGAAAAAGGTAGGATAGGATAATATTCTTCCATTAGCACTGTATAGAAATAATGAGACTCATTCGGGTAAAGAAAGCTCGAGTTTACAAAGGGACCTCGCCTTTATTTTTACTTTGCCTTGATTGATTTTCACTTTTCTCGTGGCATTTTTTTCTCTATGGTTCTCATCTCCTATATTTCTTGCAAAAAAGAAAAATACTAATGAGGAGCCGGTAACCGTTGTTGTTTGTTATGTAAATTGTTCAAAATACTTTGATTATAACACTCCAAGTAAATTACTCGCTGCACTCAGTCTTACCATTTTAAACGGCAAGATAAAAACAACAGAGTCAGAACTCTATCACTGTACACATAAGATATAAAACGGAATAGTTTACATCAATGATAAGTGGGGAGGAAAAGAGGTTTCGACGCGTGCGCAGGCAGTGTAGCTAAGGCCGTCGCGCAGGCGGTTTTAACGGTGTTTTGAACACCGAATATAGAACTGACCGAAGTGAAAGTGCCAGGATGATGTGAATTAAATACGTGCCAAGTGTCATTCTGTTATATGTGTTTAAACATGTTTGGATTTACTAAACAAGGTATGTTAACCAATCAAGGTAGTCAACTGTCGTGATTTAGATGTTATGACGTAGTAATATCATTCTGACTTAACTGTCAATGATGGTAGAAACTTTCAAGGGAATGGTAGATATAAAATACTTGTGATGTGACAGAAGTCGTTTTTATTTTTATTTTTAACTTTTCTTGAGAAACGTGTCAGATTATTCAGTTTCTTAAAAAGGTAATTTTACTAATATGCACAAGTGTAATCATTGTACCATTGTATGTATGTTTGCCAAGACAAAACTATCTGTTGTTGCGGCGCTAATATCTGAACTCTAATTATGTCTGTGCCTTCGATGAAGTTCAGTGTCATGTCTGACTTTTGACGTTTCTGACATCTGTCAGTTCGTGCTTCCCCCCAATATTGTTTCCGCTCTCTATACAACACCTTTTCAACGATGGACGCACGCAAACCCAAAAATGTTTTCTTACATATATCGTATTACTAAAATTGTCTTGCAAAGTTGGTGAACGCATTATATTATATTTCAAGAAAACTGGATTTCATTTGCCACCACAAATGTCCCCTACGAGACATGATTTGGTGGCCCATGAAGGAATTAACACAAACAACACATGTGCACAAGCAACGTGGACGTCAGGACTAGCGTGGCCTGCCTATCCAGCCTCATGATTCTTCGCTGAGTAGCGGTGCTGATGCTGGTCGATGAGGTGTCCATCGGATTGAGGAGCGTGAGATTTTCTTTATATTAATCAGTTAAATCGTTACTTTCTTATTAGGTTACTTTCTCCTGTTTGGCATAATGACTGATAAAGGGTCAGGTACTTTGACCGATAAGGGGTCAAGTGCCTCATTTTCTTCAATATTAAAGGAACTATTTATAAAGCGAAGCTCTATGAAAGGACAAATAACTAAATTTAAGAATTATTTATCACAACTACAGAAACAAGATCAATTGACTCCTTTGGAACTTGCCGAGTTAAATCTTAGAGTTACTAAAATTGAGACATTGTCTGCAAGGTTTGAGGATTTGCAAAGCCGGATTGAGGTATTGAATTCAGAAAACATGGACTCAGAATTAGTTGAGCGTGACAGCATTGAGGGTGAAATTATTATTAGTATTGCAACTGCAAAATCTTTAGTTGATGTTCACACTCACATTGAGAGTGAATTTAATCAATCTCATCATTCTCAATGTTCCCATGAAAACAAAGCCTTTGGATTTAAATTACCACAGATTCAGATTTCCAAGTTTGACGGAGCATATTTTCGTTGGCTTGAATTCCGTGACACATTTGAAAGTTTAGTTCACAAAAATGATAGAATTTCGGCTATTCATAAATTCCATTATCTTAACTCTTATCTTGAGGGGGATGCATCTAGGCTTATAGCTAACCTTGAAGTGTCATCAGCAAACTATCCGGAGGCATGGAAGATTATTTGTGAACGATACAATAACAAGAGGTCATTGATTAATTATCATCTTAAATCTTTATTTAACATAAAGCCTATCACTCGTGAAACTGATAGGTCATTAAGATTTTTAGTAGACCACGTCACAAAGAATCTGCGTGCCCTGGCTAGCCTAGACCAACCGACAGATAAGTGGGATATTTTATTGATTTATATGTTGTCGTCTAAACTGGATAGTCAAACATTAGTAAAGTGGGAAGAATACCGGAATACTCTTGATGATATTCCCACATTACAGCAATTTAATAAATTCTTGAACGATCGTGCTGATGTTTTAGAGTCACTTATTCGTAGCAACACTGATAATTCTTCAAAAAATGTGTCTATTTCAAAACAATTTATTCCAAACAATAACAACAATAGTTTTAATAGGAAAGTAACTCTAAATATAATACTAATAATCGAATCTCACAAACTAAATCTTTTGCTGGCACAAACCATAGGGATTCTAAATATTCATGTATCATATGTGATGGCAATCATAGAATATATGACTGTCTTATATTCAAATCTAAAGGCATTCAAGACCGACTGGCTGATGTATCCAAATTTAAGTTATGTTCAAATTGTTTAAGACAAGGGCATTCTTTATGTGACTGTCGCATGGGGCCCTGTCGCATCTGTAATGAAAAACACAATAGTCTGCTTCATAGTGAAAAACAAGAATCTAACAATAATATGGTATTAAGTGAATCCGAACTTCAAGTTAACCTTTCCAATCAAATTTCAAGTCAAGTGCTATTGTCCACTGCAAAAAAACAAAAATTAAATTTAAATTCAAATAAAATAGATCCTATTAGAGTAATTGGTATTGGTAATGTGTGTGCAAATCATATAATTGAAACTTGTGTTGTACAGCTAAATTCAATAAACAGTTCATACAATTTCACACTATCCTGTTATGTATTAGAAAATCTAACTAGTGAGATTCCTAAAGCTCCCATAGATTTAAGCAAAATTAATTTACCTAAAAACTTACCTTTGGCCGATCCTGTATTCTATCAGCCTGCTCGCATTGATCTCCTGATTGGCGCCGATGTCTTTTGGGAAATTTTAGGCAATGAAACAAAATCTATTACTACAGGCGGTCCTACATTAAGAAATTCAAAGTTTGGATGGTTAATTTCTGGTCCATTGCACCTTTTCCCTAAAGAAAAGGGATGGACAAACTGCAATCATATTCTTACACAAAATTCATCACAAAATAACATAAATGACACTCTTACAAAATTCTGGGAAATCGAGGAGGTTCCTAAAGGCCCCATTCTCAGTAACAATGAAAAATTATGCGAAAAACATTTCATACAAAATACAACTCGACTAGATACTGGTAGGTTTTGTGTTCGGTTGCCATTATTGGACACACCTGACTGTCTAGGAAATTCATATAATCAAGCCAAGAAAAGATTACTCAATTTGGAAAAGCGGTTCAAACGCAATCCATCACTAAAAGTACAATATACACAATTCATTGATGAGTATGCCGAGCTAGGTCATCTCTCCGAGTCTGAAATATCCAAACCCAACAATTCATATTTTTTGTGCCATCATGCAGTATTTAAAGAAAATAGTGAATCTTCCCAAATCCGTGTAGTATTTGACGGTTCATCTTGTTCTTCTTCTGGTTATGCACTAAATGACATTTTGATGGTGGGTCCAAATATACAGGACTCTCTCTTTTCCATTTTAATTGGAAGCAGACAATATAAATTTATTCTATGCGGTGACATTGCAAAAATGTACCGCCAAGTGCAAGTACATAATGATGATCGTGATCTGCAACTAATACTATGGAGAGGAGATGAGTCTGAACCCATCAAAACATTGAGGTTAAATACTCTCACTTACGGTACCGCAAGTGCGAGCTATTTGAGTACCCGATGCCTCTGGCAGCTAGGAGAAGAGCAGGATGATGAACTTATTAAAACAATAATAAAAAGAGATTTTTTTGTCGATGATTTAATCACTGGAAGTGATGATGAACAAAATTTGATATATATTAAAAACTCAATAGTCAATGCGTTAAAGAAAGGTTGTTTTGATTTGCGTAAATTTAAAAGTAATTCATCTGTAGTGTTAGAAAATGAAAGGCAATGTTCACAAGATCATTTAAGAATTAGTCAGTCATCAAATACTCTCGGACTTGGATGGGATCCTACAAATGATAATTTAAATTTTCCTATAAAAAATTTGGCATGCCCAGACAAAATAACTAAAAGAATAATTTTATCAAATTCATCTAAAGTATTTGATCCACTTGGTCTTTTAAGCCCTTGTGTTATTCAGCCAAAAATATTAATGCAGAAGTTGTGGATAGAAAAACTGGAATGGGATCAGTCTGTTCCTCAAAATATTGCAGAAGATTGGCTAAAGATCTCCAATAATTTAGCTTACCTTAAGAATTTCCAAGTACCAAGATTAGTTATCTGTAACAATCCCAAAGAAATAGAATTACATACCTTCAGCGACGCTTCCCAGTCAGCATATGGAGCTTGCATCTATGTCCGGTCTATAGATTCTGAAAATCAAGTTCATGTACATCTATTATGTTCAAAATCTAAAATATCACCAATAAAACCTACAACAATGCCGCGTTTGGAATTGTGCGCCGCCTTGCTTGCTGCCAGGCTCTGTGAAGCGGTTTTAGAGTCTTTGCGTTATAAACCTACTTGTATCTTTCACTGGTGCGATTCCAGTATAGTTCTTGCATGGATAAATACAGATGTTTCTAAATTAAAAACTTTTGTTGCAAACCGCATCATGGAAATCCATGAAAAAACGCAGGCTGGCTCGTGGCGCTATGTTCCTACTGCTTCAAATCCTGCTGATCTCATATCCAGGGGCGTCGATGCGAGCAGGCTGGTGTCTCTGGACATGTGGTGGTCTGGCCCTGGTTTCTTATCTGAAAATAAATCAAAATGGCCTAAATTAAATAATAATGATAAAAAATTGTGCAAAAACTTACCCATAAACTTACCTGAAATAAAATCCAATTCATCCCTTGTAATTTCAGAATCTGTAATTCAATTTCAAAGATTTTCAAAATTTAATAGGCTTGTTAGATCTACAGCATATTTGCTCAGATTTAAACATAATTTAAAAAATCCATGCAATAGAAGGTTAAATGATTTATCACTAGATGAATTAAATGAAGCATTTACACTTCTATGCATTATTGCTCAGAAACAGTCATTCCCAGTAGAATATGATCTATTATCAAAAAATAAATTGTTGAGCTCTCGGTCTAAACTTTGTCCCTATCTCCATTCATTGACAAAAATAATGTGATTAGAGTTGGTGGTAGGATTGATACTTCTACATATTCCTATGAAAAGAAACATCCAATTTTACTGCACTCAACGCACCACCTTACAAAAATTATATTTTGATAAGGAACACTTACAAAACATGCATGCCGGTCCGCAGTTGCTTTTGGCTACAGTTAGAGAAGCTGTGTGGCCTGTAGGTGGTAGACTGTTAGCTAGGAAAACGGTCAATAAGTGTGTTATTTGCAGACGTCTTAGTGGCAAAACTCTTCATCCAAAAATGGGAGAGCTGCCAGCTCAAAGAGTGACTCCTGATTTTCCATATCTGTCGGTTGGAATAGACTTTGCTGGTCCATTTAATATACTAAACCGTGTAGGTCGTGGTAGTAAACTAATAAAATGCTACCTATGTTTATTTGTATGCTTAAGGTATAAATGCATCCACCTTGAAGCAGTTAGCGATCTGTCAAAAGATGCTTTCTTAATGACTCTACGACGATTTATTGCTCGCCGAGGCAAGCCAGCGGAAATATTCTGTGACAACGGTGGCAATTTCGTGGCGGCTAATAGGGAGTTAGCAGACTTTCTAAAAAATAGCAAAGATCCTTTAAATCATTTTGCCATTCAGGAGGGAATAAATTTCAAATTCTCCCTCCGCGAGCTCCTCATTTCGGTGGCATCTTTGAAGCCGGTGTCAAATCCGCGAAATTCCACCTAAAGCGAGTGCTGGGAAACAGTCACCTAACTTATGAAGAAATTTTGACCTTATTTGCTCAAGTTGAAGCCATCTTGAACAGCCGTCCTCTATATCCACTGTCTTCTTCGCCGGATGATCTTCACTGTCTCACTCCTGGCCACTTTATAATTGGCAGGCCTTTGACTGCGCTGCCCTCACCTAACTTGCAATGTATCAAGGAACACAGCTTGAAAAGATATGAAAGGCTTGAGAAAATTCGCCAACATTTCTGGCAGAGGTGGCAGAAGGAGTACATATCGGAGTTGCAGCAGCGGAGAAAATGGAAAACCAGCAGTGCCACTCTGAAGATTGATGATCTGGTCCTCATCCAAGAGGACAACACGCCACCCTTAAATTGGCGTCTTGGGCGCGTCACTCGACTACATCCGGGACCCGACGGCGTTGTGCGTGTGGCCGACGTCCGTACCACAAGAGGAGTCGTCAGAAGGCCGTTGGTGCGACTCTGCCCACTTCCGGTAGAGCGGCTAGAATAAAAATTTGAAAGACTTCGCCTTTCAACGCGGCGGAAGATGTTGCGGCGCTAATATCTGAACTCTAATTATGTCTGTGCCTTCGATGAAGTTCAGTGTCATGTCTGACTTTTGACGTTTCTGACATCTGTCAGTTCGTGCTTCCCCCCAATATTGTTTCCGCTCTCTATACAACACCTTTTCAACGATGGACGCACAAAAACCCAAAAATGTTTTCTTACATATATCGTATTACTAAAATTGTCTTGCAAAGTTGGTGAACGCATTATATTATATTTCAAGAAAACTGGATTTCATTTGCCACCACAAATGTCCCCTACGAGACATGATTTGGTGGCCCATGAGGGGAATTAACACAAACAACACATGTGCACAAGCAACGTGGACGTCAGGACTAGCGTGGCCTGCCTATCCAGCCTCATGATTCTTCGCTGAGTAGCGGTGCTGATGCTGGTCGATGAGGTGTCCATCGGATTGAGGAGCGTGAGATTTTCTTTATATTAATCAGTTAAATCGTTACTTTCTTATTAGGTTACTTTCTCCTGTTTGGCATAATGACTGATAAAGGGTCAGGTACTTTGACCGATAAGGGGTCAAGTGCCTCATTTTCTTCAATATTAAAGGAACTATTTATAAA
The DNA here is from genome assembly GCA_018467065.1 of Ephestia elutella. Classification (NCBI taxonomy): domain Eukaryota; kingdom Metazoa; phylum Arthropoda; class Insecta; order Lepidoptera; family Pyralidae; genus Ephestia; species Ephestia elutella. Next base: position 4,436,817 of record CM031572.1, read on the forward strand.
GCGAAGCTCTATGAAAGGACAAATAACTAAATTTAAGAATTATTTATCACAACTACAGAAACAAGATCAATTGACTCCTTTGGAACTTGCCGAGTTAAATCTTAGAGTTACTAAAATTGAGACATTGTCTGCAAGGTTTGAGGATTTGCAAAGCCGGATTGAGGTATTGAATTCAGAAAACATGGACTCAGAATTAGTTGAGCGTGACAGCATTGAGGGTGAAATTATTATTAGTATTGCAACTGCAAAATCTTTAGTTGATGTTCACACTCACATTGAGAGTGAATTTAATCAATCTCATCATTCTCAATGTTCCCATGAAAACAAAGCCTTTGGATTTAAATTACCACAGATTCAGATTTCCAAGTTTGACGGAGCATATTTTCGTTGGCTTGAATTCCGTGACACATTTGAAAGTTTAGTTCACAAAAATGATAGAATTTCGGCTATTCATAAATTCCATTATCTTAACTCTTATCTTGAGGGGGATGCATCTAGGCTTATAGCTAACCTTGAAGTGTCATCAGCAAACTATCCGGAGGCATGGAAGATTATTTGTGAACGATACAATAACAAGAGGTCATTGATTAATTATCATCTTAAATCTTTATTTAACATAAAGCCTATCACTCGTGAAACTGATAGGTCATTAAGATTTTTAGTAGACCACGTCACAAAGAATCTGCGTGCCCTGGCTAGCCTAGACCAACCGACAGATAAGTGGGATATTTTATTGATTTATATGTTGTCGTCTAAACTGGATAGTCAAACATTAGTAAAGTGGGAAGAATACCGGAATACTCTTGATGATATTCCCACATTACAGCAATTTAATAAATTCTTGAACGATCGTGCTGATGTTTTAGAGTCACTTATTCGTAGCAACACTGATAATTCTTCAAAAAATGTGTCTATTTCAAAACAATTTATTCCAAATAATAACAACAATAGTTTTAATAGGGAAAGTAACTCTAAATATAATACTAATAATCGAATCTCACAAACTAAATCTTTTGCTGGCACAAACCATAGGGATTCTAAATATTCATGTATCATATGTGATGGCAATCATAGAATATATGACTGTCTTATATTCAAATCTAAAGGCATTCAAGACCGACTGGCTGATGTATCCAAATTTAAGTTATGTTCAAATTGTTTAAGACAAGGGCATTCTTTATGTGACTGTCGCATGGGGCCCTGTCGCATCTGTAATGAAAAACACAATTGTCTGCTTCATAGTGAAAAACAAGAATCTAACAATAATATGGTATTAAGTGAATCCGAACTTCAAGTTAACCTTTCCAATCAAATTTCAAGTCAAGTGCTATTGTCCACTGCACTTATTGATGTAACTAACCCTGCAACTAAACAGGTAGAAAGGGTTCGTGCCCTTTTGGATTGCGGCAGCCAGTCGTCATTCATTAGCACATATTTAAAACAAAAATTAAATTTAAATTCAAATAAAATAGATCCTATTAGAGTAATTGGTATTGGTAATGTGTGTGCAAATCATATAATTGAAACTTGTGTTGTACAGCTAAATTCAATAAACAGTTCATACAATTTCACACTATCCTGTTATGTATTAGAAAATCTAACTAGTGAGATTCCTAAAGCTCCCATAGATTTAAGCAAAATTAATTTACCTAAAAACTTACCTTTGGCCGATCCTGTATTCTATCAGCCTGCTCGCATTGATCTCCTGATTGGCGCCGATGTCAATCAACATGAAACCAATTTGTAACTTACCTACAGTCCGATTAAAATGCTATCAGTATTTGGGCTACTGTCCTTTTGACGATCGCAGCTAACTTCACACTACTAACTTATATAAAAGTTAGTTTATTGAAATTAGTCATGAACGACAAAATAACGTATCCAAAATACTGATAGCATTCCAATTACAATAAACAACATCTTGCAAACAAAACATACTTGTAAATCTACTTATTTAGGAAGCTTTTCAAGGTAAATCAATCTAAAACTCAAAAATAAATTTACTCATTAAATTGACACTAAAATACAATTAAGTGTTAATTAAGTGCAGTTAAAAAGTGATCAAGATAAGCGAGACTTAAAAAATTGTAGCGATTGTACATAACACGGAAGTATTTGGCCTCGAAGGTTAAATCAACATAGAAGGGACGAATCCGAACTTAATCCAAGGTCACATTAGATGCCAAATAACTTTTTAAATTGTCTGGGCAATGTCAAAATTGCCTAATATCAGCAATTAGTCGCATAAGTACAGCTAGAGTTAAGATTTATTGGCCATTAAAACTTGAGAACGTGTTTTTTGTTGTATATTTTACGTTGACTAGGTATCTAAAATTTGAGGCAAAGATGTAATTATAAAAAAATAAGCTCTTTTTATTATTTGGTAAATGGGTTCGAAGGTCAAATGAGCCGTATACCCTGATGCCAAGGTTTTTAAAGGAACCATAGAGTTCTTAGAAAAAATGTGACACTTATTTTTTTCTACGAATTTGCCGCGGTTTATACAACAACTACCAGATGGTGACTGGAAACTTAAAACTTTATTGAAAATAATCTTTCCGTTGCTAGAGCCTGTTATTATGTGCCTACTTACCTACCTGTAGGTACCTACCTACTTACCTACCTATAAGTACCTTACCTACCTACTTACCTATAGGTAGGTACAAAAATTAGACGCTGACTGACTATAATTCGTATTCGCTGATTTTGTATACACAGATACCAAACCGCGGAAAGTCCAATGGATGAATAGATTATACGGATGAATATATGATATTAACGCGGGCGAAGCCGGGAGTAAAAGTTAGTTTAAATGATATAATATATATATATATATATATAACTAATTATTTATATCAAAATAAACATTCCTGACAGATAATTATATATTGATTTAATATCAATTATTAACAAGGTACTTTTATATAGAGAGTCGTAATTTGTTGGAGTATTTCAACAAAGAATATGATATAATAGGTATATCATTTTGGCCCAAATTGACAGAAACAGATAAGAATATTGCGCTTCAATTAAATTGGAACAAAAATGACATTTTAGTCGAGTGGCTTTCCTGATTCCGTTGCCCTGATCAAAATTTATTTCATTAAAAATAAATTGTTTGAAAAATCGCAGGACGGAAAACCAACCTAATTCATTTTCGTTTTCTTATTGAATAAATTAGCTAAATCATCTTACAGGTTAGGCGAGATCCTTGAAGATAAGTAGATGTTATAGAATGTACAGAATGGACTCTTCGTAAAAATAATGCTCAAAACCGAAAGAAATTTAAAAACAACTTTCCTCTTTATCATTAACTTCAAAAACTATAACACCAAATTGGCTACATTGTTTCAAAATCAGCAAACGTTCTCTATGTTGCAGTATCTAGTTATGGCTAATTTTACAAATAATTTGTGAAGTTATTTATTTATCGTTATTTATTGAAGTAACTTGAGTCTTAAAACCTTTCAATACATCAGCGCTGCGAAAAACTGCATCAAACTTATTGTTTTGCGTAATGCGCGTATAAACTTGCATACAGACAGACATGCTAATGCTCTGAAAATAATCATTGTCCCTATAAAAAAAAACTCTTATTACATACATTTTTTAGGGTTCCGAAGTAAACAAGGAACCGTCTGTCCGCGGATTAGCTCAGAGATACTAGAAAACTGTAATTTGGTATAGATATGCATATTTATTACACGAAGTTAACTGTAGAATAAAATTATATTAAAAAAAATGGGTCATCCCCTACACCTAAGGTGGAAATATTTTTATTTTCTTTCGATTATACCATCGTGTGGGGTATTATTTGATAGTTCTTTTAAAAATGTTATGTAAAGACCATTTTTTGATTTAGGGATCCGTTTGCAAAATATTTAACTTTAAAGTGATAAATTTTGTTAGAGTCCTGTGTCCCCCCTCAAACAGGAATATGGTGGTGGGTGGATACATAAAAAAGGTTATGATAACTAGCAAATATAATGAATTTAAAAGGAAAATTATCACGGTTATGTAGACTTTACACGTTAATGATTAATAGACGATAAACTTACAAAATTGATTTTAGTGTGAAACATATTCGTAGGAACAATTTTAATTCTTATGATGGTATATACTTAGGTTATTTTCATTAGTTATATAAAACTGGAAGTAAATATAAGTTCATGTGTCCGCATTTCTACAGGATAGGTAAGGTACCTTCGGAACCCTACATTGCGGCCAGTTACAGTCTTATTAAACGCGTAATGCGTATACAGGAGCAAAGCCCCGCGGCCCGAGGCGCAGCTCGATATTGATAGTGATATTAATAAGTTGTACTTTTGTACTTTCTTCATTTTGGGCTTAGATTTATTACAATCCCTGCATTATTCGCGAGATGTGTCAGAAGCACCTGCCGACCGGACGGTAAATCCAAACCGACACGTTCAGCTTTCTCGTGCTACTGTGGAACAAGTTAAAAATGTAATTTACTAGCTTTTGTTCGCGGCTTCACCTAATTTATTTATATTCTTTAACATTCCTTATGAATCACTGTGTATCGTATAAAAAGCCGTTCGTTTGGCATTTTTTGCTTTTTATTCCGTTCACATAGGTGAAATTTCGTTAAAATGCGGACAGAAAAATTTTCATAGCATTTTCAGTATTTAGCAACCGCTTACCATCACCAGTCACGACCATGTTTGTTTTGCAGCTTTATGACATAAATTATTAAAGGAATGCTATATCGTTCTGCACATGTTCTTCTTTTCCGCATGCTCGTTTGCCTACTATTCTATATAAAAAAATATCATGAGTTTGTTTCCGTGTTTCTGTGATTTACTGTTATTTAATTTGTGAAAAAAGGGTTATTTGTACATCCTAATATTGAACAAAAAATCAATTTTCATTTTATGCTATCAAAATCTCATAATCAAAGTATATCCGTGTAAAGGTATAAATGTATAATACAGTTTGCATGACCTTGCAGTCTTTGCGTGAATCCTGTTCATCAATTAACTCGTCGTACCAACTACAATCCCATTCAAACGGATTCCAATGGTAATGCTGACGAATCCTGGTTGCATGCAAATCATCAGATTATGCAATACTCCTGGGAGGACGGTGAAGAAGTCATTCGTTACAAAGAAAGACATTCGGACTCAGAAATACGGTAGTCAGAATCTACAAGGTAATATGAGCTTTAAGGCAAGGCAATATGAACTGCATTTTGGTATGATTTTTGACTGTATGAAAATCAGAGTCTGTAATTCAATTTGATTCATGTACCTAGATTCATTTTTCGACCACTCCTATACCAGCCTGCTATAATTAGTATTCTACTCCTACTGTACTTAGTATCAATCGAACCCGTAACACATTATGCATTCAAATGGCAATGCTCTCAAGTCCGGGTTGCATGTAAATTATTAGATTATGCAATACTCCTGGGTAGGGTTGCCAGGCGTCCGGATAAAGCCGGACATAGGTAGGCTTTTTGATTGCGTGTCCGGCCAAAATAAACGGTGTCTGGCCTGTCCGGCTTTTGTTAGGCTTTTTAAATTCGCAAACGAGCGAGCGCCGAGCGTGGCCCGCCCCTTGCGCTCCGTCGGTATTACCAAAAAGCTTGATTTTACATACAATTTTTTGTCGTAAGTACCTATTAATACTGAGACAAAATCCTCAATAATGTATTTCAATAATGTCCGGCCTTTCTACCCAAATGTCCGGCCAAACTGGCTGGTCTGTCCGGCTATTAGGTTTGGCGACCTGGCAACCCTACTCCTGGATATGAAGAAGTCACTCGAACACGTGGAGTGCCTTCACGATTCTGCATAAATGAGGATGACGAACGTTGCAATATTATAGGAACAGTTAGGAAAATACTCTCTGTCAGTTTGCTATAATCAGTCCGTCACGTATTTGTATTCGTAAGTTAATTCGCCACACCTACTTCATGCATTTTTTGTTGAAGAATTAATTTTTGTGACGAATGAACAAGTGTAGATAAAATTAATCTTATTACGTATTTCCCTATTAATATCCGCCGTTAAAATCACCTCTTCTTGTTTGCTTTTTCTTGTTTCAACGATTGATGCATATAATATTTTTTTCTAATTTGACTAGTAGAGACAAGTAAACTCTCGGGTTTGTTAGATAGAAAGTATACATAGTATGAGTATGTCGGAGCGATTACATTAGTTAAATTAACTGTGGTTTATTTTGTTAGTTAATCAATGGTTTAAAAACAGTTTTCAAGACGGTAGACGGTACGCGTCGGAAATGTGTAATTTGAGTTACCCTCACTTTGTAATAAAATCAACGTGCAATCGATATGACATTATAGCGAGGCAGTCTTCTTAATGGCGCGGTACGGACGTGTCGTTCGGTTGTGTTGTGTTGAGTTCTCTGTAGCTATGTAGTCAGTGATTGAATAGTGTTGTTGTCGTGTTACTTAGTGCGTTAACGATGTGACTGTGTGTGATGGTGTTATCAGCGCGATATTGGAGATCTTCGTTGTTGAACGGTTTTAATGGTTAAACTGTGTTTGGCTAGTTAGCACGGAAGACCATTTAGTAGAACTCACTGGTTGAAATGGATTGATCCGTGTGTGGTGGGGCACGATCCTATGCCGTGGGTAGGTTAGGGCACGGACCCTGGTGTGGACGTGACATGTGGACTAAAATGAGAGGTTAGTGCTAGATGATTTCTTAATCCGTTAATATCCGATGAATCCCTGGATGCTTTGGGCTGTAACTTGAGGTAGGAGTTGTTTACCCTGTCTATTAAGAGCTGTGTATGTTATTTTGGAAATACCCTCATCCTGACAGTTAATATTTGAACTGAGTTTAGTACTCCACATGTGTTTTCCGCGTGAACCTGTTGTTAAAGGACCTGTACTGTTGTGTTTACCGCTCTGGTCATCGATATCTGAGCTCGGCCCCCCTGAACCCATGATATGAAGATTATTCTGATGTTGTGATGTGTGCTTCCATTCCGACAAGTACATATAGGCACAAAAATAGGTTGATGTTTAAACATGTTATGAGTTATGTTATGAAGATAATGTTCTGCCCACACGCCTTCGCTTACTGTGCAGAAAGCGAAATTGAAAATGCTATTTCCGTGCAGTTTTCATTAAAAATTTAAACCTCCACTTCCAAGCAGCACAAATACAAAAGCACTTGTATTTGCTTCAGTGCTCAAACTTTGTACTTCAGAGAGATTTACACACGGTCCCAATCACAGAATTTGGAATAAAACAAAACAAAAAGAAGTAGCTTATTCATTGTTTTGTCGTCGCTGCTCTTGTCGGCGACGCTACTGAAGTTCTATGGGTCAATCACAATTCGTGTATCGAATCGAATTTTCTTTGAAATTTTAATTTTCAATGCGTATTGCTCTATACGTATACCTACTTGCAACGAATGAGGGATTTTCCGAGACCCAAATAAAAATGAAATTGTTCCAGATAACTTCATAGATAGCGCTTAGTAAAAGGCGAGTCCAAAGAAAAAGCAAAATGCACTGCATGCAATGCATTTTTTTTAAATAAAACCTAATAAAAAAACATCTCAAAAGTATCAGTTTGAGTTGAGTCAAGTTGAGACTTTTTTATACTGATTTTTTTTCTTAATTTAGCTGTCAGAAAATCGCCTATTGTAGTGAGCACCCAGAGTAGCAGATATCTTCATACCAAACACAGCAAAAGCACTTCTATTTGCAATATTATTCAACAATCTATGCTTCCAACGTATTTCTCTTGTTATACGTTACTGGCAATACAAAGAGATGTCATTGCCAGGTGGTCAATAAGTACTTTGTAAAGGCACAGGGGGGACATCGAGGTGTTTTTCTTGATTCGAGTCACACACCCTGCTGTGTAAAGTCAGGGTGGAGTTTTCACGAAACAAAGAGAGAAAGAGACAGCTAATATAGGTAGGATGATTTTTGATTTAATTTCACTTTTTTTTTATTAAAAAATTTCATTGCGTTTGATTCTATCTGGCTTGATGGATGCAAAGATTGCGACAACCCTAGGGGTAACCCTAGGTTACCACCTTAAAAAGATACAGATAGAGGTCAAACGCTCAAAACATGCCTATTCACTCTTGCCTTGAAAACCCCTAAATTTTATGTGACATGTGTGTGGAAACAGCGACGCGGGGAGAGAATTCCTTACCTTAGCGGTTCGCATGATAAAGTAGGAGGCGAACCGAGAGGTGTGGTTAAAAGGGCTTAGGTGTGAATTTTATCTATCTACTCGTGAATTTGTAGACAAATCTGGCAAGCGTATTTTCGTAATTAAACCACAACATAGGCTTGAAATTCTTCGTAAAACCTGATTCCTCTAACTAAATACTAATAATAAAGTCTTCCCTTCTAAGAATCTTTCAGCTAAGCACGCGTTATTTCCTTTGGTAAAAGTAATTTTTATTAATTTATTATATAATATCAAGAAAAAGTACTTTATAAAGTATAATCTACTAAGCCAACATACACGGCCAAGGCACATAATTTAACTAGGGTGTAGAGTTTGTGTAATTAGGGCACAGATTAGTCAAATTCCCTTTCCCTACTCACTCATGTGGTTAGGGCATGTAGAGTTAGGGCGTGTAGAGTTAAAAGCTTAACTCTACATGAGATCTGATAACTTTTTGACAGTGAGACCGTCTTGACAACATTTTTTTATGAATAAGTTTTCGACGGGATTAGCGAAATCCCTTTTGGTTCTAAAATCTGTATCATGCACTCTTTTAGAATAAAAAAAAAGAATATTACAAAAATCCTAATCCTAACTAATATTATAAAGGCAAATAGTGTTTGTTTATTTATTTGTTTGTTACCTCTTCACGCTTCATCTACTGAACCAATCTTCCTGAAATTTTGCATACACATAGTTAGAAGTACTGAGAAGGACATACCTATCATCCCGGGAAAAAGCACTGTTCTCGTGGAAAATTCACGCGGGCAAAGCCGCGGGCAAAAGCTAGTTAAAAATAAAGTACAGTCAATATCCTGCAATTAAACTCTATGGTAAGGTGATAGTGGCGACGACGATGCAATTATGCTAATGTGGTATCGACTGTACCAGTGTACCTACTGGATTATGATTATACATTGTAGTTACAAGAAGCAACAGTTAAGCTCCATCCAACTGTAAAGTTTATTAGAACGCAACACTAATTGACTTATCACTATGTAAAAACTCAATTAGAGTAATGTATGCAGTAATAATCGCTGTTCGTGTGAATCCATTATACTGTGTTTGCTTAAAACGTGAACGTGAAAAATAACGGCTATTTTTTGTTGTTTTATCTGCTCTATGACATGTTGATTTTGTCTTATATTCTGAAATCAAACAATGCATATGTATTTTATATATCCACGTAGAATAGTAGTTTCGCAATCAAGTGACTGAATATTGTTTTTAAATTCTAATTACATACTTAATTTGTCTATTTAAATGCTGATACAAAACGGCCAATACATTATATAAAGCAAACATATAAGGTCAAAATTTATAAAAAAGACTTCTTTAGAAAAAAATAAAAAATAAAAAGATGATTAAAAAGGGTAATGTTTTGAAGTTCTTGTACCATAAAACTTTTTTCACAAGTGAAATAGATGATTCTATGTGCCATTTTGTGTGTCATTCACATAGAGCTAGGTACGTCCTGAGGTCATTTATGTGATATTTTGTAATACCTATCCCGAATAACATGATTTTGATTTTAAAGCAGGCATACTTATAGAAATTAGTGGGTAGTTGGCTTTCAATATTTGACCTTAAACTACAGACTCGCCAAAATCCGCCAAATCGCGGTCTTTTGCTAGATGTATGATGTGGTATCAGGGTATGCTAAGAAGGCAGTTCACCTTGGCAGGCAGCAAGCTGTTGAACCATCTAACTTGGTCACGTGTTTGCATTGTTGATATGTCGTTTATTTACTAAGTGAACAAGTGAATGGATTTGTAGTTTTCTTTATGAACTAGCTTTTGCTCGCCCGCGTGGATTTCTTCTTCTAAGTATGTGATATTAAGGGAAATTGGTTCTGTAGATGAAGCGTGAAAACTCACTTTCGCATATGTTATATTAGTTAGAATATTTTAGACGTATATTTATCCTCCAATGGAAGGAAGCGGTATTTTTTGAGTTTGCGTGTTCTCTAGTCTCATCTTTTCTACCCATCAGGTAAGATAGGATCAAACGCACTCATAACTTAATTTAAAAAAAATATATTCAATCACTCACTGAATGGATTTCGTTGAAGCTTAGTTCGCGGTTAGAGAAAAATTGTTATTTTGTTTTGGGTACTTACTGTTTTATCTCGATTTTTTTCCGGAAGCGTAGCACATGAAAGAAGAACAGCTAGTTAAAAATATTAATGTAATAAAAGAAATAAAAAAAATCTAAATCAACGTCTATAGAAATCATACTTAACTTAATACCTTTTAGTCAACTAATTTATTTCAAACCTCTACAAAAGCCTTTTCAACAAACTTACCTGAGTTTTCAGGGTCAATAAACGATCACAAACACATTACACACATAATGTCTGGAAACTTTAGGACAGACTATTAAGAGAGCAAGTTTCCACGACACTAAATTTTGATTACATGTACCAGCTTATTGTTGTCTGTAGCACGAACATTTAACATTGTCGTACCTACTAATCTTAACTAATCTTAATCTGAACATATTATAAAGTGAGTTTGTTTGTTACCTCTTCACGCTTTATCTACTGAACCAATCTATCTGATATTTTACATACACGTAGTTAGAAGTATTGAAAAAGATATAGAGTATCTCTCATCCTGGGAACAAGCACTGTTCCTGTGGGAAATTCACGGGGGTAAAGCCGCGGGCAAAAGCTAGTATTATTTACATCAAAGTTTGGTTGTTTGTTGCTCAATTACGTCTGGATTATCTTTTCGCAAAAGTACATCAAAATCTGCTCAAGCTTGTACCTACTTGATTGTGCAAATATAGTAAAAGCTGTCTTAAATCGAGTGAATTACAATTTTAATTGTAGTAAGTTTTTTTAAGGATACAAAAGGCACCTTTGACTTGACTTAATGAGTAGGTACCGCCATCTTTATCAGTAGTCGAATACAATACACATTAACAAAGTGTCAACTAGGGTGCAGGTTTCTTTACGATGTTTTCCATTAAATAAGTGAGATTTTGATGAAATTAAACAGGCAGAGTTATATAGGCTAACAGCATATAAGATATTTTTTATACCAAAATTATTATAGAAGTGGAACCCAGGAAAAACAAGTAGAAGCACAGGTAGCTAGTGCCTCAAAGAAAAGTTACTTTTAATCACAAATAAAAATATTATAAGAGGTATTGTGGGATGGCATCCCACGCACGTATACGTATATTGAAACCTTAATAATTTATTTTCAGCATATAATGAAGGCATCCTGAGGGCTCTGATAATTGGAAAACCAGTAAGAAACTGTGATTGCTTTCCACCATACAAGTTATTTATGTTCCAATTTCCTAATAACAAAGTTATTGGATATCATACAAGTGGAATAGATCTGTTTTTAGAACCCCATAACAAAATAGTTACATATTTTGTGTCGCTTCGTAGATCTTAAAAAGAAAAACAAACGATTTTCATGACCTCTGATACCTTCAATTGTATGAGCTTTATGTACTTACGAGTACTTTAAAAAAAATGGTATTAACAAATATACCTAGATACATACAAACGGCTCTACTTATTCGACATTGAGTCAAATATTCAAGAAAAAGAAAAAGTTAAAAAAAAAATAGGAATTCCCACAGAAGTGATTTAAATGTAATTTTTTTGTGTAAGTATATTTATTATCATGTTTTCATCTCAATGGATTTATAAATGAAATAGATTTCAAGATAATCCAACAGGTAGATACCTCTATACATTCTCTCAAACTTTCGTGTTTCTTTTTTAATCCACAACCTTCAGTTCTCTAAATTCTTATCAAAAACCAAGGTCACGACTTCGTGACTAACTCGGTGAAAGAGAAAATCAGGTTAGCACTACATTTATTGGTTTACGATAACCATCGCAGACAGTTAAATACAACAATTTGTATTATTTGCCCATTGCTGTTTTGTTAACTAAGTAGTTATGACTACTTTCAAATGTGTAAAATGTATTTGCTCAGGTATACCTGATGTAGAAATATGATAAGTGTTTGAAAAACTATGGATCTATTATCAGTATTTTAATACATTTATGTGAGAAACCAATTCTTCGCAAGTTGCGTTTTTGGGTATCATGACAGGTGTAAAAACCGTCTGCTAAAAGGCGTACACTCAACTGCATGTCAAGGGAGCTTGCCATTCCTTAGTGGTGGAAATAGCGGTGAATCTGCAATAGGCGGGTCCACACAGAGCGAGCAGCCTCGCGTGGCTACTCGGTCTTGATTAGAGATGGGTTTTAACCCGAGATTGGGTAAAACCCAATTATCACCCATTTCAGTCCATACATTGAAGTGGGTGATAGATAACTGAGTTTTAACCTAGTCTCGGGTTTAAACCCGGGGGTTACCCATCTTTGTGGACGTACATTGGTCGAGGCCGCCGCCGCGAGCGAGCGTGTCGATGAAACCAGCAACCAAGTTATTTTTTGTTCATAGGCGCTTCGATGGTTTGGTCCACACCAACAGTCCACACAGAGCATGACGCCTTGCCATTAGTGGTGGAAATAGCTTTGAATCTACAATAGGCGGATCCACACAGAGTGAGCATCTTCGTGACACAAGCTTTGCCGCGCGCGAAGCTGCTCGCTATGTGTGGACCCGCCTAATAAATTGCGATGAAGGCTTTCCATCTGGTGGGTCATAGGGTGTTTGCCTACTTAGTAGTATGAAAACTATCAAATTATAATATACTTAATGTACAGTCAGATGCAGAGAATCCTGAACCCCTATCTCACAAAATTCTAATCTCAAAGGGGTCAGGTAGATCTTCTAAACTTAGCAATAAGAGTTAAATTTAATGGGCACGTTAAATGATAATAACCCAACTCGTTAGTCTTAGTTGAATGGTCTCATAATGTCTCAGTTTTAAGTAGGCGTAATCAGGTATAGATAATTCCAGTAAAATATGAATGAATGCAAGAACATTCTTCTCTTAAGCTAAATGAAAATAATGTAATACATATTTTTGAGAGTTCTGTACAAAAAGACATTATACAAAAATCTGAGGCAAATGTTGGAAAAACTTGGTATATAAAAAATATATAAAAATGGAAGCAGGAATAATATCCTAACTACAACGCCTAGTCTTCTGAATTCGACAGAAAAAAAAAATATAATCAATCACATTCGAGGCAAATGTAATCAAATCATTCATTCACAAAGGAATGTTAAGATGGTTTGGGCATATTGAGAGGATGGATGAAAAGAGATTGACGAAAGGTATTTATAAAACAGAGGTGAATGGAAGAGTTGGTCAGGGTCGACCTCGTAGAACGCTCTCCGACCAGATTGCGGGCCTCCTTAAAAAGGGAGATATTAGGAGCACCCATAACCTGAGAGCATGTATGAAGAGAGTGATGAGTGTAGAGGAAGCAAGAGAGATCTGTATAGATCGTAGCAAGTGGAAATCGCTAGTCTCTGCCTACCCCCATGGGAAAAAAGCGTGATAATATATATGTATGTACATTCGGGGCAAAATTAAAAAAATCGAAACGTTTATTCAAAAACTACACCTACACAAGAACTTTTACGTTAATTACTATGAATACCTAATTCTTCAAGCTACAAACTACTAGCATTGCGGTAACACCGCTGCTGAGGTAACACCAAAAGGAACTACAACAGTAGAAAGGCTTTCCATTATCTCTAATAAGTCTATCTGTCAATTTGTTATCAGACTTTGCTAGTTAAAGACAAATTCTTGTTTCATTGAGCTCGTTCAATTTGTCTTGACAAGGATTTAGGTCTTAGATAATTGTCGTCAATGAAAGCACGTACCGAATAATTTATTGAGAATACTCGTTTAACATAATTTACGAAAATGATAATCGATATGTAACTTAATTTCTCGCTCTCTTTAAACGCTCTTAAGTAATTAGAACCCACAGAAATTGGCATACTACAAGAAACAAGTTAAATATAGTGTAAACCTTTTTTTGAAGTCGATTGAAAATAGCCGAATTTCATGAAAATTCGATTTGAATTTTGAGTGTGTTAAAAGCTCCAAAGTATAAGAATATGACCGTGACAAAATTACGCATCTTTGTCACTTCTATGTTTTAGTGTAGAACTTAGAATAACATTATCTTAATTAGGCTAATAAAAGAGATTCGTAAATAGAAAACACTGTTTTTTTCCAAACTTGACCGAATTCAATCTCATAATTCAAACAGTTTTTGATTACACAGCGGCTGCGCGCTCATGTTCCGTTCCACTTATTTCGTACGGAACGCTAAAAACCTCACAGTTTTAATGTTTATGATAATTTGTAGAGAAATTAACTTTTAACTGCGTCGCTCGTATACTGTTTTTTCATGATGACTTTGAAATTCTCTACATAGGTGTATATAATATATATAATACAATTTTACTGTTCTTTGTCTATATATACATAATGAGTATGTTGGTTCAAGGACTTCCACTCGAAAAGACTAGTGTCTTATAAGCTATTTTTTTTAAACACTTTTTTGTACCTACTTACTACAAGATACAAATGACCTTTACTGGTGTCAAAGATGCGAAAAAATATGTACCTACTGTACAAATATTTTTCCAAGAAATTATTATAATAGGGTATTTGACTGTTTTTGAAAACCTATCTAAAATTGTTCATTACGTTAACAGAAAACTAACGACATATATATTTTTGATTATTTTTCAGTATTTACATTTAAAATCGATGAAAAAGTTCAAAATAATGATATTACCACTTAAAAGCTCAATACGTTACAATGAGAACCCCGTGACGTATTATGGGCAATCGTCACTAAAAGCCGTTCTGTTTTACGTATACTAATATCACTTCCTTATTTTCATAACAAGATTTTCAATAGAATACGATGAATTTAAATATTAAAGTGAGCGACAAAACTAATTAACAATGTAAGTTGCTATGACATTAGCGTAAAGGGCCCAGATATCGTCGGGTCAGTGGTAAATTCGCCAAACTGAAAATATTGAATTTTTGAGGAGAGGGCAATGAAGTTAAAAAAAAATATTGTAAATCAGGTTTTAAAGATATGTTTTCAAACTTGTTATTTTCAGAAATCTTAATAATGTATCTTTACTGGTTAATGGTCCAAAATGTAAAATTATTATTATTTATTAAATAAAAGCAGTTTGGCATGTTTACCATAACGAGTACGAATTAAATAAATTAATTCACTTGTGGTACATTAGTCAATGTGGCAGTTACATCAATTGGCTATGGGAAAAATATGACCTTTTTTAACGTTTTCTTGTATATTTGAATCAATCTTTTAGGTTTAGTTATAAAATTTTTACTGTGAGTAGGCATTTAGGCTAAAGATTTGATAGCTAAGCTAATAAATGAAATAAGTTTTGTTTGTTGCAATATTTTTAATGAATAATTCGTTATTTTCCTTAAAAATTAAGTGAAATACAGTCAAAATTATCTTCACTTTCTTCATTTAGGTATGTCTGGCTCTGGAAGACAGTCTCTTGCAAATTCAGTGCATGGCAGATTGTTATAGAAATTATGATAAGCTGTAGGGATCTGCAACTACGAGCATAATTTCTGGTTGACTAGGCGACTCTGGTAGACCCGAACTAACCCGACGTTGAGAACCACGTAGGTAGCCAATTGTTTGGACCTTCTGCTGACGACCGAACCATATCGTAATGAAGTGTCTGTTTCAGCCTTCCTAGCAACTTAACCTTGGCTGCAGGTCTGCTTTTCCTCTGACGATCCGTCGAGCTGTGCAAGCGCTGTTGCTGAGATTATCGGTCTGGCAATAGAGTATTATAACTCATTCTCGGATCGACCCTCTGACTTCAAAGCTAAGCCTTGTTTTAATGCTGACTGTGCGAAAGCTAAGGCTATTAAACAGTCAGCATACCAGGCTTGGGCTTACGCTCGTAGTTGTAAAGCTCCGGATACGCAAAAGAAGAAGAAAGCCTTTAATTCTGCGGCCTTTAAGTTCTGCAGAAAAGTACTTAAAAAGGCTCGCTTTGACCACATAGGCCGAGTGGGAACAAAACTCGCTTCGTAACCATCTGGCAGTAAAGCATTTTGATCCCTAGCCAAGTGCGTTGAAGCTAACTTTTGAAGAAACTAGATAGAACATTGGCACACACGACTTTAGAGAAAGCTTATTTACTTAATTCTATTTGCTGAAAACTCCTATCTAGATGCGAGTAACCAAACACCCCCAGTTACCTTTTTGTGGTTGTAAAATGCCTGAGCTCCAAATTCACCAAAAAAGATGTTCTTAAAACTCTACACAACCTAGACGTGTAAAAAGCCAGTGGCCCTAATGGCATACCTGCTTTTATTTTGCGGAATTGCGCTGCGAATTATCTCCTGTTCTGACACGCCTATATCGTCTATCATTTCAGACTGGTATTGTGCCAAAGCGTAGAATCTTGCAAACATACAACCTGTACCCAAAAAGGGTAGACGTGCCGATCCTACAAACTACCGCACAATCGCAATCACCACCATTCTCTGCAAGGTAATGGAGCGTGTTATTAACAAGTTCTTGCTGGCGTACCTTGAAGACAATGATCTCCTCTGTGACTGGCAATTCGGATTTCACCAGTGCCGATCTACAGGAGACCTTCTTGTGCACGCTACGCATCTCTGAGGTAAGGCCCTCGAAAAATACAGTGAAGCACTTGCTGTCTCACTTGACATTTCGAATGCATTCGACAGAGTTTGGCATGACGATCTTATTGCAAAGCTTCCCGCCTATAGTATCCCCGCCAGCCTTTGTGCTTGGATTTCCGATTTCTTGAGGAAACGGTCTATTCGAGTAGTTGTTGACGGCTGCTAGTCTGACCTATTGGCAATTAATGCCGGGGTACCTCAGGGGTCTGTACTTTCCGCAACGCTTTTTTTGCTACACATCAATGATCTGCTAAAACCCGGTATTATTGGGTACGCAGTACGGGTAGTGCAAAGTCAAAAAAACCGGAAATAGACGAACTCAGGCAGGCAATGGTGGACTGTACCAATCTCACTCTGCAGGCTGTCTCCGATTGGGCCAATCTTGTGAGATTCAATGCCTCTAAAAAGACCCCGTTCAACTTTTCTCTCACTTGCCGTGGTGTGCCTGTTCCTGTCACTGATCACCTAGAACTTCTTGGTATCAACTTCTCATTCAATCTTAACTTCGGTAGTTATATTGAGACCAAGGCTAAGACTGCTTCAAAAAGCTAGGCATCCTTTTCAAGTTCCAACGGTATTTTACTCCGGACCAACTGTTGAGCCTTTACACAGCTCAAGTCTGCTCCTGTATGGAGTATTTCTCCCATCTGTGAAATGGATCCGCCCGCTATCAGCTCGAAGCCCTGGAAGCTATCGAAGGACGTATCAGAAGGCTTGTGGTTGATGAGTTGCTTACAGCAGGACGGGTTCAGAGCCTCAGTCATCGGCGACTAGTGGCAAGTCTGTGTGTATTCTGCAGGCTGCACTTCGGAGAGTGCGCACAGGAATCGCATGAATTAATTCCATCTGCACCATTCCACCATCGGACGACATGTCGCAGACAGGGATCTCTCACTCTAGGTTCGCCTACTGCTTTATCATGCGAACCGCTAAGGTATGGATTTTATATCTTTTTAATGGCTTCTGAATGCTATATTGTCTGGTATATCATAAGGCCACCAACATTTTTTAGCATACGATGAAAGAGAAGCGGGGCGCCTACATCGCGGGAAGCGGCACCAAAAATAACACAAAGAATTTAGTTTTGTCTATGGTATAGAAATTGTGAAAATATAAAACTTAGTAGTAAATTATGGTCAAATCTTTATTGTTAAAATATTTGAAGCTTGAAAATTTGCGCTTGCACTTTTCATGAAATTAAATTTAATTGTTTCATACAGTCTGATAGTTTTACTCTAATTAAGTGTATTTTTATTTGTGACATAGTACTATTTGGGCAATTAGTGATGTATTCAATCTGCCACTTAGACTAGTTGATCTTAACAAATTAGTTTAAAATCATATTGTAAAGCAAAGTAAAGCATTCAATCTGCCACTTAGGTCAGTTGAGCATTGTTAAATTAGAGTTTTTTCATATTGTAAACCACAGTAAAGTATTCAAACTACCACTTAGGCTAGTTGGGCATTGTCAATTTATTGTTTATATATCACATTGTAAACCAAAGTAAAACAATCAATATACCACTTACGCTAGTTTAATACATTGATTTTATTATAAAAAGCTATATTTTCAAATGGGGAAACTGACCTATATTTACTTATGCAAGTTTACTTTTGTAATATTCTAAATTTATGCAGATAGCAACTAGATCAAATTGAAATAACTCCGAAAGTATTAATCCTACACTTATGATATTTTGCCACAGTGTGTATAAAAAATAAAAAAACACTTTGACACAAAAAAGTCAAAATCGCCAAAATGACAGTTTGGCGAGTTTACCTCTGACCCGACGATATATTCTCACAATTTTTCTAAAATAACGGTGCGACATTTACAGTGCGAAAAGGAACATGGAATTTACACTTGACTGATTAGACCACCTCAATTACGTCATTGAAAATGGCGAAGCGTTTCATATCACGTGGTCCAGGGCTTGAAATAAATTACTTTAAAATTAGTTTATTAACATAATCGTTGCTTCTTTTGACATGTTAAAATATCCAAAAATTATAGAAAAATATTGTCTTTAAGGATATTTATAGAATTACTCATATTTTTAATCTAGTCAAATACCCTATTAGCATTAAAGAAACATGTACAGACAGAAGCATTGATAATTATCCAATTTTAAAACCTTATTTCATTTTCTTAAGGACCGAAGTGCTTACATATTAATGCTCGTGACTGTACACAACTTAAAAATCAGGTAGTACTCAGCCCATCTCAGTAGATACATTTATTTATCTATGCCACTGCATAACATCTGCATCACAACTAGACACATAATGAGTTTCTCTATTTACCACTACCTACCTACTTCTTACTGAGTACTCTCTCGCGCGTTTTAGAATAAAATTTTGAGGTCTTTGGTATTAAATGCTTATATACTTTAAACTATGATAAAAATAAGTAGCAAAAACTACCAGACTAGCAACTTGAGCTCCGTGGAATTTTTTAGGATAATAAAAAAAAATACCAAGTAGATTTGAATAGAATTATGATACCCTGCGACCGCTAGCTTATTCGGATAAAGCCTACGTAGCCCTAACTTTGTGTATGTTTAAAAGCAAAGAGAATCTCTTCAAAATACAGTGAGAGATTTTCTGTCCTGGGCTAAAAATCATCATCAATTACTTTTTTAGCATGAAAGATTTTATAAATGATTCTATTCTGTTTGATTTTTCATATCATCTCTGATCCCAATACCTATTAATCAAAGATCAGTCATTGGACTTCGCGGGAGTACCAGACGTTCAAAAACCTATGGTCAAGTTTGCGCAGAAATATTTGAGAAACATTAGTATCTATCAAAGGCACGCAAATAATAATATCTTGACGGCAAATGCCCCGATATTTGAAGAAAAGGATTTAATTTTGCCATTTGAGATACGGAACCCTAAAAAATACTCATGATAAACTCGTCGTACGTCACCTCCATCTTGGCCTCAAATTAATCAGGAGAAAACGCCTAAAAACTCGATTTACGCTATCGAAAAGAATCTGGTCAATTGCGTCTACTTGTGCTGCGCGGACACGTGCGTACGCGCACTGGTCACTGACTCCCGCTAACGGTACTCCTACATGACCAACGCTTGATTGATTCTAGTATATTGATGGCATTCCGACTACTGGGATTATGCTATTTTTACTGGTAGCTTAAGAACAGATTCTTGCTTATTCATAATTAGATTCTTGCTTATTCATAATTCATTTATTTTACACTAGCTTTTGCCCGCGGCTTCGCCCGCGTGAATTTCCCATGGGAACAGTGCTTTTTCCCGGGATAAAAAGTAGCCTATGTGCTATTCCAGGTCATTATCTACCTCTGTACCAAATTTCATCGAAATCCGTCCAGTAGATTTTGCGTGATTGAGTAACAAACATCCTCACAAACTCACAAACTCACAAATTCACAAACTCACAAACTCACATCCAAACTTTCGCATTTATAATATTAAGTAAGTATGGATATACAGATTTACATTGGTTGGTATACTATCCCACTAATATTAAAATGCGAAAGCTTGAATGTGTATGTGAGGATATGAAGGAAGATTCATTTGATGATTGATTCAAAATGCAAAATCTAGACGGATTTCAATGAAATTGGTACACGGGTAGAAAATAACCTATAATAGGATATAATATTTAGATTGACCTTGGGCTTAAAGAAATAATTCCAGAAAGAATTATTTGTTTTAAGATCTTGAAATGACTCAGTAAGTTCCCCAAGATCAACCTAAATGTCAAACGTACCAGGGCACCATATATTCATAGGAAATGTTTAGAGCATGGTATTCATTAAAAGATCAAACTACCAAAAACATTGTTTTGATTGTATTGTAATCATGCAATCTTGTGTTTTCCCCGACACCGCGTCAACCTGTTAATTTCTGTGTCTAGGTATTCATTTTCATAGCGATTTTCAACCTTATCGTCGATGACATAGGCAGTAAATAAAGGTTTTTGAATAGTGTGGAGGGGAATGACGTCGTAAGTTGCGTGAGAGCAGTCTGTCGTGAGATCCGGTACGCGTGCGTCGTTTGGGCGCCATTTTGGAAACCGATTTAAAAATTACCTGTATAAAATTTAATCGTGAAAAATGTAGTGCTAAATGTGTATTGGATTTTGAACTCATGGATTTTATAAAAATGGTATGTAAAGTTTTATATTTTTGTGCTTATTGCACTTTCAAATATTATTTGTATTTTTTGTCATGGCAATAAATTTGATCAGGCTCGTCAATAAACTTTCTAAGTTAATTAATGAATGGGCACTGCATTCATACTACGCAGTCTGTCTACACTTTCTCTAACGCTGCATCCGTTACGTCATTACTTTCAAATTTTCCAATACTGTTTTCGTGTTTGAGTTTGCTTTTAGCAAACTTTTTTTCTATGTTAATGTTAACACTTTCATTGCCATATGGACCGCCGGTGATTTCAAACAATAGTTTTTCCATCGCAACAAAGAATGAAAATGTTAATTTGGTGTAATTAGTAAAAGTAATAAAGGGAGCGGAACTTCATATCAAATGGGATATCTCTAAAAATAGAGCTTAATTTGCATGTTAACTAATCTTTGCTTTATTACTTACTTGCATCTCTCTCTCTTTAGTCGTATTCCTCTTGAATGAGGGTCGTGGTCATAATATGGAATGGAACACACACAACGACACTCTTGGCAATTTTAATGGAGTGGTTTGCCATTGCCTTCTCCATTTCACACACTAGTTGATAATCATCAACCAGAGTGCAGGTTTCCTCACGATGTTTTCCTTCACCGGAGTGTTAATTACTCTATATACATTAAATCTTTAATTACTCTATAAAGTGTTATTTACACTATAAACATTAAATCTGTTTTTACTTAAATTGACTAATCTACTTAGTCAACATAAGTTATAATTATCAATTCACATATTTATGGACAACGATCAACAGGTCACAGTCAAAACAGAATCTCATGAACACTGATCCTATAAAGATAGATAAGTACAAAATATCGACGCATGAAAGGCAAAACTTCCTAACCGACATTTATAAAAATGTTCAGGAGAGCTGATCAAAGTTTTTTTTAAATGAATAAAGCTTATAAAATCTTTAGTTTTCATCATAAATAAAAAGTTGTTACAGTCTAGGCATTGTAATATTATAGGCTTTTGCCTAAGAAACATTTTATTCACTTAACACTTTAAGTTTATAATTTAGAGTCGCTTAGTAAAAAATTACCTCAAAAAAATTACAGGTAAAATTACCTACTCGCCAGAGCCAATTTAAATCCGTTCAAATATATTCATCTTAATACTTCAGCTAATGTATATGCAAATAGGTAAAAATGGATTAGTAATAAAAAAATATTTTTGAAAAATAGGAAATATTGTCGAAATCATTATAGTTTAATTTAAGTACTTCAAGAAAAATAATCTAAACACAAATTATAAAGCAATATTTGCAAAACTAACCGACATTTTGTAGGAGTGTGAATTATGAATAAAACGATTTTCGTTTAAAATCAGTATTTATTGTATTTAATTATTTTAAACAATTTGCATGCATTGGATACAACATAAACAAAATATAGTTTTATTTTCACCGAGTACAAATAAAAAAAAACCTTTAATAAAATTAAGTACCTATACATTTTTAAGTTGTACAATTGTAAGTTTCATCAAAATCAGTTTTAAGAAGTTGTGAATATATTTTATCTAGATAATTGTGTGTTTAGGTACCTATGGGTACCCATGTTGTACCCATATTGCCAGATACTATATACATAACATAGTATGTTACTCTTCTTCTTATTGAGTCGATATGTCTATCTTTAGATTTTCCCTGACCAGTATGTGGCCACCATCGTTGGCCTCACATGGATCCTCTTTGGTACACGAGGCGGGGCAATTCGGGCACGATAGTAGCCGAGAAACCCCATCTAATGCGGTTTTCACGGCATCTCCCAACATCAACTCGAAGTTTATTTAAAAGTTCTCCAGACTGCCCAGGGAGATTTCCACCTGATGGTGGTAGTTTCTTGGTTAGTGAAACATTAGCTGACTGCGGAGGGAATCTATATTTCCAGTGGTCCATCCTAGCTCTGGGGGCTTCTTTAGCCGACAAGTTAGGCTGCTAACAGTATCTACTGCGGCTCTTTAGGAGTATAGGTAGGACGTGACCATGCATGCCTCCTGTCCTCCAGCTGTTTGTATTTCTCCACCGCAGTTGCAACAATACGTCGGATGTCTGGTGGAGCTACTAGTAGGTTACTATAAACATAATAATTATACTTACGACAGGGACAGGTTCATTATCAAAGTTAATTTTTTCTACACTTTCTTCCTTTTAACCCCGCAGAAGCCAGAGCAATATCTATTATTTTGTTACCTCAATGTTCATGTTGTTACCTAAAAAAACAAATTATAATTATTATATCTACTTAGATAGCTAAAATGTTGGTTAAGTTTGTACAAAACTCTAAAAGAAGGTACCTATCAAATTTTTCAAAATCTGCGCCCTTACAATGTAAATGCATCGCTTTTTATGCTTCAAAGTTTTGAAGTGATTTTTAGTTTTACTTACAATTTTCTTATACTAAGCGCCAAAATCCACCACGGCCACAAAATAGGGTCTTCAGCGACCACACTAACCGACGTGCCGCGTTTGGCTGGCTCCTTTCGGACACGAACGCAGTACGCAGTGCGATATGCCTAAGTGACATTCGATACACGATTGCACTTCGTAAGCGCCATTTTCATTTGTCTTGAAATTCAAATAAAATTATCTAAGCGACACATTTCTCACAACATTCAGGCAAGCAAAAATATCTAAGCGACAGTCAGTTTCAATCTATTTTGTCAGGTAAAATTATCTAAGCAACATCAAGTCGGTATATATTTCTGGTGCTAAATTATCCAAGTACCTTTTTATAACTATTTCGTTACAACCAATAATATCTAAGTACAAATGATGTTAAATACAATTTTAGGAACAAATGTATAAGGACAAGTTTGTATCATATTTCTGTTCGTATAAAAATTGATAAGCGACTATAATAGCAAAATCTAATACAGGAAAAAATACCTTAGTGCTTGGTGCATATGATTTTATTTCTAGTAAATTTATCCAAGCTAACGGTTAAAATAATTTTATGACAGGAAAAAATCACTATTCAATTTTTTTAAAAGTTCGAACTGTCCAACCAACCTATTGAAATAAAATGAGTATTTTTTTGTTGCTTAGTCAGCTGAAAAAGTAGGAATACTAAGGATTCACGTACTTCCTAAGCGACAACAAAACTCAACGCAGCGCTACGAGACCCAGACCAATCGACGCGGAATTTTTTTGCGAGTAAAATGACGTATATAACTCATTTTACCAAATTGTGTCGGTTAGGAAGTTTTGCCTTTCATGCGTCGATATATTGGCTAGGAATCGAACCTCAGCCAAGACGGCAAACGGATATTACGGACATTACCCACTAATAAATGAATCCTCACTAATATATATATATTTTTTTTTTTTTTTTTTATTTATTCAGTCAAAGTCAAAGTCAAAGTCAAATTTTTTTATTGAAACTTGGCCTTCAAAGAAGGCTCTTT
Organism: Ephestia elutella; assembly: GCA_018467065.1. NCBI lineage: Eukaryota > Metazoa > Arthropoda > Insecta > Lepidoptera > Pyralidae > Ephestia > Ephestia elutella. The sequence continues at coordinate 4,461,225 of CM031572.1, forward strand.
TTCACGTCGATAACTAATTATTTAATCATAATATTTTATGTCTCAAAGCTACAAACTACTAGCATTTCGGAACGACCACTGCTGAGAAGAAATGCCGAAAGAAACTCATGAAACAGTCTTGGTCGCCTAGCATGCCAGAGGGGCTGTTCATTAACTTTATACATACACTAGATTGTGTACAGTCAAAAATAAAATAAAATATAAGTAAAAAAATAATAATAATATAATAAAACATGTTATGTTTGTGATCAAGTAACCACAATGAATTGGTTAAGAACAAAAAATAAAAATAAAATTCGAATCAGGATCGAAGCAGGATCCCCTGGCAACACCCGTTCACAAGTTTGAACATTTTAGAAAAATAAATACTTTCAGTCACTTGAAGATCACAATACACGTACATGTTTAACAATTAAATATCAATGTAATTAAATTTAAAAAAGAAAGGTAAGGTTATTTTTTCACAATATCAAAAGAATGTAATCAAGTGTGGAGTGGCGAAGTTGTAGGGAGAGACCAAACTTTTTTATCGTTCAAATAATCACTTATTGTGTAATACGCTTTATTCATCAAAGTATTTTTAAGATATGTTTTAAATTTTTGCATCGGTAAATTTATAGCCTCGTCAGGGAGCTTGTTAAACATTTTTACACTTTGACCCACGAAAGACCGCCGAACCTTTTTAAGCCTAAAGCAGGGCGTATAAAGTTTATTCTTATTGCGGGTGTTTATACTATGTACATCGCAGATTTTTTTAAAGAGGTTTAAATTGGATTTAAATTCAAACATTCCTTAACTATTATTACAGGTACACCCAATGCAATAGTATAGGTCTTAATTTACAAGTTATTATAAATGCGAAAGTGAGTTTGTGTGTTTGTTACCTCCAATTTTCCTGAAATTTTGCATACACATAGTTAGAAGTACGGAGAAGGACATATAGGGTATCACCCCGGGAAAAAGCTCTGTTCCCGAGAGCACAAGCTAGTAATAAATAAAACTTTATTTAGGACTAATCCGTACTTTGTTAATAGTTGGTATACAATTATTTTTAAAAACTAATGTTAGCAGCGCTTAAATTTGGTTTAATTAACGCTGCCTCTAGGTCAAAAGTCAAGTCAAAATTTTTTATTGAAACTTGGCCTTCCAAGAAGGCTCTTTTTCACGTCGATAACTAATTATTTAATCATAATATATTATGTCTCAAAGCTACAAACTACTAGCATTTCGGAACGACCACTGCTGAGAAGAAATGCCGAAAGAAACTCATGAAACAGTCTTGGTCGCCTAGCATGCCAGAGGGGCTATTCATTAACTTTATACATACACTAGATTGTGTACAGTCAAAAATAAAAATAAAATATAAGAAAAAAAAGGCATAAGCTCTAAACAAAAGAGATTTCCATTAGAAAAATGTTAAAAAATAATTGAAATTTTTAGCTTATAGATTAGGTTATTTATTTTATTTATTATTCATTCATTTATTCACTGTACAATATTCACAATTTATCATATACAATGTTACATAAACTAGTATTGGTTTTTCCGAACATTGGAATCGCCAGTAATTTTTATGTATTAACTACGTAGGACACATTAATTATAAGCAGGTAGGTATATTAAATGTTTTTTTTATAAAGATAGGTACCTACATATGTCAATCTGTACAGTACAGGGCCAACACATCTGCAAGCTATAGATATAACGAAAAATTAAAAATGACGAAAAAAAACTTTAAATAATAACATACCTAAAATTAAACAGTTCTAAAACAATGTTTAAAAATTGATTAGGTACATAATGTCAATAATAATAAATAATAAAATGTAATTAAATAATATAACTAATTGTATTCAGAAAATTATTTAAGTTTCTCATGAACAAGTAAAAAGTATCATAAAAACCGCATTAATATGGTGGTAATAAGTTATTATACTACGACGTTGCTTCCTCGATATTTATTCAATCAATTCACTATGCAGCTCGCTCTGCTATGTACTAGGCATGACACAATTTTTAGGACCTAGGGATAAAATAAAATAAGTCCAAAATTTACATCCGAGTCTCGTCCCACCCTTACCTGTCACCGGCGGAGGCGCCATACTTCATTCGCTTTTTGTGTGCGGGCATGGCAACACACACACTACAACAATATTTTTATTTTCTTTATATTCCAAGTATCTGGAATATCTTTAAATTAATTTATAACCTCAGTGTCAGTGGAAAATGACGTACTTTAAATTCATTTCACTCGTAAACAACAAAAAATGTAAGTATTTTTTCATTACCTGAATATCTGGTTTGAATATTAACGATACTTTGAAAAAGTTATAATGCCTAACAAAATGTTAGATAACTACGTATTTATGTTGCATTGGCTACTATTACTCGTACGTAATCGTGATTTTACATCACACCTGTGTGCCCCTGCGGGTACTTTGATAACATTTAATCATAAACTCAACAAACAACGGTCGTTAGACCAATTGAATTTTATTTTTTCTCCGCTGACCCAACTATGCACCTACCTTCCTTTTATCTAGGAATTGTCTGTGCATGATGTTGCATAATACAATATCGCGAATAGTATCTCGCGTCCTGAGTTGCGATTTTACATGAATCGTAACCATAATATGCGTCACATGTTTAAGTCTTACATTTGTAAAAACATTTTTTCGTGGCAAAACACGAATCTACATAAGTATTGATAATTTTCTTCTTATTCCTTGATTGTTCTGACCGTCGTTAAAAAGTTAAACGCAAGGCCCAATTGGGTTATTTGTTGATGAAAGATTAATCATATTGAACTACGATATAACAAGTATGTTCAGAATAAGTCTGGGTCCAAATTCTATACTGAAGACCCTGGAATAATTGTGTAAACAAGATTTTAGCCAAGCATAAGCTGTCATCATTGCAACATTTAAAATTAAACTTTTTATCCGTTACGTCAATTGCTTAATTGTTTATTGTGATAAAAACGTACGTACCTATTTTGTACGCATTCGATTTTTTTCGATTTTAACGTTACTTCGTTAGTGACTGGATGGGTCTGTCTCAGCTGTATTCACAGTCTTAAAAACCCATCAAACCCCATTGGGCCCACTTGGTGCCCTAATCCTCCTTACCCATCCATGGGAAGGACAGTGCCCCAATATTGGGGACATTAAAATAGCTATGATGATGGCGGTTGGTCTACGGGTAGTCAACGAGGAGTCTACAGGCGATCTACGGGTACTCTACGGGTGGACTACGGGTGGACTACGGGTGGACTACGAGTGATCTACGGGCGGACTACGAGTGATCTACGTGTGGACTGTGCTAAGCACATACAGAATTACAATGCGATTGTAGTCACGTGTGCTCCGACCCAATAGATCTACAATGCGATTGTAGACGGGGTTAGAATTACAATGCGATTGTAATCAGGGTTTTACACTATAGTCAAGCACATACAGAATTACAATGCGATTGTAGTCACGTGTGCTCCGACCCAATAGATCTACAATGCGATTGTAGACGGGGTTAGAATTACAATGCGATTGTAATCAGAGCGACTATAGTCAAGCACATAAAGTCCGATAGAAGAACAACAACAACGCAGAAGATATGCAGCTGCCCAGTTTCCTTACGCAAAATGGGCCCAATCAAGAGGCCTAACTACAAAATCTTCGCGCAAAGTAAAGTATTACCCAATATGACTACGATATAATCGTAGTCTAGTTTATATACTACACCTATATAACAGCACGTATAGAACTACAATGCGATTGTAGTCGCGTGTGCACTGCCCAATAGAACTACAATGCGATTGTAGTCAGGGATACACATTTACCCTTAGAATTACAATGCGATTGTAATCAGGGTTTTACACTATAGTCAAGCACATACAGAATTACAATGCGATTGTAGTCGCGTGTGCACATGTAATCTTAATAAGTCTAATTTTTGCCATTTCGACTCGAGATGATGATGATGATTATTACCTTATGTAACTACAACGCGATTGTAGTCAGGTATACACATTATTACCCATTAGAACTACGACGCGATCGTAGTCTGGTTTATAAGTATTTTTACTTACTTACTTATTTTATACACACTTTTATTAGCATAAACAGAACTACAATGCGATTGTGGCCAAATATACACATTATCAGCCAGATATACGCAATAGAACTCCCAAGCTATCGTAGATAAACTATTATCCGAAGTATAACTATGCAAATAGTAATATTATCAGATGATAACCATGTAACAAAAGTGTGTATCTTACTATACATTTCGAACACCCTTTAAGTATCTCATACTTATTAAAACTTTACTAGACTGATACAGTCAAGTATTATTTTTTCTGGCTGCGTAAGTTCTTGGAACTATAATGATGTTATAACCATGCACTGTCAGTATTAACTCAGCTCTGTTCATTTCAGCTAAACACGGACTTCGAGTCTCAACTCTTGGTAGTGACAGATTATCTGTATGTATCTGTTGTTATAAATGTTTGAACATCAGGACTGATGAAAATCGCTGACCATTGCTGGTCATCATAACAGGTATGTACTCATACCAAATATCTAAACATTGGGGAGCAGATAGAGCCCAAGAGAAAGCTGGGAAACGGAGTTCGGTAAACTGAGGAAAGGAAATCCACTCATCAATCGAGATGATTATTCGCCAAATATACATAATTTAGATAATTTACAATATACACGTCTGGTACATTTATTCAATACTTTTAATAAATCGACTGATCAATCGATCAATCAGTTATTGCCTTTATATTTCATATATTAAACAGGTATTCTATGTCACTATTGAGTATGGCGTCAAATTTGACAGTATTTTAAATAAACTGTTCCGGCGATCAATTTTCTCCTAAAAGTTTGTATAATGAAATATTTTCATTGTCAGTCCGGGTGACTCCGGAACCACCCAATATCGGGTCAATATCCGATACCGGTCTCTTTATCTTTTTATAATTAGCAACTCGCTTCACTGACAGTTGCCCATGTATCTTTATACATAAAGAACACATACCTACATAAAGTTTTATACATAAAGATTATAATACATAAAGATTCAGCTTCTTGACTGATTTTTTTGCAGATTGCATCCAATCCATCCAAAGTAATGATACCTAATACAAACTGAGATTATGTACTTACTTATTATTACATATTTTATTTCAATACTTACATATGATCAAGCTTATCAATCCAATTAACCGGCTTCTACGCTCACTATAGTTGTACAACAGCAACGCTCTAAAGCACCTTATAAATGGAATATAAGTGCCTTAAGCCAGTAAGAGCAGTGCTTTCTTTTTTGGGCAAATTAAAGTAAGATAACAAAGCACTTGTTTCTTAAGAACTAGACATTAGCCCTTAGCTCTAGCTTGAGCAAGCAAGTACTGAACAATATTAGATACTCAGTATGTTGTTTTTTAGTTTCTGTCTATGGGGATTTATTCAAATAGCCAATATGGCAATGGATTTTTTTTTCTGATCGTAAATGTGTTGAATACTCTACGTAAACTCGAATCTTTGGAACTAATATCCCCATCATTCTATTAATAATTCAATTTCCTCCGCAAATTTAATTCAACAACTGGATGCATAATTATAGATATCTATCTTAGTGATTTGGATGCAAATTTTTTGATCAATAAAAAAAAAAAAAGAGAAAAAAAAAAAAAAAAGAAGACGTAAAGTAGTATAATATGGACCTTTTCTTTCTACAGCTACTCTGTATTTATTACAAATAACTCCTAGCCAAGGTCATCTGCAACGACTTGCGCGAGTAAGTTACCATTTGGAACAAGGAAGTAATCTATTATCGAGAATCTAATCACAATTAAAGACTCTCTTGTCATTACACGGCCTTTGCCTATACGTTACAGAACTTTTAGATTCTTCTTTTGGAAAACTAAGCATCATAACTATTTTCTTTATAATATGTATTTGTTACTGGAAACATAATAAGCTTGTACAGAAAGTACACTTGAATTTCGTTTGTTGAATTCAGTATTTCGTTAATAGTTCTAACTAAAGGCTCGTGCATACGAGTACGTACTCATAACAAAAGTTATATTAAAATCATCGTACTGTGGGTAGGTACCTAATACTACCTATAGTTTATACTCTATGACTGTAGCCAATTCACCTATATATTCGGCTAAGTACAGTCTATAAAAACAGTGTAGTTTATATAAACAGTATATTTCAGCAGAAATGTACCGACCTCAAATTTGCATATTCATGTTTTTTCTCTTGCAAACTAATATACGTATATTTGTCAGGTGAAGATATTCCTCGAGTACTTATAGAAAGAATCCTGAATTAGTATAGTGTCCTTTCAACTCGACACATTAACCATCTAGAAGTGTATGTTCATAATCAATACAATAAAGATTTCTAACATTAGGTAGTCAAAATTCTAGTCGCTATTCGTAAAATTAACTCTGAGCAAGCACCTCTGCCTGCGTTGAGTTTGCTATTGCAGACTAAAAAATGTTCATTCATCACATCTCTCTTAGTAAATATTTACGTTTTAAAGTTAACATATCCTATTCCCAAATAAGCCTGTTAAAATATCCTGTCTCACAGGAAATAACTATGATAGTGTTAATTTGGTTATGTTAATTATTGTCCCATAAGGTATACTCATAGAACTTTTAATCTGTTTCTTGTTAACTTCTTTTTCTCCCAAAATATCAAGGCTAGCAACCAAAGTCTGTATCCTACAGAACTTAAACATTGTATTTGATAAGCTTTAATATTTTTCACCATTTTGCATTACAAAATGAAAAAACCGTAATGGCATTGCATCACATAGCCTACTCGAAGAATTTTTTCTTAAATTTCGTATTTTTTTTTTTTGTTTATTACTAATATCCTTTTGGAAGATAATCGTAGATGCAACTACATTTGTATTTATTCATGTAATTAACCATCCTATATCAAAGTATCTAAGGATCCACTTTTAATAGCTCACATTATAGAATAATAATAATTAATATTATTATAATGATATAAAAATAAAAATCTTGCAAATTTCGCAATGGTTCTAAACATCTGCATAGTGAATTGATTGAATAAATATCGAGGAAGCAACGTCGTAGTATAATTGATGGTTAAACAAACTTACCTTAATGAAGTTTGACCATAATTATACAAGACGTTGCTTCCGAAGATATTTATAACCCGCCCGTCCCAATCAATATGTTAAATACATATTACGCGATATCCCAAGCGCCACATTTCGAAATTTTGTTCTAAAGGAATGAAGTATGGCGCCTCCGCCGGTGACAGGTAAGGGTGGGACGAGACTCGGATGTAAATTTTGGACTTATTTTATTTTATCCCTAGGTCCTAAAAATTGTGTCATGCCTAGTACATAGCAGAGCGAGCTGCATAGTGAATTGATTGAATAAATATCTTCGGAAGCAACGTCTTGTATAATTATGGTCAAACTTCATTAAGGTAAGTTTGTTTAACCATCAATTATAGTTTAATGGATTGTCTAGTCTTCTTTAGACAACATAAAATGTTTGCTTCAAGTTAAAACCCATCTTTAGATCTGGGGTCGCAGCGCCTTTCTTATCTCTATAATGTATACAACGATCTGTAATCACATTAAGTAACGGTTTTCATTATTACTTAAATTTATCAGGTCCTAATTTACTTAGAATTTCACGGACTCGTTACATTGTATCTAATTTACGTCGAAAATTAATGAAAATGAGAAGTAGATATCTTATTTCAATTTATACCTTTTTTTGTGGAACTTAATCAATTAATTAAGATCAACACAACATTTAAGTGTTCACTCATCGTATAAAACGAATATTTTAAAAACATTATTTCTCATTGCGGCAATTAAATGTCAATTATAAACATAAAACTTTTTTCCAAAAAAAATGAACCGACTTCCATCGTAAAACTTAAAATCATGAAATAACAATAAAGAAAAATGTATTAGCATGCTACCTACTGAATGGTGAAGTCGGTGCCAAGTGCAGGAGGAAGGGTGTTGTGTTATGTTAATTGTTTATCTAGGCATTTTACATATAGGCATTTTATATATATATATACATATATACTAGCCAGGCCCCGGGGCTTCGCTCCCTTGGGAATTTCGGGATAAAAAGTACCCTATGTGCTATTCCCGGTATTTTTCTACCCGTATACCAAATTTAATCAAAATCCATCCAGTATATTTTGCGTGATTGAGTAACAAACATCCTCACAAACTCACAGACTTACAAACTCACATCCAAACTTTCGCATTTATAATATTAGTATGGATACATGGTTCTATCTAATGTTAATTTAGATTAATTATTTTTCAATTTGTCACCGACTTCACCTCATTCAGTAGGTAGCATGCTAATACATTTTTCTTTATTGTTATTTCATGATTTTAAGTTTTACGATGGAAGTCGGTTCATTTTTTTTGGAAAAAAGTTTTATTTTATTATTTTTAGTGCTTCTACCTACACCTATTTTCTTCAATAAAAACTTAAACTTTTCTTTCACGGGCCCAAAATAAAGAATAAAGAATTCGAAACATTTTATGTCAGTTTGATTTGGACATGTCAAATTGTCTATTATTTTTGGCACATAAATAGACAGAGAGCCCGCGACGACCAAACCTTTCTTATTTTAAAAATGCTGGATGTTTCTCTGCGTGGTATATATACGGGTAAAAAATATTAGCGACTAGGTATGAAGTTTGGATCTTAGTTGCTTATGCAGGTAATATGGATAGCAAGGATGATTTTTATAGGTATAAAAAGCACCCTTGGGGCCTCCCAAAGTAATATTAAATTCAACTTTTATAATATAACAAATATAACTATAATTTAGTAAATATAGAATGTCTATCAGGGGTTTATATCTGCACCAATTGCCTGGTAATGGATAGCGTGATTTCTAATATTATTCGGAATAAAATCTTTAAAAAACTTTACTTTGAGGAAATTGAGCTACCACTTTATATGTTAATGCTATAAATTATCTGCCTAAGTAATAATGATCCAACTTTTATAGTCGCTAATCACTATTTCTCTGTTAGGGACATACACAGAAAATCTTGAGCTTTAATAAAATAAGGAAGGGCATGCAGTCGCGGGCTTTTGCTCTATAATGCAATGTTGATATTTTTGTATTTTGTTAGGTATCTTTTAAATTACCGAACAGATTCTGACGTGGTTAAAATGGGACCAACTTGGAAATACACCTTTTCAAATAAAAAAACAATTTTGGAAATCAGTCCACAATTGGCGGAGAAATCGGCGAACATACTTAAAAAAAACATACATACATCGAAACATATAACCTCCTCCTTTTTTGGGAAGTCGGTTGAAAATTGCTATACGTGGCTCAATCTAAGTACAGTCAATAACCACTTCAGCCACCAAAATATGTAATTGTCATTGTAGTACCGTATGCTTCTTCCAAACTGTAGGTAAATAAATTATTTATTGCTTAATCGCATTGTTAATCTTAGTTGCCTAAGTAATAAACTTTTGTTTTAGTAGAACAAATCCTTAGAGTAACCATAACCAAGTTTGGAGAATAAAACTTATATCTTTCTTATTCTTGTGGGTAATTTTATTAATATTGTTTCATATTGGTAGAAATAAACCTTCCTCAAATAATTAATTTGAACCGTGAATACCGAATCGAAATTGCCTTTTATGCTTTTATTCCTAGCATAAAAGGCAATTTCGATATAGGAATTTCGGGAAGCATGAAGATTATCTAATCTTGACAATAAATTAAGACAATTATTAACAGCAATTCCATGACGTCACGTCTGCTAAATGCATTATTAAGTATCAATTTAATGTCCTCAATAGCTTCGTTATCAGAAGTAATTACGACATGCCATCGTGTGTTAATAACAGGAGCTGTGATTACATTAATCGTCTACAATTAATTTGCTACTAGTTGAAATTCTTTTTGATATAGTGTTGTTACATTGCTCATCCTTGCTTTGTCTGTTTTCAGATTTTGTCTAATTAACCTTTCAGGTTTCTTATATCTTCTTCCGTAACTCCCTATCTCTTTTTCGCATTAAATTTAGAATGGCCAATGTCTTTTTCTTTCTATTTATTTATTCTTGTATGTGTCATTACGTCGAATGCAATACTCGCAACGACATTCTTGGCAATGTTAATGGAGTGGTTTTGCCATTTACCTTCTCCATTTCATACACTAGATGATAAATCATTAACTAGAGTGCAAGATTCCTCACAAAGTTTCCTTCCTTCACAGGAAGCAAATGGTTGTCTATAAAATCTACATGAATCAGATTGGTGTATAAACTTATGAGGCACGATTAGTATTTCAACCTGGGACTATTTCTGCCACAAGCGGACATTTTACCACTTGACCACCACTGCTTCAAGCTCATAGTCCCGGTGATGAAAATTCTATCGAGAATCATATGGCATTCCCATTACTCCGAGGTCTCCTACATGATATAATATATCACGTCCATCCGATACCAAACCTTATGTTATAAGGGCGAGAGTTGAGCACTTGAGCAGTTGCTTACCCAACAAGGGACTATAATAAAATAAATAAATCGTTTATTTTTCTCTCCAGATTAGGCTAATTAACAATATTTGAGTTGTTAGCGAAAGTACAAGGCAAAGGACCTAATCTAAGTGGAGAGAACTGGTGTCTGAGATAGGTAGGTAAGACCTCCTGTAATACAGGTCACCAGGCTCACTCCGCCCCGATAATATGACAGTCAGAGGTACAGTGGGCCACATAAAAAAGTATACCACCTGAAATACGATCCACTAAAAAATATGCTATACTTTTCTTTGTGGCCCACTGTACATAAAAGCTCTTTATGATATGGGTAAAAAGATTGATAGGTACGGAACTTGATAACGTACATCGGCATTTCATACTTAAGCATTCTGTAGCATGCTGCTATGGTAACAACTAGAAGCGAGGTTGTACAATACTAATACGACGGCAATAGAAATAAAATAAAAACTAATTTTATTTGCCACTCCAAACAATCGACTTCTCAAGCTTTTTCAAAGGTCGTTCACGTTCTCAAGAGAAGTGAGCTCATTATAATATTAAATAGAGAAAAATTCCCATTGTATTGGATAAAAACCTAATGCGATGAGTTTATTGTCATCAGAACTGATTTTCATTATTGAAAAACTTGAAAATCAGTTCTGGCCTTGATTATTATTATTTATTATTATTATTTATTTATTTTCATATAACAATTTACAATATAAGTGAACAGTGTACAATGTTTCATAAACCAGTTTTGGTTTTTCTGAACATTGGAATCGCCATCTCAATAATATACTTAATATAATATAAAATAATCAATTAAAGCCAAGTACTACACAATTTTTAAAAGAAGTAAGTAGTAGGTAGTTTATAAATAGTGCATGCATCATTCGGTCGCATGACGACAGCAGGCCGATATATGTACCTAAGTAGCTTTTGTTCGTTGTGTCCTGTGGTGTGGCCCTAGAATAGCACCAACCCATCTCTTCCCATGGGTTTCGTAAGAGGCGACTTCTTCTTCTTCTTCTTCTTCTCAGCCGAAAGACGTCCACTGCTGGACAAAGGCCTCCCCCAAGGATTTCCACAACGACCGGTCCTGCGCTGCCCGCATCCATGCGCATCCCGCGACCTTCACCAGGTCGTCGGTCCACCGAGTGGGAGGCCTGCCAACACTACGTTTTCCGGTTCGTGGTCGCCACTCGAGAACTTTTCTGCCCCAACGGCTATCTGTTCTGCGAGCTATGTGCCCCGCCCACTGCCACTTAAGTTTGGCGATTCTGCGGGCTATATCGGTTACTTTAGTTCTCCTACGGATCTCCTCATTTCTGATTCGATCACGCAGGGAAACTCCGAGCATAGCGCGCTCCATCGCCCTTTGGGTGACCTTGAGCCTTCTTATGAGGCCCATAGTAAGCGACCACGTCTCTGTTCCGTATGTCATTACTGGCAACACACACTGGTCAAAGACCTTAGTCTTGAGACACTGCGGTATTTTGGACGAGAAGATATCGCGAAGCTTCCCGAACGCTGCCCAGCCGAGTTGGATTCGACGGTTGACCTCTTTCTCGAAGTTGGACTTACCTAACTGAACTGTTTGTCCCAGGTATACGTAATTGTCAACAACTTCGAGTGTACGAGTGTAGAGTCTCCAACCTTTAGAGGAGTGGGTGCGACACGGATATTAGACATGATTTTCGTCTTATCCATGTTCATTTTTAGACCCACTTGTTGAGAGGCTCTACAGAGGCCATCGAGCATTGTGCCTAGGTCTTCCAAGGTCTCAGCCATGACTACGATATCGTCAGCGAATCGAAGGTGAGTGAGGTACTCGCCGTTGATATTGATACCGAGTCCGCTCCAGTCCAGAAGCTTGAAGACATCTTCCAGGGCGGCGGTGAACAGTTTCGGAGAAATAACGTCTCCCTGTCTCACCCCTCGCTTCAACTGGATAGGTTTCGAACCTTGATCCTGGAGACGGACCGACATGGTGGCGTTTTCGTACAAACACTTCAGCGCTTCGATATATCGATAGTCAATTTGGCACCGTTGGAGAGACTGTAGCACAGCCCAGGTCTCGATCGAATCGAAGGCTTTCTCGTAGTCCACAAACGCCAAGCATAAGGGCTGATTATACTCCTCAGTCTTCTGTATAATCTGCCGCAGCGTATGTAAGTGGTCTACGGTACTAAAGCCTTTTCGGAAACCGGCTTGTTCGGGAGGCTGGAAGTCGTCGAACCTGCGAGCGAGACGATTCGTAATGACTCTCGAAAACAGTTTGTAGACATGGCTCAGAAGTGAGATAGGCCTATAATTCTTCAATAAGGTTTTGTCGCCTTTTTTGAAGAAAAGTACCACCACACTTCTGTGCCATGCCGTAGGCGTTTGTCCCTCGAGTATGACGGAATCGAATAGCTTCTGAAGAGCTTTTAATACCGGTGTTCCACCTGCTTTCAGAAGCTCAGCCGTGATTCCATCATCACCCGGTGCCTTATTGTTTTTTAACTGTTTGAGAGCCATTCTAATTTCGTATAGGCTGACGTCCGGGATATCTTCGGTGTAGTGTCGGGTCAATCTGGCTCTTGGATCTTTGGCCAGATTACTGACAGGTGCGCGTACGCTGGTGTATAATTGTCCGTAGAACTTCTCAACCTCTTCCAACAGCTCTGGCTTCGACGAAATGATTCTGCCATCCTCAGTCTTCAGCTTGGTCAGTTGGCTTTGACCAACAGACAGATCCCTTGCAAACACTTTTGAGCCCTTATTTCGCTTAATCGCCTCTTCAATACGGTCAGTATTGAATTGGCGTAAAGAGGCGACTAAGGGATTTAAAACACCGGAGGATGGGCAGCAGCATCTTTCCGCGTAATATGTCATCACACTGCGATCGCCAACCCGCCTGCCAAGCGTGGCGATTACGGCAAAACCCCCCATTGATAAAATCCTTGGGGGAGGCCTTTGTCCAGCAATGGACGTCTTTAGGCTGAGAGAGAGAGCTTTTGTTCGTAGTTTTTTTCAGAATGAGTTATTTTACGAATGTGGTCTTTTGAGATACCTATATTCTTTTACATCGAAATTATTATCATGCCCGCGACTCTTGCGCTGCAAAAGTACTTAGTGAGTTTTTTAATACAAAATTTGACTTGAAAGTTGATTCTAAAACTTTGTTTGACCTCGGGAATACCACTATTTACACGCTAAATTTCATCAAAATAGGTTTATCTGTAAAATAGTAACAGAATGCCAGGCTTGCAGACAGGTATTGAGACGATATATAAAATCCGGGATTCGGGCCCGGATGACGCGGATGCAGAAAAGGAAGTAATTTCAAGGTTAATAACGTAATACTTTGTCAAGTTTATTTAACAAAAATTTATATTGACTTTTGGAGATTTTTGTAATAATCATTTTCAATACCTAAATCATAAAATAGGTATACACATACCTATATAACGAATTTGACGACCTCCGTGGCCTAACGGTTATCACGCCAGACTGCCACACCGGAGGTCCCGGGTTCGATCCCCGGTCAGGTCAAGATGGAAAATGATCTTTTTCAGATTGGCCTGGGTCTTGGATGTTTATCTATATATGTACTTGTCATAAAATATAGTATCTTTGAGTTAGTATCCCATAATACAAGTCCCAAATTACTTTGGGGCTAACTCAATCTGTGTGATTTGTCCATAGGTATATATTTATTTATTTATTTATACAAGAGTTACTGAACCGCGAAAATCTCATCTTGGATTAAAACGTAGAGCTAGAATTTTTTTTTTACTGTTTTTTTTTCTATATTTATTATTTAGGATTGTGAGTGAATGTGGTAAAGGCCATACGATTAAATACATTTAGGATTAAAATTATATTTTTAAGACATACTTATCGTTTAAAAACTACGACTGTGAACGAGAACAAGCTAAAACCTCTCTCACCATTTAAGTGGAAGGCAAATTAGCTACCTTTTCGATTTTATGATTGATTCACACGCTCGAAACAAACATTTAGCAATTATTGCACAATTATCTTGGTCATTGTTCTATCAATTATGAGGCCTCTTGACTTGACTCAGACTTTGTGTATGGGCGGCATCCACATCACAGAGTAGATAAATAGGTACAAAGACTTTACGGCTTTATGACACTTTGATATGAAATGTAGAAATAAAAGAGTGATTATTGTAAACCAAAAAAGAACGCTATCAAGTTTTTTTTTTCTTTTTTGACTCTTTTTTGACTCTTTTGACTTTTTTCTCATCTCTTTATGACAGTTTGTATTGTATAGGTAATTCTTTCTATGACGACGGTACGGTATCTATTTACATACCTATATACCTACCATAAACCTATAATATACTGGCGGTATATTATAAATCTATGATACCTACAATCTTTTCTGTTCTGAGCTTCTTTTTGTCAGTTTTTTTTTACAATCGAGTTTAAAGAATTGTACTGTAATTAGTATATACATTTATATACTCAAATATTGAGTATACTTACTAGTATACATTAAACATTACTAAAAAATTGTATATGTGTATCATCTGTAAAGATTTTCCTCTGTTAAATAATCTACTCTATTTGCAAAGTCCTAATAAAAACCAACGCTGTAAGCGAAAAAAATCAAGTCACGAAATAAAAACTTTATGTGTAATGTATGGTAATAAGAACTTTTTGACTTTAGTGTTTATTTAATAAAAGTTTTTTGTTTTCGTTTGTTGGTTTTGGGTAGATGAGTTAATAGAATTTTATTTACACCGACATTTTTTCGAGATAAATAAAAAGATATAACTTTTGTGCTTTTATGTGTTTTAATTAGTATTTGCCATATCTAGGTAGCTACAATGGACACTCAATTAAAAGTAGACGGTATTTGAATATGAAAAAAAAATTTTAACGTGGGAACGGAAATTGACGGAAAGGACGATAAAATATTACTAATTATTCAAATTGGTTTCCGTTCCAAAATAAATAAAAACAAATTGAGGAAACAGTCAGTATAATAACTTGATTGGTTATTTTGGTTAATTTTATTTTTGTATCGTTAAAAGTACTTTAAAACATCCATACTAATATTATAAATGCGAAAGTTTGGATGTGAGTTTGTGAGTTTGTGAATTTGTGAGTTTGTGAGGATGTTTGTTACTCAATCACGCAAAATCTACTGGACGGATTTCGATGAAATTTGGTACAGAGGTAGATAATGATCTGGAATAGCACATAGGCTACTTTTTATCCCGGGAAAAAGCACTGTTCCCGTGGGAAATTCACGCGGGCGAAGCCGCGGGCAAAAGCTAGTTTCTAATAATCCAAGTAAAGAGAAACAATATTAAAAGGTTTGAGAGGATTGTGGTTCCAAAATTTTTAAAAGGTAGGTAGTAGTAGGTAGTTTTTTAAGGCTTATTATTTGAGTCATGACTTTTTATAGTGAAGAATGAATTTGATAAGAATCGACTTTTATATATTTCTAAATAACTTGATTAAAACTAGCAACAAAAGAAATACAGTAAAAAAAACTAGGTAAGTAAGTACTTCCTTTCTGCCATCAATTTAATTGTTAATTAATTGTAAGACTTGTAAAGTGACGTCTTTGAAGAAAATGCAGCAGTGGAGTTTGTTTCGACGCCTCTTCTCCACTTTCGCTTTGGATGCGGTGGTAACCTTAGCTTTAAGTAATTTTATGACGTCAACTAACTAAAAAACAAGAATGTGACGATTTATAAGTGCTATTATAAATATAAGTGCCTATATAAATAAATACAATTGACTTTGACTTTGAATTTGAATTTGCCAGGTCTTTCCATTCCTTAACAAAACAATATAGTTAATACTAAGTAATAAACTAACTCAGTACCTACATCTAAGATAAATGAATAGATCTTGAGGAGTCATCTAGGTACTAAATCTGAGGTGAATGTCCTCTAAGTTGGAGACGTTATACTGACTCATAGCACAGATTACTTAAAACTATACAGATGGAAAGCTTCCTAAGAGACGACAAAATTCATACCTATTCTTATAGGGCTATCACTTGGTTATTGAAAAAAAAAACATATTATTTCTATTTTTGGTACATATATTGAAAGAAAAACAGTTTAACATTGAAAGTGTACTTAATCTACTTAAGTTGTACTTACGGAGTATTTCGAGTCGAATAGCGAAAACTCCATGCAAATTGGATTAGTAGTTTTTGAAAAATCACGAAAAGGTCCAATCTATATCTATACCTTTCATTGAAATTCTTTTTGCCGTTCAGGCACAAAAAACGGAACATAGGTAGCTAGGTATACCTACTCCAATATAGTAACTATGTGTTCGCATTTATAATAGGTAGGTACTAGGATAATTCAATCACAAATAGGGTAATTAGTCACCTATATAGGTACCTATGTATACAAGTCAATCATCTAGGACATAAACCTCGTATTATATAAAAAACAAGCTTTAGCCCGCGGCTTCACCCGCGTGAATTTCCCACGGGAACAGTGCTTTTTCTCGGAATGAATGGTAGGTACCCCATGTCCTGCTCAGTACCATATGTACCTATATATGCGATTGCGAAATTGCAGTAAGATTGGTTCAGTAGATAAAGCGTGAAAAGGTTACCAACAATTAAACTCACTTTCGCAATATTAGTTAGGATATGCTAGGTATTATGATTACATACCTACCTATGTCAATCCGCGGGAAAAGATACCTATTAATTTTAAAAATATGTTTTTCTATGTTTGTTCACTATTTTAAAACACAAAACGACACGGCCGAAAAAGAAACAAGTCAGTAACGCTGCGCTAACACGACTGCTGCGCGGCGCGAGTGAGCGCGCGAACCCTGACATATCGCACCCGGCGAGTGGCGCCAAACCAGTTTAAACCGGTTTGGCTCTGTACGTGACAGCGCGTGTGTGCGTAAGCACCTCGCGGTATCAAGCTTGTAGTAGTGTACTTATTTGAAGCGCTTGTATGAAGCTTACCCTCTGTACCCTTTTAACTACTTTGTGCTCATAGCGTCGCGATTTGGCCAAATGCCGCTTACATTATATTTCGTCATCTTTTAAAAGTGATGTTTACTTAGGACGATATTTTAAATTGCTCTTGTCTATATACTTATGGAAAAGCGATGGATAAGACTGGCACAGGACCGTAGCAAGTAGCGTGAAAACAGGGAGGCCTATGCCCAGCAGTGGGCTAATACAGGCTGAAATTGATTATAATATCTATTGCAGTGAAACTTGGGTTTCAAAATAAAAGAATCACTGCTTAAAACACGAGTATAATTTTTGAACTAAAAAAAATTTGACCAATGTCCTTTAACAAAAAAATATTTGGACACACCAAAGAAATAAAAATAAAAGAAAGGAAAATTAACAATAGGAAAGGAATATTAACAGGTAAAATAAGAAATACATGAATTTGCTTGTTATTTTAAAAAGAAAATTAAATGAGTGAAAGAAATGGATGAAATGATTTATAAAAATTCCAAATCAAAACCGAAACAAAAATTATCCCGACAAAAGGGGGGCCTTTAGAATTTAGAGGATCGACTAAAGTAACACAGGCTAAGTTAAAGAAAACAGGATTTAAAATAAAAAAAGAAAGATCAAAGAAAAAAGTTTGCGTAGAAATAAAATCACATAGAATCACAAACTAAAATAGACTTCGTAGCGGTGTAACGCTACACTATATATATATAATGAAACTGTAATTGGTCTACGTCTGTACATAGGAGATATATAAGAAAAAAATGTAGAAGGGGTCTATATAAGGCCAACTAAATTAGAATTATGTCTCTCTGTAAGTATGTACGTTTGTACGCTCATCACTCAAAAATTACTGGATAAAATTTGATGCGTTTTTCGAAGTTATATTATTGGAGGTCTAACTTAAAATCTGGCGTAGGTTTCATCTGGAAACACCGCCACTCAGACCTGAATTAATTCCGCGCGGACGAAATCGCGGGAGAAAGATTAAATATAATACTTTTTTCCGCGGCATCGCCCGTGTGAATTCCTACGGGAACATTACTTTCTCCCGGGATAAAAGGTACCCTATGTCCTTCTCAGTACTTCTAACTATGTGTATGAAAAATTTCGGGAAGATTGGTTCAGTAGATGAAGCGTGAAGAGGTAACAAAAAAAAAAAATAAACAAACAAACTCAGTTTCGCATTTATAATATTAGTTACGATACTATCTACGACGCGCTACAACTTTCATGAAAACTATGCGACTAATGAAAAACCACACGTATTTGACATTAACCGTTTATATCTAGTCTCGCATTGTTTCGCTCAAACAAAGGATTCCGAGAGATTGGAGTTCAAAGATGGAGATGGGCACAAAATTTGGAACAATATATGACAAATATTAAGTTTAGTTAAGTTTAACTTCCCTTCCAATACGTATCTTCCAAATTCTAAGCCGGATATCAATAAATATATACGGATAAATCACACAGATTGAGTTCGCTCCAAAGTCAGTTCGAGACTTGTGTTAGGATACTAACTCAACGATACTATATTTTATAACAAATATATAATAAATTATATAGACAAAATACCAGGTCAATCTGAAAAAGATCATTTTCCATATTGACCCCCGGTCGGGTCAAGATGGAAAATGATCCGACTCCGGTGTGACGGATATCAAACGGATAATAAAAAAATTCCTGTCATAATTGAATTTCTCAAATCCAATAGATAAGCTCATGACCAGTAATAGAAAAAGGCTATAAAGCGTGTAATAAATGAGCAATCTCCTCGTTTAGCGGAGAAAGCTGTTGCCGCATAGTGATCAAGTGGTACGCGTCCCCGCTTATATCCATTGTTGTGATTGGCGCGTACGCATCGCTAGTCAACAGGTATCGCTGGAGAAATCTATACATCTATATTAAATTCGACACTGATCTGTCGTTATAATGTAAGGGAAGTATTTTAAAGAAAGAACAAAAGAAGGGGAAAGGCCCAAATTATAACTTAGGTCTTTTCACATTCTCGGCGATTTATCTAAATAATTTTTCCCTTGTTTACCCTTGTTCAGAGACAACATTCACAACATGTTCAGAATATCCAGAGGGAGACAACGGTGTTTTTACATTATGTTAGAGTTCTCTTGTGGAGATTTTAGGGTTTGTGTAATCCGTAAATGTCACCATTTTAACGGTGTTTGTGGTGTTTTTCTTGTTTAAAAAGATAATATTTAAGTAAAGGAAGAATTTCTTTATCTCAGATTTTAACGATTATTAAAATCCAAAGTAAAATTTCACTAGATTTCGTTAGCTTTAAGAAATCAAAAATTATCTGTTCAGCTTTATTTTCATTCACAAAATAAAGTGTTGCTATGCCAATTTGTAAAGCCTGCCTCCTCAATCTTATGTCTAGACAGACAGATCACGAGATTCCAAGTACGGATCTTGTTAATTTAAGCCAGATCCGTTTACGCAATTTTTGACTTGGATAACGGTTTTACGTTACCGTCGCATTTAGATCCGGGAAATAGGTCCATTGACGTAACTTGTCAATTGTTGGCATATAATGTATAGAATCTGTTGACGACTAGGTAGGAAGTCAACAGCAAATTATAAAGTGCCTATTTTAATGATTGAACGATAGTTGGCAGGGAGAACTGGAAGAAGAAAAAAGTTTTTAGATAAATAAAACCTTGTCTTGTGTAGCTTGTGACAGTGTGAATATTATAATTTTTCAATAATATCAACTACGTCATTAAGAAAATAAATAAACCCGAATTGTTAATAAACTTTTGTTTAACATTTTTCTAAAAAATCACACGAGGGAAACAAAAAAATTTATGAGCGAGGTTGCCAGGCGCTTATTTTATTTATTTATAATTCGCTTCCTAAGCTCTATATTTAGTGCTACACACTAAAACACACTTCGGAAAAATTTAGGTCGTTCTTTCTATTTAGTAACATTTTTCGAAATAAATTACTTAACAAAAATGTTAATTGTATGTAATTTAGCTTAGGTATAGTAATGTTATATTATAACTCTGAAAAAAAATTACAAAGTATTTCTGAATTATTTTCCTCTTTAAAAAAAAATATAAAGTCCTTCAAAACTGTTCATGAAATAGTTCAAAAAATATTATAAAACAAAATTGCAATAACCACCTTTGTTAATTTTTTTCTTCTTTGTTTCAGATACAGCAGAATTGACAGCAGTGCGTGAAGTGTAAAGGCTAACAGTGATTTCGTAAATGAAGTGAAGTGATGCCGAGATCGTGTAGTGAATTGATATCGATAAGTGACGTAACAATATCACAAAGTGACGTAATATCACCAATGAAGCGTCATAGACCACGAACATTACCCAAAACGGCTACGCCAGTGCTATGATAGTCAATATGATGTGTCCAAAGACTATTTGGATTTATCTTTCGGGATGTTTCGTTTTCGGTGAGTTAAAGTTATTTGTTTTGTAAATTTCTGTTCTCTATATTTCTTCAAGCGGTGGTGGTAGGGCCTGTGGCCGCAAAGGTCCCAGGTTCGAATCCTGCCCGTGCTATATGAGTTTGTACGTATACCAATCTGACTATTGTGGGTACCTATGTTACTTTTCATCGACCACCACTTGCTTCCGGTGAAGGAAAACATCGTGAGGAAATCTGCACTCTGGTTGAGGATTATCACCCACTGTGTGAAATGGAGAAGGCAATGGCAAACAACTCCATTAAAATTTCCAAGAGAGTGTGTTTCATTCCATATAATGACTACGACCCTCAGTCATGAGGAATACGACTAAAAGAGAAAAGTGAGATATTTTTTCAGCCCTTGTTTTGTATGTGTGTAAGTATAGCGTTTGATTCTTCAAGCTTACTAAACTTACTATGTCCCCATTACCTACTTCTTTTAACAGCCTGTTAGGTGTCTCACTACTAGGCAAAGAATTCTCTTTTATAAGTTGCTGTCAACCATATAGAAATTTTCCGAAATATCTCGCTAATTCGTTACTAATCTAATCATCATCATATATACCATGTCCCATCATCTGGGGTCGGCACGATATGTCTTATCTTTCCAAATCTCAATTAGTTCCAGCTTCAATTAGGTATTAATATGATTAGGTACTTAAAAATTTCTGAGAAAGCCCATTGCCACTGCATCCTGTAAACCTACTATACTACTGTCTATGTTGATTGATTGCTTCCATTTTAACTTGTTGTAAAATAAAGTATCATGTTATGCTCTTCAGCACTCGATTTTCTACATGTATGTTAACTATTGTTAACCGACTATTCAATAATGTTGCCAAATTCTATTCGGGCGATAATAAAAATAAACTCCTTATATGATTTTTTTGGATTATATGATTTTTGTCAACTACGAGTAATTTTTGCGCGTCTTTTGGTACATGTCTTATTTACCTGAAGGCTAATCCACCACTGAATATACTAGGTAGACTGGACTTTATGATTTATTACAGCTTGCCCTTAAAGTCCCTTCTTTGTCTGACCTTTTGAGTACCGGTTTTGAATAACGTATCAATGAAAGGTACGAAAATAACTTAGCTATACCTAAGGGTAGGTCTCCATAAATGCCGCGGGTATGAGCGATCCAAATTAAAAATTAAACTAGATGTTTGTTCGTTGGGATTTATGAAATTTTTCGAGACCCATTAAATATTATCTAGCTTTTTTAAATGGTGGCCAAAAATAAATGTGAAATAATATGAAAACATCACTTATAATAAATAATAATTAACGATGATAAATTGATGCTTATTTTAATGATTTTCAGACTGTGATATCATACCATACCTAGTTGTTATTTAAAACAGGATAAAAACATGTAGAAATGACGTCACAAATTAATTAGGTACTTACCTACTGCAAATTTATTTTAATATTTTTTTACTTATTTAACCTCACTGCTGAGAAAAGGTCTCACCCATTATTATAAGTAAGAACTCCCTATTTTCCTATAAAATAAATCTTTTAAGCAATATGGTTAAAAATTCTAACTAATAATATAAATGCGAAAGTGAGTTTGTTTGTTACCTCTTCACACCTTATATGTACCCAATCTTCCTGAAATTTCGTATACACTTTAGTTATAAGTACTGAGAAGGACATAGGGTACCCTGTCATCCCGGAAAAAAGCATTGTTCCCGTGGGAAATTCACACAGGCGAAGCCGCGGGCAAAAGCTTGTAGAATGGATTGACAACCTCCCTTTCCGTGTTTGACTTTGTTGCAATTTACCATTCGCAAATAATAATAAAATTACCATACAAACCTGAATCCAGGAATTCCCATAGGAACCTCTCCTAGTTACTTATGGTAGCAAAATTTAATAAATCTTAAACTTGAGAGTTTGGTAAGCATGTCCGTCCATCTAATATTACACTAAATTGTGTTGAATTAATCGGTTTAGACCTTTTAAACTCCCGGGGGGCATTAATTACCCGAATGCGGAAACCCGAACGAACATGACAACCCTAGCCATAACTTAGGGTCTTCAGTATTATACAATATCTGCAGCCTGGAACTTCTCCCGAGGGTATTTCGGGCTTAAAAGTTATTTACTATATAAGGTGGACACAAATTAACTACAAATATTTTCAGGGCTAATTACTGATATTATTTAGAAAGTATATCAGTGGTTTTTTTAATTTTCTACACGCTAGTTTTCGAGAAAATTAACGTTTATGTTTTTGAAAACCGTAACATTATAACATCCTGTATACAGCTTTGCGTAAAATGACAATTAAAATGACACACCCAAACAAAAGCCGCCCCCGCCCACCGGTCGGTCGCTGTCGTTTACGTATAATAAATCGCTTGACATCTCTGTCTTTCACGCACTTTTCATAAATAAAGAGGAATACAGCAAATCAATTTCATTCAACTATTAATTGGTGGGAGGAGCTTAAAGAGGTATGAAGTCTACACATTTAACTACAGTATGATACTAAATGTCATCATTTAATAATATTTTTTTTGTTAGAAAAAACAAAAAAAAACTAGCGTATCGATTTTTAAAATTGTATCTCCAATACGTTTATTTAGCCCCCTGGAGCCAGCCCTGAAAATATTTGTAGTTAATTTGAGTCCACCTTATATATACATATATATGTTTTATAAAGGTTTTATAATAATTTCAGTTTCCATCAGAGAGCCCACTATTCAACTAAGCGTGGCCTCCGAGTCTCACGACTCTTGGCTCTGTCTACCCCGTAAGGGATAAAGACGTGATTCTGTGTGTGTATAATAATTTCATTAAAATCCGTTCAGTATTTTTTGTTAAAGCTAAGGTTACTACCGCCTCCAAAGCTCCAAAGCACAAGTGGAGTAGACGCGGCACAATAAACTCCACTGCTGCATTTTCTCCAAAGACGTCAATTTACAACATACCTATGTGTCTTATAAAAAGAACTTATTTATGTGGATGATATATTCTTATTAACGTTCTCTTGTGTCATGGGGATTCGCTCTTATGTTAATTTGAGATTTCTGGATAGCTTTCCTGATAAATGTGGATGTATGTTAGCAAAAAAAAGAAAGGTTTTTCCAAATCCGTACATGTTCCAAATAACGAAATAACAAATTGGTAGCTTTTTTGTATTAATAATAGGTTAATCCATACTAATATTATAAATGCGAAAGTTTGGATGTGAGTTTGTGAGTTTGTGAGTTTGTGAGTTTGTGAGGATGTTTGTTACTCAATCACGCAAAATCTACTGGACGGATTTCGATGAAATTTGGTACAGAGGTAGATAATGACCTGGAATAGCACATAGGCTATATTTTTATCCCGGGAAAAAGCACTGTTCCCGTGGGAAATTCACGCGGGCGAAGCCGCGGGCGACAGCTAGTATTAAATAACATACTAAGTATAGGTATTTGCATATTTTTTTCTGAGCCAACTTACCCACTGGAACAAACTTTCATATTTTTAATTTCATTTAAGAAATTCGGTATTGTAACTAAAATTAGAGTAAAAAATAAAATAGGTACTTACTACAAATTAATCAAATTATACAGGGTTATTTGTAATATATATATATTTGTTCCATACAATTTGCAATACCTACTCGCCCAAATTGTATGGAACAGCTGATTATTTTTTTTGAGATTTCAGAGTCGGTCCCATACAAAAAGATGTTCATATTTATGAGTACTTTTACCCCTAGGAAGGTTTTGCGTTTAATACAAATAACCCTGTATAATTTCCAAGTTGAAACAAACAATGAGTCAGCATTCAGCAACAATACAAATAAATCCTGAATTAGGTACTGGAAGATTACCATCAGTACCTTTGTTCTAAATAATGTTATAAGTACTTGTTTATTCAATAATCATCCTTAGTTCATTATGAAGGTATTTAATCCACAAAAAGCTGATATATATCTGTGATTTTAACCAACTTTTAAATTAAAACCTGTCTTAATATTTGTAACTTCGTGAATATTACTGCCATTATTATTCCATTGTACACTGTCATACACAAACCGATTTTTTGCAAAATAATATATATGTATATATATATATGTATATATATATATATATATATATATATATATGTATATATATATATGTATATGCAATTTAACACACAAAATTAGCCTATAAGTATACTTAAGTACATACTTTAGGGTCCAAAAATTTTAAATGCCTGCCTACTTGCCTATATTATATATTTCAATAATTTAGTTTAATCTTAGATACACTATATTTTGTGATCTGTTTTATATAATACCTGCTAGAAAATTGTGCCCATGTAACACAAACAAGTAGCTAATTCGAATCACTTCCATGCTAAGCTCAAACTATCTTGGATCTAATCTCCGCTAAAGAAACTGTATCCAAGCTAAGCCGTAAAACATTAGATTCCTCGGGTATTAGATGTTCTTAGAAAGTACTAGGGTATGATAACTTGGAAGCAGGTCTAGGCTAGCGCTCCCCTATATGGCACGCATATCCAGACTGCACGTACGAACACATGCATACTCGTCTATGATCCCTATACCTGTTTCACTCGCACTCATGGCGTTAGAGAGGAATGGGTGACCCTCATGGTGTGCTGAGTGGACACACCGGGTTTATGAAATCGCAGCGTGCATGCGTTGGTAAGGGATAACAGATTTCCTTTGTCTAGCGTGAGACTGATCCCGATGTACCAAGTGCACAGGATAGTGCAAGAGGTGATTCGACATATGCAATATGCCCGATAGAGGGACAGATGATATTGTTCGGGATCTCAAAGGAATATTAAACTACAGGATGCATTCAATATGTCGTGTCGGTGTATTCATGAAGGAAATATGACGGAATACTAAAAATATGAATATTCATGTGTTTTTCCATGACAGTGTTCCTTATGTAAATTTAATTGCTTGGAAACAATACAAAAGATTAATTGGTCTAAATTCATTTCCACATTGAAGTAGAAAACTAAAGTTTGGGTACAAGTCAAGTCAATAAAAATTATAAATTAAAATGGCATTCAATTATCATGCTTCGTTGTTGTTGTTATTTAAACAACAGCAACAAACATTAATGAAAACAACGGCATTCGTAAACACAACAAAATAACTATATTGCAAATCAGAAGTTATATTCCCGCGTTGCCATACGCCAGATCGAGAAATCTGGATAGAACGGTCGAAAAATCTGTATAAATCTGTATGAACACAAAACGCTAAAATCTGTATAAAATCTGTAAAACTGTAACAAAATCTATACAAAATCTGTTCAAGAAAACAATATTTATTATTTTTTGTACATATTTTTATTCATTTTAACAATCATTTTTTTTATCAACTTGGAGTTTATAACAGGGTTCATCACTAAGAAGTTGTTTCGTTAAAAGAATATTTGTGGCAATAAATAAACACTAAATTATTATATACTAAAAAGAGATACATTTTCAATAATTACGTCATAGATTATGTGAGGAAGCGAAAATTACGAAAATCTGTATAAAAGTTATGCTAAATCTGTAATCTGTATTGGTGATGAAAAATCTGTATAGATACAGATAAATCTGTATATATGGCAACACTGCCCGCGCGGATTATCCATGCCATTTGGGTTATTTAGTTTAGGTGGTCACTTCACTACATACATACACTACTTCAACAAGTAGAGGTACAAAGTTCCGACTGCTGACTTGTACTGATCGAAAACTAGTGTGGTTTAGTTAAAACTAGTTCCCGGATTTCCTGGCTACGACGTTTGATCATAGAATTTTCTTAGGGATGTACCTCCTTCTATTGAAAAAACATTTCAAGTTAAATAAAAGCTTTAAAAAAAATAAAAGCATTCCAATCTTTATTGTACGAGTATTAGCCGTATTTTATTAACGGATGTGTATGTCGCTATACTGACTCATGTGTGGTAAGTTATATTAGGGGTCACCATTAACTAACTGACTGACCAAAGCACTGTACCTACTACGTTCGGATGAGTACTTGGTAGATTTGTACCAGCATTTTATGGGATACTCGTCTATGGAGGACTTTAAACAGACTACGGTCTAGTGTTGGGAGATGCCGTGTAAAAACAGAGTTAGGTGGGGTTTCTCGGCTAATAAAGTGTGATTGCGGAGCTGTTCAGTCCATGGCCCATCTCCTGTCATGCCCCAACTGCCCTTGGTCTTGTACAATAGAGGATCTTAATGACGCCAACGATAGGGCGGTTAAAGTTGCCATATACTAAAACTGGGCACTGGGCCGGCCGTCTGTCACGTCGGAAAGACGGTCCTAACTCGCCTTGAAAATGAACTTAAACTTAAACTTACTTAACTTAACATAACTTCCGCATGAAGTCGAAACTAGTCGGCGGTTCCGGCTAACAACACGCGAGAGTATCCGTATTCAAAATCATTGCCACATACTCGTCAAAAATGATGTAATTATAGCTATTTCGACTCGATGAGAAGAAGATGGCCGGAATTTAGTTTTATGATAAATTAGTTTTTTGTGATATAGTACCTAACCAAGACCTATGTAAAGTCGAGAATAGAGAGGTGTGGCGTATACTCCACCGACATCCTAACCACATAAATCTGAATAGTATAATTATTATTTCAGATTTCTCAATCATAACGTTGACTGTCTTGAGTATCAATGCCTTCCGGCTTCGCCCGCATGAATTTTATTCTTCATCCGCATCTAAAGGGTGGAATTTCCAAAAATCATTTCATTGTGCTTGCTTACACTATATTACGTAGTACCTACCTATATTAATTCTGTGACTATATAAAGAATCTCTCTGAAGAAAAGCTTCTACGTTCAGCAGTTTTGTGTCTGCATTGATATACCAAGCAGTCAGTCAGGGTCAAATTTAATGTAAGTAGGTACTAGTTTTTGCCGGCTGCTTCGCCCGCGTAAATTATATATTAAAACCTCCCCATGACCCACCCCGTCCATTGGTGAAAACCGCGTTAAAATCCGTTTAGTAGTTTTTGAGTTTATCGAGAACAAACAGACAGACGCGGCGACGGATTTTATTTTTAATATGAAAAGTAACCATGTACAATTTTGTTTGTTGTTGCCAATATAGGTGAGGCTAAACATTTTAAAATATCATAGATCATTTCAAACTTTTCACTTAGTTGAACCACTATCGACCAAACTAAAACCTTTCACGGTTAGGTAAGTTAGATAAAGTTAGTGCAAATGGTGGTGATTAGTTCTAAACTTTGGGATCTCAGTTGAAAACGAGGTCATAAGTTCAATTCTATTATCGGTTTCGATTTGATTGTAGGTCTCATTATTTTATTGACTGGAAGTTAAGGGTTTGTAAGCTCCATTAAGATTTTTTCATAAAAATCTTTGTAGTTGGGTCTTTCTGGGTTGAACATAAAAGCAGTGTCCATCTTAATTTTAAAAGCCAGGTGTCTTTGCCATTTTTATTTGTGTTGTGTTCAAGATGCTTCTGTCTGTATGTATGTACAAAACAAACACATCAATGTTGTCAGAAGTTCTTACGTGTTAATGTGTCAAGCGAACGGACGCACAGGTGATACGCACACAAGGCAAATTACCACATCGACACTCCATAAATCCTTAAAATCATGAGAATAAGTACGAAAATACCTTGAACCACCTTCACGTACTTCACAATTCATGATCTCTGACGTCTTGTTTGATTCACAAGCAATAATATAACCTTTGCTTCTACACATACCGTAAGTTTTCCCATGTGTGAGTTTCCTTATACCTCCAATGCATTTCTGCAGTCCTAGTACTCGCAAACACATACGCCGCACATTGGAACCCCGCCATACAAAGTAGTGCTCGTAACTCGATTTTTCGAAAAGAGGGTATATTCAAAATTTATTTATCGTAAGTCATAAAGGAGGATATAATGAATTATGTTTCATACACAGTCAGTATCTATCAGCTATCAATTGAGTGCCAGGCTACGTCAAACTTCAGGCAATAGCAAATTGTCATAATAATTGCGTACCGGTGAGCAGTACATTTACTTAATTTTCTCATAATTGTTTGTTTTTAAAGGCAAAAATCAAATTGTCTCTTGTAGATGATGATATGTAGATGATATTTCAACTTTTATATCGAATTATTCTCTGTTTTTTTATATCATTTATTCATGGTAAACATTATGAACTTGAACTTTAAGAAAAAAAATATTTTCTTCTCAACGCGCAAACTCCTTGCAAAAGTAATAATTAGATGTAGCTACAGAAACCTTCAGGATAGAGTAACCGAAGAGAAAAGTAAAAGTAAGTTGCGCGTTTTCGAAATATTAATTTTTTTTGGTATGACATTTTAATCAGGCATTGGTCTCATCATGAATTAGACTAATTTGTTAGAGATTTTACTACTTATTTTAAAATTAAATGTTGATTACCAGTTTATTAAATTATAATCTGTGTAATATATCAATATTTTATTATGTTTTTAAGGTAAAAGTACGTATACCATTACTCGAAAAAGTTGTGTGACCTACTTTTCAAAAGAAAATTTAAGTCAATGTTTTAATAGGAAATCTACAAGAGAAAAATATGGGGATTATTTTTAATAATATTTAGTGTCATCAAATCCTATAATCATACATAGACGATCCCTGCCAGTGTTAGAATAAAAAATGTTTTATCCCGAAGCTGAAGCTATCGAAATATTTACTTTATCCTGAATGAATCTTGCTTAAAAATTATTTTTTTATTTAATCCTAACCCTAATTTATATTATGAATGTGAAAGTAAGTTTGTTTGTTTATTTGTTTGTTAACTCTTCACGCTTTATCTCTCCTGAACCAATCTTCCTGAAATTTCGCATACACACAGTTCGAAGTACTGAAAAGGACATAGGATACCTTTCTTCCCGGGAAAAACCACTGTTCCCATGGGAACTTCACGCTAGCGAAGCCGTGGGCAAAAGCTACCTGTTAGTTTTTGAACTTTACGTTCCTATTTATTTATTGATATGCAGTCACCAATATATCAATCGTAATAAAATAATAGTTTCTTTTAGAAACGTCCTAATCTCAATCTGTCAAAATAGAATCGCTATTCAAGTAGTCACTTATTATGTTGACTGTACAAGTGAACTGTTCATCCATACTTCCATACTAATATTTCCTTACCAACTGTCTGTCTTTTACGCTTTCGCGGCAAAACAGCTTGATCGATTTTAATGAAATTTGGTATATAATTAAATACCTGCGGTCAAATATAGGCTACTTTAAAAAAAATATCAACGCCCAATACGCTGCAAACGGGTTGAAAGTTTGTATGAAAAACAATATACTTTTTGCCGCGGGCGTAGCCGCGGGCAACAGCTAGTACTCTATGTAGCACTACAAACTGTTTCTAATGTGTCATATTTAATTCCTAAATACATTTCATTACTTAATTACACTGGTTATAGTTTTGAGCACTGGGGTTCCAGTGTGCGCCGCACCGGGGCGCGTGGTTCTCATTCCATATATCAAGGTCACTCACATGCAGCTGCTATCTTGCGTCCCTTTCGCACTCGAGGAAATTAAGTACACCAGACGAGAGCACACATATTTGTCACATTGTCTAGACGAAGCTTTGCCAACTTTCTTGCGGACGCCATCCACCTCATTTTGATGGAAACTGAGATCAACCAAGTTGTGAATAGGTTAGGTCGCCTACTTTACTTACATTATCTGTGACAAACAGATATACGTACATGACACATAGTTTTTATTGTTTTTTTTAGGGTTCCGTATGTCAAATGATAAAAAGGTGTATGTTATCTGTCAATGAATAATATTTTGCTCAGAAACTTATATAGATATCAAGGTTAAAATTCATTTCAAACATATTAGTGTTTGTGAAGTAAAAATAAAAGCAAAATCTTGTACATTTTTACGTGATGAAAGTCAACCAAGTAAATAGTTTATTTTTTAAGTGAATAGTGTAGAAAACTGCTATATGTTTTATGATACTATCTCTAACCGCGACTGCGCTCGTGTTTACAATATCCCCTGAGTTTAGAAAAGCTTTTTGTATGGATAATAAATTACTTAATAATAAAAAATATTAAAAAAAAAAGCTTTTATTGTTCTACTCAACAAACCCTTTCATTTGATACCTACCCCATATTGTAGAAACAAATAACTATTCCGCCATCTTGGATTTAGAATGACACATACTATATCATGCATTGTCATCCAAACTAAATGTGTGTACAAAATTTCAGCTCAATCGGTTGAAGATATCTATTTCAAAATTGAGTTCTAAGATACTTACATACATTGCAAGTTAAATAAAAGCTTTTAAAAATAATAGTTATTCCATTTTGTACCCTGAACAACCTGTTAAACATGGCGAATGTTCAGGGAAGTTAAAAAAAAACAAAATTCTAGGTATTTCTTATGAAATTAGGTTACTAGATTTCACTTATCCTAGCAATAAACTGATACTTTGTTATGTCACTTAAATGGCACTAAAGTTAAAACATTTCTTAACCTAGGAGTAACATTGTCCAAACATACAATGTGTTGTAAGCAGACTAAGCAAAGAAAAAACTAAACTAACTAACTTTATGATTCTTGATCTGTTTTTGGACTAAAATAGTCACATTCCTCCCACGAGACTTAAGCAATATAAGTTCAGAAACATTTTAGTGGTCCACGCTTAGCTTATGTCATCTTGTGAAGAGACAAAAATAGAATATGACGTCATAGTTTATTAACGAAGAAAACATTTTTTTTGCGTCTGATACATTATTTCTCACTGTGGAGTAAGTAAGTAATATAGAGAAATCCTAAACTTGAAATGTAAGTCGATACCTACAATCAATAACGTGCGTTCGCATGTTATTATAAAAGTTAAAGATTATCTATCATTATCAAATTTCTATAGAGTTCACAATAACTATAAGTAAGTACCTACCAAAGTACATTTTTAAGTACCTACCTAATTTGAACGAAAAAGATTACTTATGTAAATTTTAGCTATCATAAAGTTATTTTCCGTAACAAAGAAAATGTCTACTATAATTTCAACAGAAAATTATAGTAGGCCAATATTAACACTGAAATTACCTGCCAAACCGGTTAATGTCGTCATAAAGTCGTTTCCGAAGGAGATTTTATGTAAAACCATTACATAAAAGCCACGCTCCTTTTACATTATAAAGCGTAGAAAATTATATGCCAAACTGCCAAACCCAGTGGAATGCTGGCTACAATAGTCGTCGTCCAACAATGATTGGCATAACTGTTAAATATTCAGTATAATTGTCTCTTTCTGTTGCCTAAATTTCGAGCGAGACAGAGCTGGTTGAATAAACACGTGAATAGAACGCTAAGAGAAAGTGCCACTTTCACTTGGCAGTATAACCTTGGATTACGATGGAAATACGTAATGTAACTTATGCATTCAATTCGCGCGTTTCATAACAGAAAATCATTTTAGCAGATTATGTTCTAAATCCGTCATAGGTAGCCGGAATGTTTTTAATTTGTCCGACTTATTTTTTTCCACCGGTTCTGAGCGACTGCGTGACTGATTGAAAGCTGTGAAGGTTGAAGCGTTCAGGGATAAATAACATTTTCGGATTAAAATGTTAATGTCAGGAGCGTTTTACGTCACATACGCTTTGTTACTGAAAGTGTTACGTATTGTGGAATAAAATTCTTCTGACACGTCTGTCTGTCGATGCAATTGTTAGTCATATTCTTCAATTCTTCATGGCTAAGAGTGTTCGTTACGTGAAATGTAATACACGCAATAATTTTCTTGGCAATGTTATTATAGTGAATTTTCGTTGCCCTATTTATTTCACACAAATAATTATATATCATCAATCAAAGTTTAGGTTTCCTCGAGATGTTTTTATCATTTGACGAAATGAAGGTGAACATAGCCAGCCTTCTGTTTTATTTTTAAACAAAGTGGCAATGGCGAATTAGGATTTTTTCTTGCTCTAATAATGTTATAGCTACGTCTACTACATTTCATATAACCCTGTAAGGACCCTTAAGACAAGGTAACAGCTCAGCAAGTTTGCATCGAATTTTGATTTTTTGGATAGGTAGATGTTCTCCTGACTGTAAATTTGTGGCATAGCCTTTAGTATCAGTGTAATATTGATAGACAACGAGTTTCACATGAAACAAGCATCGGCCCGGAAATTTTTTCCCGAAGAAATAAAATCATATCAAATAACTAGCTGCCCGCGGCTTCGCCCGCGTGAGTTTCGCTTAGATGAAAAAATTTTTTGTGATCCAAACTGTTTCAGATGTTTCGGATTTTCGATTTTTATACGTCTACAGAAAATGTTCATCAGATTAATCAAGTTTTGCTAATGCGCCATTTCCATATATGTTATAGTGTAGCTGATCTCTTGGAGCTTTTCATCAGATGTTCCACATCTTCAATTTTTATACGTCAGAAGAAAATGTTCATCAGGTTGAACGACTTTTACTAAGGCGCCATTTCCATATATGTTATAGTTTAGCTGGTCTCTTGCAGTTCTTCAACAGATGTTCCAGATCTTCAATTTTTATACGTCAGCAGAAAATGCTCATCAGGTTGAACGACTTTTGTTAAGGCACCATTTCCATATTTATTATAGTTTAACTGTTCTGTTTTGGTTCTTCATCAGGTGTTCCAGTTTTCAAAATCAATTATAGCCTAAATGTTGCCTAGGCTTAAAAGCTACACAACAAAAAAGTTTCATTCAAATCGGTTCTGTACTTTCGGAGATTAGCGTGATCATACATACAGACAGACAGACAGACAAGAAATTCAAAAAATTTTTTTTTGCTTTCTATTATTCTTTTTATCCATTTCAGTCAAAAATACTAAATGTACAGACAAAATATTTTTACTATTTTATTATGTGTATAGATTATTACTACTTACTACTACTACTTACTATTAAAGATGATTATCATCTCTTAGTGCTCCCCTACACTCCCTAAGAAACCTGCATGCCTAATTTCAGCTGCCTACGCCCAGTAGTTTTGGCTGTGCGTTGTCTGTCTGTCTGTTACTCAGTCATTCAGTAACGGAAGAATTTTATATAGATACTTACCTATATTGATGATTGACGATTACAGAGTAAATGTTCTTGTAAAATACGCCACTTTTAACAGTTATAATTTGCTATTACGGTTTAAACCCTAAGGCATTGACCATAGAGAAACCTCTATAAATAAAAGTAAATTGAACCTATGGGCCGCATCGCTAGTTATTGGAACCTTTATGATCATCTTAACCCCTATAGTTATGTTACGACTGAGGTTAATGTGCCAATTTGAACTTTATCGTGCAAGAAATAAGAGCTCGTGGTATAAGCCTGTTGACTGTTATAACCGAAGGCTGTGTCGTAAGCACCGCTTGCTTGGGGCATTAATTTCACAATAGACCCTTTTTATAGACCTTTACCTACAATTTTCGTGATTACCATAGACTTAATCATTTTATCTCTTAGGAGTTCTAAGCTAGGAAAAGACAAAGAGTTTGTACAAGTTCTTTAGTTTTTAGTTAGTTTTATTTTTGTTAGTAATAATCAATTTCGTTAAAAATACAATTAATTCTAACTTACGATTTAGTCGCTGGTAGACCCTTACCCTGACATGTTAAATCGTCTTTATCTAGGTAGTAGTAGTAGTTTGTAGCTTTTAGATTTATAGTAGATACCTACAGTTTGGTTCAAGAATCGCTGCACTTCTTATCACTCCCTTCATATTTTCAATCCAGTTAAATTCCGTCCAAAGTAGATATCATTCAAGTTTTAAACTCGAAAATTACTTGAACTCGATGGGAAAAGACTGTTACGTTAAAATTTTCGACAACAATTGCTCAACTTTGCTCCTTGTTGGTTATTTAAACTTTTCAGATCCTGTTTCAACTGATTTATTTTTAGCTACATTCGCTCTCTTTGCAATGATCATAATATCATAACTGATACATACAAAACCCCTAAGAGATAGTAGAGAATGAACTAGGGAGAGGAAAATAAAATTTTAACTTATTATCACATGTTTTAATTTTATTTGCCTTCTTCTTCTAAGTTCTAATCATAGAACTACTCTTTAAAAGTATTTGTTAACAAATGCAATAGTAAAACAACCATTAGTTGTTTCAAGAACCTAGGACTGACTGAACTAAAGTAACTGGCAACTATTCGAATTTAGTAAATCTAGGTCAAAACAAAGCTAGGCCAGAAGTTGGAACTAAAAACAAGTTAAATTAAATATTTAAAGCTCCCGACTAGATATGGCAAACTTGGCGTCTTCTCGAGTTAAATTTACTGACAGTCAAACTGCTACCGTTTATTTTTATTTTGAATAGTTAAAATCTTTGGAAGACCTTTGCCCAGCTATGGGATATTAGAGGTCAAAAATTTAATAATAACAATACCTACATTGTTCAAGCATTAGATAGGAGACGAACCATTTAGTAAAAGACATCAGACACTATAAGATGTGACTGATGTTAGATAAAAAAGTCGATGATTTGTTAAAACTAAAGAAACTAAGAAACGATAAACTAAGTGCTGTGAAATCCTCTTCATTAAAAGTAGTAACTGCAACTGATAGTCTTATAAATACCAAGAATCCTAACGTAACCGCTCTTGACAAGCGCTATCCCTAAAATTATGAATAATATTTTTTATTAAACAAAATGTTCTCAGATTTTTATTGTTTTTTCAGTATTCGCCCAGCCGCCTCTGCCCCCGGGTTTCAACCTGCCTCCGATCATGCAGGTGGAACGCAACTGGTATGCCAGGTCCACAGACCCGATAGGCACGGTCGTGACCAAGGTCCATCGGGAGAAGACCGGTGACAAGAACACCACCTTTGGACTAGAAACCTCTGGTCCACCGGCTCCCTTTGAAATCGATCCTCACACTGGAGTTGTGAAAACTAATGATACGCTTAAAGAAAAGGTAAGTTAATAACCAAACAAATTAATTATAATCTGTAAACAGCAAAAAATTATTGTCTCTACTGTAAATCCTAATAATATTATCGACTTGAAATTTTGTGAAAATGAATGGACGTTTGACTCTTTCACACAAAAACCCCAAAATTCTTACGGAAGCGGATCCCCGTGGTGCAGCTAAACATAAAAAATTGCTTGTAAAAAGATTCTTAAATAAAATATTTCCACGAAGAAAAAAAATTCAAACACATAAAATCAAATCCATTTTATTTATTTCCAGGAGAACCAATCATTTTCCCTGTGGGTCACAGCTGATGATGGCTCTATCCCTCAGCGAACTGAAGTCCTAGCAACGATAACTGATGATTCAGGCCAAAGGCCCAAACTTCCGAGACCACCTTTCTTACAAAAACTACCCTCTTATCCTCCACTACCACCATATCCTTTTCCATTACCTCCTACGTCCCCAAGACCGCAGAGCACAACCAAAGCAACAGAAAAATACTTAGATGAAGTCACTGTACCTGAAACTACTCCTATTACTACTACATTAAGCCCACCAAAGAGGCCAGATGATCTTTTCATAAATATTGTTGATCATGGAGAGAAAACCACAAATATTTCAGAACCTACTGAAGAACAAACAGGGAATGATGTACCATTAACAGTTATACCACTAGTGGCGATTGGTGGCTTAGTAGTAATTGTCGCAGCGGTCATATTTTTTGTGTGGAAGAGAAATAATACCACCAAATCCAGCAGCAAAAAAGATGATATGGTGAGTCATTGATTTCAATGAGTATACTAATTTGGTTGGTTACGGGGCTTTGAGTATTTTATCATTGTGGCTATAATTTGATTGAGTTGCCCGTTACATTTTATTTTCTAACACTGCTTAAATTTATAATATGTATGTCTAATTTATATTTCCAACATTTTTATTACAATTTCTAGTATTTTGCTTTAAACTTGCATTAATTCTCATCTCTAGCTAAATCACATATATTTTTCACGAGATTTGTCAAAAACCATACTTAAAATCCAGTTTACAATAATGGATCCCTTGTCGTTCGCAGAGCAAGGACGCAAGTGGTATTGTCCTCCAAGATTCTTCAGTAAATATGTGGAACCGTCCTCGCACGTACTCCAATCGTTACGAATCCTGGGACAACGGCCATTTGCAGGTCAGTTTTTGACCAAACCAACAATAATGTGAAAATCTCACCTCATAAGATCATTCATTATAATTTCATTATTGTCAAATTTGAATTAATACTGCTAGATAATAATTAAAAATTAAATACCATATTCCACACAACTTCAACGTATATCAACCACTAAAAGTATATCATCAATACACCCACAGAAGGACGCAAAAGGTACTCAACTAGGTTAGTAACAGAACTGAGAGATTGGTTATTTTGAGGCGTTTCATTTGTTTATGCTAATTTCCATATGTTTAGAGGAAAGATAAAGTATACCAAATTAAAGGTTAACTAAATATTGTATTATACTCGTATAATATTTTTTTCATACCTGGCATGTTAATAGAAATTCATTATTTGGTTCTTGATGATCTATATTGTTTTTTCCTTTCAATCACTCCAAAAATTTCAAGACTTTCACTATCTATTTGTTTCTCCGTCTACGTCGTACTGGTAACGTTTGTTTCATCTTGAATTATTATCAGACATTTGAAACTTTCCTCATTAATTCCCGATTCACAACTGATTATCATCATTTTGTATTATTCATGTCTGGCATTTCACCTGACGATTTTGTATTAATGACGTGAATGATATGACGTTTATTGACGTGGCGTTTAATTAATTTATTTGAGTTATCGTCACGAAATATTAAATTGATGTTGTTATTACAATAGTTATGTGCATCTATTGCTACAAATTTTAATATTATGTAATGGTAGGTACCTCTATGTGAAAAATTTTAATCTCATTGTTAAGAAAAACCATATTATTTTTATTCCATTTTACAGTTATGAAATATTAGTAATTTTGTAATACGACTACAAAATTTAAAATAAAAAAAAATACTAAAAGGTTATATCAGAAAACAAAATTTAAGTACAATCTATTTTTCGTAGAGTTATCAGAGATTGCATGTCAACGTTATAAAAAATAAATTATTTGGTAAATATTTAGAAATATTGAATTGTATTAATTGGCACGTACTTACGGCTTTTATATTTTTACCAAAAGGAACGATTAGACTAACATTTATTGTATCGTTGAATCTGCTTGCTAAAACAAATAGCTACTTCTAACATCAACAGCATTTTATTCATATAATTTGGCAATTAAATAATCATAAAATATTTTCTAGCTCTCCGAAGAAACAACAATCACGAAAGAAGACCCAACAGATGAGTGGGAATTCCCGCGACATAGATTGAGAATCTTCAACATCGTTGGTGAAGGCGCCTTTGGTCAAGTGTGGCGCGCGCAGGCTATTGACATAGACGGTAAGTTTATTTTTTTAAGTATGTAAGCGTTTTGCTAAATAATTTGATTGTGGTGCTATTCAATAAATAAGTTACTATTATCTTGCCCTAATTGCATTTAAGTACCAAACCAGACGGTTAGCGTAGTCTACAAAAAAAGTTATTTGCGAAAATAAATTCAAAACCAGAGTGAATAGGCTGCTTCTGGGTAAGCTCGCTACACTACCTAACCGTAAAAAACAAATATCAATTTTGTTAAGTTGGCCTACATCAAAGTTTTATATTTAAATTAAAATCAACCATTTAAAAATGATGCTTAGATTTTATTATTACTCGCGGTACTTATTTTGCCAAGGCTAATTAGTTACCTCAAAGAATTTTCCGGGAAAGCAATAACTTCAGAAAATGTTGAGAATAAAATAGTGGAATAGTGAGCAGTATAGGCGTTTTTCATTAGAGGTGGTCCTGTACTTAGCGCAGAGTAATTACCCGTGAAGCTGCCAACGACCACAAACCACAGACTTAATAAAGGTGACATTTTCCGGAAAAATGTTTCAAAAGACTGACGGAATTTGGGTACTTTTTAACTCTTAAAAGAGGCTTTTGTCGGATTTAGAAAACGAAACATTAACTTTCATTATACCACATACCTACATTCTTGTTTTTTTAAATTTAGAATACTAATAAATATTTATTCGGAATGTCAAAGGTATAAAAAGGAATAAAAAAATGTAAAAAAACACGTGTGGAGAGAAAAATAGTAACGCAAATGTTTTGGCCATTTGGCTATATCGTCTTATAGTTGTGTCCATTTAACTTGAAAATTTACCTAAAATTGATATGCCGCCGCCGAGAAATTCCGTTCTCAAAATTTTCTTCCTTTGAAATTTTCCGAAAATTCTCAAGAAAAAAAATCCGTTCCAGAGAAAAAAAAAAAAAATCCGCTTGTTCTTTGAAACATTCGAGAGCGGCACATCACTATGCAATACGAAAATTTGTATGAGAGAAATCTGTCTCAAAATTTAAATAGAAATTAAATTTTTATCATAATAATATTAATATTGCTTAAATAATTGAGCACAAAAGCGGACTTATCGCTAATGCAATTCTTTCAGCCAACATTCGGGTAGAAAGAGAAAGATATACTTATATTTTTTTTATAAAAGAAAAAGAGTAAAATATGGTTAATTAAAAAAACTCAATACCTATACGATGCGATATCTATTCTTTTGAAATCTATGGCGAATGAATATGAATACTCTACAAATTAATGTAGCTAACAGGCTGTAGGCTTTGCTGTTAAAACGAGCTCACGTCCTGTTTTACAGGTAATATAAATGGGGAAACTAAATGAATTACTTCTAGGCTTGAATGGCACTCAGCCTACGAGTACCTAAATTATTCAAGTTTTTCTGTTCATATAAATAGAATACTTACATCTACGCATTTAATATGTTAGAATTAATAATATACAAAAAAGTCGTAGAAAAATAAAAGTAACTTATATAAATAATTCATGAATAAATATTTTAAAACTTAAAGTAGTTTTAGTAGTTAGTTTTAAAGAAGTTCTAACTTCCCATGTTGTTGTTGTTTATTAGATTTCATAATTAAAGCTCTTGTTGAAAATAAATTTATAGCTTTTCTAGAATTCTACTAAGTTAAATAATTCGACAACACTTAAAAGTTGTGTAACAGGAAATTGAGGAAGTAGGTATTTACTTAAAATTACTTATGAATGTGAGAGATACTCTGAGTGAAAAATTACCTAGTGAAACAAGTATTTCTTCATCCCAGGGCTTGTTACCGGTTGATTACCGGGTTGGATTACGCGTACCAAATTCACATTTATTTATTTAAAAATGTATTAAACCAAAATAATACAATGGTATAAAGGCGGACGTTAAGGCCCCCGCGAAATAGTATGGCATGGGTGCACAAAGTGACTAAGTTATATATAGATATATAAATACTTCAAATATACTATACATAAAATATGAAAGCAATTAAACATAGGTATATAAATATAATAAAAGAATAGAACCGGCAAGTTCCGGTACTTTCCGGTAGTTTATATGGATAATTTGGTACCAACTGGTAACAGACCCTACTTCGTTCGTTCTTTAGTCTAAATTTCTAAATTTTATATCGATGATGAAATGTTACTTTTTCTTTGAACTCATTCAATAGCCTTTTCAAAAGCTGCTAGTCACTTGCTTGTCAAAGCTTTTATTGAATCATTTTTTAGCATTAATACTAAGCGAGTTGACACTTGAATATAAAAAAAAACCGGTCAAGTGCGACTCAAACTCGCGCACCGTGGGTTCCGTACACGCAAAGCATCTCACATTATAGCTCTAACCAAAAGACCAACTAGTTTCAAAAACAAACTTAACTATGGAGACCAATCCCTAAGATTTATACTGAATGCAGTGCAAAAATAAGTTTGAGACACTTTTTTTTTTTAGACTTCTAACAACATATTTTAAATTTTCAGATTTATTCCTGTATAAGTACTGTTAGACCTTGCTTTTGCTAAATTTCATAATTTTAGGTTAACGGGAATTACCCCATAGGTTTTAATTACTGCCTGAAATCGCAAAATATGCGAAAATTCGCAACATTTACGGTAATATCTCTTGATCGACTTGACGTAAAATTTATTTATTTTTTTTGCTGAAAGAGACCGTGGGTGCGAGTATTCGATATTAATTTCAACTTGACCTTTAAGAGTTCCTGAGAGTTTAACAGACGGACAACAAAGTGATCTTATAAGGGTTCCGTTTTAGCCTTTTGAGGTACGGAACCCTAAAAAGTTTAGGAAATTCACCCCAGCGTTTTTTTGCAAGGTTTGACCTTTTTGACCTGTTTATCTGTAAGCGTGGGATGTTTATCAGAAATAGACAACTGTTAGATAAAAAGGGCCAGTTTTAGGATCCGTATGTCTTGTAAGAACATCAATCAGAAGATTGCTAGCTAAGATTAGATATAAGAGAATGCTGTTAGCGTTAAGTCCACCTTTTATACCATTGTATTATTATTATTATTATTTGCGAATGGTAGATTGCAGCAAATTCAAATATGGAAAGGGAGGTTGTCAATCCATTCTACAACCTCATGGTCGGCTTCATGGATCTTCAGAATGCCGCCATCTATGGAATACAGTGGGCAGTGATCTGGTGAGGTGTAGCATACTTTGGATATCCCCGCAAGAACACAGAGGGCTGTCCGAAAAATTCCACCTGCACATCAATTCGGCACATCTTCCTTGCGAAGTTCGGCACCTATTTATTTGAGTCCAGTATTTTCGCGGAAGATCGAAACCAGGTACAGGTAGATTAGGGTCGGAGATGAGATTCCTATTGGCCACTTCGGAATTAACCCATCTATCCAGCCACTTTTCCTTAGGGATCTTATCATCCTGTTGTGTAGCGGAAACAAGCAGTCCAAAGGGGCGGCGAGATTTAAGCCGCAGGTCGGATTTGGTGTATTCTAGGTCTTCGTGAATTGGAAGTTGTGGTCTTTGGCATATTCTATCATTTTCTTTCCTCAATGCCATCTCCTTCGCAAATCTGGTGGTAGAAGATGACAGAGTACTGGTAACCAGATGGTAGGCGTAGGTTGTACAGTGCCTGATATAAGTCTCATTGCTGCATTCAGTTCAGTATCAACTAGGTTTGTATGATGGCTGCCCGCCCACACAGGAGAACAGTACTCTGCGGTACTGAAAACCAGTGCTAGTGTTGATGTACGTAGCGTATTGGCCTTGCAGCCCCATGACGTTGCTGCTAGCTTCCTTATAAGGTTACATCTAGTAGACACTTTTTTCTTAACCTTGCTGAGATGAGACTTACATGTGAGAGTTCTATCCAGCGTCACTCCTAGATACACAGGATTGGACTCATGTTGTACTGGTTCATTACAGAAAA
This sequence comes from Ephestia elutella, assembly GCA_018467065.1. Lineage (NCBI taxonomy): Eukaryota > Metazoa > Arthropoda > Insecta > Lepidoptera > Pyralidae > Ephestia > Ephestia elutella. The sequence goes on from CM031572.1 coordinate 4,503,517, forward strand.
CAAGTTTTGCTGTCTCACCCGCCAAGCTGTTGCTGAGATGGAAACAGCAGCTTACTGTTTTGCGTGGATTTGGTCTGAGACCCCAGGTTTTGAGGTAGTGTTGCAGTTTAGACAAGTCCTGTTGGACAACGGCTGCGGCTTCGCTTATCGTTGGAGCTTGTGCTGTGACTGCAACATCATCAGCGTACATAAATCGACGCCCAGTTGTTTCTGCGATATCACTTAGATAGATATTAAATAGAGTTGGGGCCAAAACAGAGCCCTGTGGGACTCCGTTGTTTAAGGTTTTGGTATTGCTGAGTTTTCCTCCAAGGCTTACATGGAATACCCGATTAGAAAGGATGGAGTCAAATAGATTTAATGTGTGTTTGCACTTAAAAATTCGAGTTAGTTTTAAGAGAAGTCCCTCTCTCCAGACCGTATCGAATGCTGATGACAGATCTATAAATGCTGCGACTGTTTTCTGTCGTTTTTGGAAGCCCGCTTCGATATGAGTTGTGGAGTGCCAGAACTTGGTCAGCAGCAGCTGCGGTTGGGGCGGAAACCTGCTTGATCAATTGGTAAATGCTGGTCAATGATTGGGGTCAAACGTGCGAGCAGAATTCTTTCATAGAGTTTATAGGTAATACAGAGAAGCGATATGGGTCGATAATTTGATGGATCGTCAGGCCTCTTTCCCGGTTTAAGTAATGCAATTACCTTCGCTGATTTCCATTGTTTAGGAAGTTTGCATTTAGCAGTAACATCAGAGAAGAAGCCAGACAGCCACTTTATTGCCAGAGGCCCTAAGTGTTTAAGAAACTCGGGTAAAATGTTATCAGTTCCAGGTGATTTATTATTCTTGGAATCGTTAATAGCTTGGATTACTTCTTGCATGCAGATAGGTTTCACGATACTCGAGTCCGGATGTCTGTCAGTTAGAAGCTGTCGTATCTCTTTTTTAACACGAGTTTTGTATTATTTTAGTCTCTCTCTCTCTCTCTCTCTCAGCCGAAAGACGTCCACTGCTGGACAAAGGCCTCCCCCAAGGATTTCCATAACGACTGTTCCTGCGCTGCCCGCATCAATTATTTTAGTCTAATAAAGTTTTAAATAAACAAATAAGTTAACACAGGGTGTATTTTAAATATTTAGCACCCATTTTGTTGTTCATCGTCTTAGATCTAGGAGACGGACGTATTTTTGACTCTATTATCCTGCTTACACAAAATTGGAATGACAAGTAGATTACTACTTATTGTGACCAATAAATTACTAATTATTTGCCAGCATTAGGATGGCAAATAATTATTATTTTATTTTAAAATCGACAAGTTAAGAAACATGCACTGTAACTGTATCTATATATATAACTTAAAGATGACTGACTGACTAACATAGTGATCTATCAACGCACCGCCCAAACCACTGGACGGATCGGGCTCAAATTTGGCATGCAGGTCATTGCAGGTAGATGTTATGACGTAAGCTAGTTAAAAACATATGTGAACTTACTGACGTTTTCAATATATGAAACATGTTAAGAGCCCGCACTAGGCCAATGACAACTAAGATTTTCCCCCGCTACCCAGTTCGCCCGCACGCATCCAATCCGCGTTCTAAATAAAATGCTCGCGGGGCGCGGGCGGCGCGGCGGCTCAGAGGCGGATGGTTAAAGCATGCGGGCAATTATACGTATTATTTTTTTAAAAGCTTTATAAAAAGATATTTAAAAAGTAAGTAACATAAGCCCTGCCTTATCTATAGAGTACTTTATACAAAAATTTTCAATCTTTATTTTAATGTATTGCTTGAATAATAGCAGTTTAAAGTGTTAATTATAGGTGATTTGGAGGCAACTTCGCGATTTTTTTCTATCGAGAAAATTTTATGCAATCGTGTTTTTGAGTAACATAATCCCTCGTGCTAGTCCTGAAGTTTGCTATATCTTAATTTTTTACATTCAGTTTTACATTAATGTAGATATTACAGACGATCATGTGAAGCAATCTAGCCTAGTACGGGCCCTTAAGTGTTTTTTTTATTATTTAGAAGTTTAGTATATCCACGGAGACAAATATTTTAACCATCGTAACTTTACAGGCAAAAAAGGCGAGCAAACAGTGGCAGTGAAGACTCTCAAAGAAAACGCGTCAGAAAAGGAGAAGTCTGACCTTCTCCAGGAACTGCTGGTGATGAAGAACCTGGGACCACACCCTAACGTAGTGCGCCTGATTGCTTGCTGCACTGAAAAGGTACCTATTTATAAAGGGTGTTCGGTAGTTCGATACAAAGCCTTAAAGCGAAGCTAGTATAGACCATTTAGAGTCATTTAAGAGAAAATTTTCTTAATAAGCAAAGTGTTACCGATTTTTTTTTTAGGATTTTTTTAATTTTTTTACGAAAAACCCAAAATTTTACACTTAATTGCTAGCAGTGGCGAAATTAATGCAAAACATAATTCTTTTTATTTCTATTTTATAAGAGCAATGTAAGAAGTTAAGAACATTCCAAAAAATATGTTTCGTGCATCTATGACATCAGAATTTATTTTTAAATTATTTTAAATAATTAAAATTAAGGAATCCATTGTTACAGAGACTATAAAAAAATAACGGAAGAATTTTTTTTTTAACCTTTTTAAAAACATCCTTGGTAATTGGGCTTTCTTTAGACGTATTATTTACGTGCATACCTTGCAAAGTTTTGAATTTAGGACCTAAAAACCAAAGTAAGGGAAAAAAAATATTTTTTTTAGCTGAAAAATTAAACTACATTTTTTGTTACAAATAGTAGATTGTTGCATCGAGCAGAAAGTGACTTTTAATTGCATCGAGTGTAAGTTTGCAAGCGTGAGTTTGAAGCCCGAGAGTAGCGAGGGCTTTAAAAACACGAGTGCAATTAAAAGTCACTTTTGCGCGATTCATAATCTGCTTTTCTTTCAACTACCGGTCCTAAGGTCCTTAATTCGCGTCAATTTTCTTTTTTTTTTCGGCAATGGTCGCACATTTTTAATTTATATAATCAGCCTTTGTTCGCGGGAATAAAAATAAGTCTGATTGGCTGATACAAATCTAGTTGGTCATGCTTACAGCCTGTGATTGGCCTATTCTTATAGGAATAGCGCTGATTGGCTGACATAAATCTAGTTGGTCATGACTGCAGAATTAAGGCCTGCGATTGGTCAGTCGCTTGGGATATGCGGCCTTAGGACAAAAACAATGCAGTAATGGATTTTCATACTACTTTTCTGCACTGTTTTCAAGTAAAAACAGTGCAACAATGGATTTTCATACATACTTTACTGCGCTGTTTTGCTATGGAGCAATAAATTGCTGTTTTGTGCATACTATTTAGGTTATTAATGGCAAAATTACAGCGTAGTTGGAAGAAAATGTATTTTTCACATAGGGAACGAGTGCAAAATCTAAGAATTACTCAACACGTGCAATAGAAAGCAATTATGCGTATACAAAGTGCTACTTAAAAATCATTTTTTAGGTAAATTACTCCAGACTTTTAGGGCACTTCTACGTACTATGGCAACATTTTCAAATCAAGTATCCACAGACCTTTTTCTACGATCTTTACATTTCCAGGCTTTGACTTTTTACAACTGACATTTCCTGACTTTGACGTTCCACGACTTTGTGATTTATTTGCTAGCAAATTTACTATTAGTATAATAAAGCCAAATTACCAAGGATGTTTTTAAAAAGTTGTTTAAAAAAAAGCTTCTTCCATTATTTTTTTATAATCTCTGTAAAAATGGATTCCCTAATTTTATTTTATTTTTGTTAACTTTAAAAAAAATTAAAAATAAATTCTGATGTCACAGATGCACAAAACATGTATTTTCAGAATGTTAATTATATTGCTCTTATAAAATAGAAATAAAAAGAATTATGTTTTGCATTAATTTCGCCACTGCTAGCAATTAAGTGTAAAATTTTGGGTTTTTCGTAAAAAAATTAAAAAAATTTCTAAAAAAATCGGTAACAATTCGCTTAAGAAAATTTTCTCTTAAATGACTTTAAATGGTCTATACTAGCTTCGCTTTAAGGCTTTGTATCGAACTACCAAATACCCTGTATATTTTTTTTAAGCTAAATGCTAGTTTGAGTAGCTTTGCTTCCATCTGAATTTTTACTGTACTCATGTACTGAATTTCATCAAATTTCACCTAGTGGATGAGGTTTAATTGACTAACAAACATCCATCCATACATACTTACATCTAATTTTTTAAATAATATTTGTAAGATGTAATGACACATATGAATATAAAAATTTAGCTTTGTACTTCAACCATCACAGTGAGCGAATTTTAATTTAGTGAGTTTATTTTGAAATCCCTATACGGGAGAAGAGCCGCGTGGTGCAAATGCAAATGCCTCAAAATGTAATATTTTCTTCTTGTATCCACATTTACTACAAATAAATTGAGTTAGATTCTTCGATCTTCGAAATCCTGTAATATTATAAAACATTGGTTTCTTTCTAGTTGATTGTGTTCTATAGATAATATTTTTCATAGAAAAACAGTTGGTAGTTTGTCTGATTTCTTTTTACTTGGTTGGGATATTATTTCATTTCCAACATCGTAAGCTTGAATATCAAGTTATCTTCCAATAAACTATTACTAGGTACTACTTCGCTCGCTGGGTAAGAAATAAAGAAATCTTTCCTTTGGCGAAATTATAAATAGTTTCTGGAAAAGATGTACAGTTAGCTACTTACCAAGTTAGTCCTGCATAGACCCTTATTCTTCGATAATAGCGACGTTTTTGCAATGATTTGGGTCGGTTGATGTGCCTCTACAGAATTAGCTTAAAGGGATATCAACTTTTTACAAGAAAGTTTTATAACAAAGAGGCAAAATAAAAGTCCTTCAGGCATGATAGTACTGTATAATGAATTACTTTTGGCGTAACTTTACAAAAGTGAGTTGTTTGTACACTGAAGAATTGTTTTGTTAATGATTCTGTGAAATTATGAATCGACGAGGAAAAAAGTATTTAATTTAAAATGTTTTTGTTTTCATATTCACTGGCCGTATAAATTGGTATCTTTAGGTATACGTGTTGAAAATTATTTTTAGTGAAACGTGCCGATTTTTTGGGTTCATTCTTTGTCCACCTCCTGAAACTATCTTCATCAATTACTTTGAATTTCCCACCACTTTAGTATTGGCATGTAGAGGCACCGGGGTGTTTTTAGTGGGTCCAAGTCCCACATGCCGCTTCACTGCTCGACTATTGAGAAGTGCAGCGGTATGCGAAGGCATTTTCACCTCGTTAAAAAAGGGGTTTACTTTACCCCATTCTCATATAAAGTACCGGCACTTTTTGAAAGTTTATATGGAGAACTAGCTTTTGCCCGCGGCTTCGCCCACGTGAATGTCCCACGGGAATAGGTAGTGCCAGGCGTCCGGTTAAAGCCGGACATAGGTAGGCTTTTTGATTGCGTGTCCGGCCAAAATAAACGGTGTCCGGCCTGTCCGGCTTTTGTTAGGCTTTTTATGTTTCGTAAACGAGCGAGCGCCGAGCGTGGCCCGCTCCTTGCGCTCTGTCGGTATTACCAAAAAAGCTTGATTTTACGTACAATTTTTTGTCGTAAGTACCTATTAATACCGAAACAAAATCCTCAATAATGTAGGGTGTCCGGCCTTTCTACCCAAATGTCCGGCCAAACTGGCTGGTCTGTCCGGCTATTAGGTTTGGCGACCTGGCAATCCTACACGGGAACAGAGCTTTTTCCCGGAACGAAAGGCCAATGTCCGTTTCAGTACTTCTAATCTGTATGCGAAATTTCATGAAGATTTAGTAGATAAAGCGTGAAGAAGTAACAAACAAACAAATAGGTAAACAAACTCAATACAAACCAAGATTTGGTACCGATACCTAACAAAGCCCTGCTTTAAACTGTAAATCTTTGATCAACACTTTTAAACACTTTTTAATACTAGTAAACTTTTTCCAGGAGCCTACCTTCGTGATAATGGAGTTTGTCAGCTTAGGGAAACTCCAGCAGTTCCTGAGGGATTCCAGAGCTGAGAGGCACTACGGGAACACCCACGGAGGCAGCCAGTTCTTAACATCCAGAGACCTGACTCACTTCGCCTTCCAGGTCGCGAGGGGCATGGACTTCCTGAGTTCCAAGGGGGTAAGTCTTTGTAATAAGTTCAGTTAGTCATGTGACGTGCAATTTGTGGCCGCCTGTGCTAGCAGCTACTCTTTAAAGGAAGCTCAGGTGCAGGTGAGAAGACTGGATCTTGATTTTAAGACGTGTTTTGTTGATGATATTATTTACTTTGTAGGTAATAATGTAAATAAATACAAGAAAACTGCCAGGAACTTGGCTTTAACAGACGAATTTACAAATAAGCAAACAGCGGATGATCGTCGTCGTTAGTAGGTTTTATAGTTGAGATGAAATTCAAAATTTGTTAATCATCGCACTGACAGGTATCAGTGCGCGTACGTTCCAAGCAATGTTAATAAGATATGTGCGTGAACACCATTGATAAATTCTCTGTTCTCAATAAATTTTTCTTTGAAAATTTACAAAAGCTAAGTACTCGGTAGACCGACGACCTGGTGAAGGTCGCGGGACGCGCATGGATGCGGGCAGCGCAGGACCGGTCGTTGTGGAAATCCTTGGGGGAGGCCTTTGTCCAGCAGTGGACGTCTTTCGGCTGAGAGAAGAAGTACTTCGACATTTTCCGCTCTCGAGATCGTTTCCAGTCCATTTCCACTTGTTCTTGAAAATTTCGTATACGGCACATCACTATCATTGACGCATCGGTAAAAAGAGTGGTGTACCTGTTGGTTATTGTTATTACAAAGCCAGTTAAGTATTTTTTTTGCAACTCAAGTTAATTTAGAATTACGTACGACAATAGTGGACACAATGGAATTTGAATTAACAAAACCCAAACTCAAAATTAAACTTAAATTTAAAAAAATCTTGTAAAAAGTACAGTACGTGGCGTTGCTTGTGAATGTCGAAATGAGAAGAAGAAACTATAAAATTTGTAGGTAATGACATTATTAAACTTTTCGAACTTGCTGCCTTTTAAAATTGTCAGCCGTTATCCTGGACAGAGCAATATTTCGATTTTAATGGAAAGTAAATCCTATCCAAATACTATCAAGATTTGCCGACAGGTTCTTATTGAAATACGCGATAGTACCCGGGGGACGTCCTAGCAATCCACTGGATTTTCTATCTCTTCAGGATATTTTATTGATCTAAGTAGGTATATCTTGTGAAACGGTGATGATCTATATAGTGGTCAAAACGCCGGCCAGAGGTCAATAGGTCCTCATGCATTGTGCAACAGTTTGTATACCAATCTGACTTATTTATGGAAGCTTTCAAAGACCAATATTTGCTTCAGGTAAAGGAAAACATACCTACTATGGAATATTTGCATTCCAGGTGATGTTTTATCAGCTAATGTGAGAAATTTAGAACGCAATGGTAAACCACCACCGTTGTGTGTATGTTTCATTCACGTAACGACCGCAACCCTTATCTATGAGAAATTTGGCTATAGAGAGAGTGAGTTATAATCTTCTTTGAAGACTTTGGAAACTTCAGCAATGATTCCATTTAGTTTTGCCGCGGGCTAAATCGATTCCCTTTAGATTAAAGTACGGAGATTGAATTTCTACTCGTCCTTGGTTCGCTTGCTGTCTTTACGAAAACTTGTTGTGCATATTTCAACTCTATTTGTACGAAGGTACGGTTTTAAGAACTTTTGTATCTCCTTTAGTATTTGCTCATATGAAATTTAGTGTTAAAAAGTGTCGTGTTAATCTAAATCAAAGTCAACTTGCGATGTAGGTATTACATCTAATGTAAAAAATTAAGAATTAGCAAGAGAGTTATCTTTTTATCCCTTACTAGTTGGTGCTACTAACGAGTGCGGTCTGTGAGATAGTACAATACGGTCATCAGTTGCCAAATTCAAATGACAGTATTGTATGGGCTGGTATTGGCAGATGCCAAGATAACCGCAAGAAGCGGGGCTTTTCTAACAATAACCTGTGCGACTGTGGTGCGATTCAAACAATAGATCACTTCCTGACATGTCCCGACTGCCCCATTTCATGCACCTTGGAAGACCTAAACGAGGTCAAGGACAACGCAATTGCCGTGGCCACATACTGGTCTCCTCTGATCTGATATAGCCATTCTGACTCGAAAAGAAGAAGTAGAAGATTGTGCCATCTGACAGACCTCACTCGCCAATAGCGCTAACTGTACCTATATTCATTCATTTATTTATTCATTTATTCACTGTACAATATTTACAATTAATCATTATACAATGTTACATAAACCAGTATTGGTTTTTCCGAACATTGGAATCGCCAGTTTTAGTTAATTAGTTAACTAGTGAGGCGAAGAGACGTTAACCCTCATTACACTTAATTGTTCCAGATAATCCACCGGGATCTAGCGGCCAGAAACGTGTTGATAACAGAAGAGAGGACGTGCAAAGTTGCTGACTTCGGCTTTGCGAGGGACGTCGGTGGTACCCACGTGTACGAGAGGAAGAGCGACGGCCGATTGCCTATAAGGTAACCCTTTCAATCCTACTCTACACCTATCTGACTTAACATTTAGCGGTTGCCCCACGGCTCCGCTCGCAGTAAAAAGTATATCTAATATGTTTTTCATACAAACTTGTGACCGTTTTTGGTATTTTCAGTACTAATTTAGTATAATTGGGGCATCTCAGAATGATGTTAGGATAATTTTAGTACTTAACCAAATTTTAGTATAATATTGGTAGAATTTTAACTATTTTGTCTATTTTGGTATTTTTTTTTTTGTATTTTCGCATGTTTTCACGTAAAAACCCCTCTCTCCCTCCTCCCGAAAATTTCTTCCATTGAAAGTTTCGGAATTCCTCGGGTTTTTAAGAAATTTTTCCGTTCTCGTGAATATTTCCAAGAAAGTTTCCCCTTTTTCCTTGAAACACATCACTACCCGTACGCTTCCTTCTTTTGCTCCTCCGCACAATTGTCCCGTACGCGGCCTTTTTTTTTTGCTCGTCCGGTTAAGTTTTGAAAAGATTATTCGGATTTATTATTGAAATGTGTGTTTTATGTAGCACACGTATTACTGGAAATAATGTTAGTACAATTTTGGTATTTTTGAATTTTGCTTTTTAGTATTTTTTTGTACTGACAGCACTATGTTTTGGTATTTTGACAAATTTTGAAACGTCACACATTGACCCCCATTTCAGGCCCTTGGGGGTTGATTTAAAAAAAATGTACGTTTTGTTTGACCCCGTGCCTAAAGTAACTAGGTGTACATTTGTACAATCAGGTTCTTACCAATATAGCACCATGGAGGCTTATCATATATCAAGGTACGGATATTTGAAAATTCTCAATTCAAATCAGTTAACAAAATCAGATATTTTATTTCTGGTACTTTAAAAATATCTCGTACCTTGCCGTCATTTCTATTAAAAGTTCTCTATTTAGAACGCTACGGCGAAAATTGTTTTGTTACATTTTTGATATTCTTCGACTTTGACATTTCGACATGATTTGTTTTTCTTATCTTATTTTTCCTTACCTTAAAATCCGACTGATGTACCAACGAAAATTGAAAATTAGAAATTCAAGTCAACAATACAATCTTTTAATACCTACATTTATTTATTTCACAAGATATTTCGCGACTGCCCAAAAAAGTGTAATGTTTGCAAGTGGGCTTCTGTCAGTCGGTTAACAACCTATTTATTGGCCTAATATTATCTTAGGTTATTTATTTTGATGCAAAATGATTGCTTTTCTTTAGTCTAGAAAGTTACTCACTTATACTAATTTATTATTTTATGAATAAGCTGCGGCTTTGGCTTCGCTCCCGTGGGAACTACGGGATACAAAAGATCCTACCAATTGTTCCAGGTTTTTCTCGACCCCCCGTATCTTATTTCATGTAAAATGATCAAGCAATTCTTGAGTTTTAAATGGTATAACTAATCTGACTTTGTTTCCATATACCTATACATTATTATTTTATTCTTCCATGTTGATCGGGGAGCAAGGAAAAAAGAAAGAATGTGCCAGCTCCTACTCTTCCCGCATAGATTGTAAAAGTCAATCAAGGGAAAGGGCTTTCCAATCATAAGCGATGGGCTAGCAACCTGTCACTATATCTGAATCTCCATTCCACCAATAAGCTTGTTAGTGGGTACTACTATGTTTAGCTGGATAGTGTCCAGCTAAACGTAGCCGAGTCTCACCGCTCTCAGCTCTGTCTACCCCGTAAGGGATAAAAACGTGATAATGTATTGTTTAATTAACTTTCAGATGGATGGCGCCCGAGTCTCTTTACGATGATATCTTCAGCGTCAAGTCGGACATATGGAGTTTCGGCGTTCTCCTGTGGGAGATCGTAACGCTAGGCTCTACTCCTTACCCTGGCTTATCAGCCGGAGATGTCATGAGGAAGGTGAGTACAAAAAAGGAACTTCCCTACCAGATATTAAGGGAAGTAAATAAAAGTAGGACTGTTGATGTTCTGTCTGTTATTAACAGATATAAACATATTATGTTCTTGAACGTGAGTCCATTGTCCACAACTAGCTGTTCCACGCAACTTCGTTTCCGTGAGAATTCCGGATAACCTTAAATGTGGCTATAATATACAGAAAGTTTTTTTATCGACCTGGTAGTTTTAGATATTAGCGCGTTCAAACAAACTCTTCAGCTTTAATATAGATGTATATCTAAATGTTACGCCTTCGATCTCAAATTTTTCCATTTTTCTTAATCATAACTAATTAATCCAAATAGATTTTTTTAAAGATATGAACCTATGATATTAGACCCCAGACACTTCACATAGATTCCCCATTTAGGATAGTAAATTGTCTTTTCCTATATAAGTACTCGACATTTTTCACCACAATGACGTATGATATCATAGGAAAAATACGTGACCAGGTTTGAATGATGGAGTGTTCAAACAAAAAATATTCTCATTCATACTCGTGGTGTGTGACGTCATGTGATCCTGTCGCATAAAAATTCTATTGTACGCAGACCTTTAGGACCGTACTTACTTCATTTTTTACGATTACGAACCGCGAACAAGGAAATAGAACCCTCATAAAATCGTCTTTGTTTGTCTAAGAGAAAAAGTTTATTCCTTGTAGTAAGTAACATAAAAACTCGACTGCGAAAAAGTGAAGAATTGTTAAATGTTAAGAAGAAAACTTCAGTTTACTTCAATTAAGATTTATATGTTATTAATAAAATGATATGATGCGACCTCCTCTTTTCTACCAAGTTGCTGTGCCCGACAGGGTCCATAAATGTACCTACTATCATTTATTTGTCACCATAGCAACTTTATGGATGCAATAAAATATTGAATATTGAGAACGAACCAAGGGTCTTTCGTCCTTAGCCGTAGTGTAATATCTGACCTCTGAGCAAACGCTTACGCACATTGGTCAAGTAAAAGGGTTTGTCTATCAAGTTATAGTTAATTAATTTCTTGTATTATTTGAAGAATTTTATTGTTGTGGAAGAGCGAAATATCCTAATACAGGCATTAAATATATACGGACAAATCACACAGATTGAGTTAGCCCCAAAGTAAGTTCGAGACTTGTGTTATGGGATACTAACTCAACGATACTATTATCTATATATGTATTTTATAACAAATACATATATAGATAAACATCCAAGACCCGGGTCAATCTGAAAAAGATCATTTTCCATCTTGACCCGACCGGGGATCGAACCCGGGACCTCCGGTGTGGCAGTCCGGCGAGATGACCGTTGGGCCACGGAGGTCGTCAGTGTTTTGCCTAAAAGGATATTTCAAACTCTATTTCTTGTAATGAGGAATCTTTTTGATGAAATAAAGACAATTTTAATTTAATTTAATTTTAATTATGTAAAGCACACGCTTCCCAGACTTCTGTTACACAATTTTGTCCCTTTTTTATGAAGTCACTCGATTGCAGGAAAGCGAGGGGAAAGCTAGACATTATCGAATAATCCTGTACCTAAATGTTTTTTTTTTTATGTTTGAAAATTCCAAATCCCTAACATCAATCATGAAACTCATGAATATGATTTTCACGCCTTTTCCCCAAATATCGAAATGTATTTTCAGGAAATTTCTGTTAACATTTCTAATGCGTTTTTAAGGGTGAAGGAAAATCCTTGATACCAATCAATTAATTTATTGATGAAAATGTACCTATTTAATTTTCAACAGTAGTCTGTTGTTTTACCACCTGAAAATACGGGAAACGCGTTTCAATATTTACAAACCAGAACAAATAGTCTTTATTTCCGGGAGTTTATTTTTATTGTCAGTTTGCATTCATTTTACCCATTTTTTGTTGTGGTGGTGATTTTAATAAAAGGCTGTTAAAATTTGAGAGCCTTTTCCCGAGATGAAAAGTACCCTATGTCCTTCTCAGTACTTCGAACTATGTGTATGCGAAATTTCAGAAAGATTGGTTCAGTAGGTAAAGCGTGAAAAGGTAACAAATAATTAAACAAACTCACTTTTGCATTTATAATATTAGTTAGGATTAATTAATTAGAAATAATAATCAGGTACGATTCGGGGTGGCCTTTTCGACTAAGTTTTTATAACTGTAATAATTTGACTGTATTTTGTGTAATTGAACCAATAAATAATAATGGTTTACAATGTTATTTTTATTACTTTCCTGGATTAGCAAACATTGATAGTTTCATGGAAACGTTGAATTCCACAGGTGCGAGACGGGTATCGCCTAGAAAAACCAGAGCATTGCCGTCGGGAGCTTTACAACATCATGTACTACTGCTGGGAAGCCGAGCCCCCAGGTCGACCTGACTTCAAAGAGGTCGTCGCCATGTTGGAAAGACTGCTTTGCACCGAGACAGATTATATAGAGCTCGAGAGGTTCCCGGACCACTCGTATTATAACCTGCAAGAAATTGATGGGGAGAAGGTTTGAAGGTTAGAAAGGTTTTTATTATTCTTTGGTAGAGGTTCCCGGACCACTCGTATTATAACCTGCAAGAAATTGATGGGGAGAAGTTTTGAAGGTTAGGAAGGTTTTCATTATTCTTTGGTACCTTCTAGTAAATAAGCTAAAGTTATAGGCAGATTTTTGACTCTTGTATGAAGATACGAGAATATCAAAACATGTTCGCTTGCCAGAAACATAGCCCATGTCACTCGGAGCATTGCAAGGAATACCTTTCACATCAAAATCTGTTAAGCCGTTCAGGACTTATGGTGGAATAAAGAAACTTGTTATATATAAACCCTGAAAACATAAAACTCCTTTTTAGGTCAGTCGTGTAAAAGAAAATTTACCAACATATTTTATGTTTTTCCGCCTATTCTAGAAACAGATTAATGTTTAATCAAAACTGGATAAAATTAGAAACATTAAGTTCTAGCATGGGCCTAGGACTTTGTTTCCATGGGAATTTCACGAAATCCTATCTTAGTGAGTGCACTACTAGGTAGTGTAGTGACACTACCTAAGGAAACTACAATCCTATATGCCAAATTTCAGCTTCCTACGTCCAGTAGTTTTGGCCGTGCGTTGTCTATCAGTCACTCAAGAAGAAATTTATACAGGGTTATTTTGAAACCATTGTCCAAATTTTCGCAGCAGATTTGGTTGATGAAATTGAGCAAGTTTCCAAAAAATCTATGTCAAAAAATGAATAACATTTTTTTGCTTCCCATACAAATGGTCGATCAGCTGATGGGGCTTAGTATGGAAAGTTGAAATTTTATGTTATTCTTTTACTATAAATTTCTTTCGGACGTACCTAGTTGAACGGTCTCGTCGGTTCAAGATTTTAAGCAATTAAAACACTTATTTAAAATAATAATGTTTCGTCAGCTTCTGGTCAGTCTGCTTTGTATTGCTGTCCTGTCGGTCGATAGTCTCTTTTTTTCCTTGTCCGTCAGAGGTCATAGAGTCCGTCCATAGTCAAGTCAGTAAGGAGGCTGAACGCCACTACACTAGTTGTATTCCAAGTACTGAGCATATTGTAAAACTTTGGCCAGTAGTTACAAAATAACCCTGTATAGGTAGGTCTTATATTGATTGATGGGAAAGATAACATTACTCAGGTATTGAAACTTGCATTGATTTTCATATAAATACCTAAGTAATATAAAATGTACAATTAGAATATCTGATTTAAGAAGAAAATCTTGAAAAATTTTTTTTTGCAGATCACAGTTCGAGATAAATCTACCGGGACTGAGGTCGGTGGGACTATATTAGTAAAAGGATGAGTCATCCATCATACATCCAGCGACGACCTCCCAAAGGACCAGACGCGGGAATCAAAGTGCTGAGTGCTTTATTTTATTCACTGACTAAAGTTGTAGGCTTTTGCCTCATACTAATGTGTCAAAAGTGTTTTAGGGCGAAAAACATTCCTATTTACTCTTTTGGTTCAAAAAGATCAAAGATTTGTAAAGTACCTTCGTAAATTTAGCAATAACTCAATTTTTTACGAAGTAGAATTGCGAGAATACTGAGATTGTTGTAATTTTGACTAGATTTTAAGTTTATAGTAACTAGTCCATAGACGTTAAGTTGGATTTAAAATTTATTTTTTCCTTTAGCATAAAATAGCATAAAAATGTGATTTACATATTATCACAAAATTTTTTGCTTTTTTTTTGCCATCACAAAAAATGTCTATTAATTTTGAGGAAATTAATCATATTATACTCCACGTTTATTTCGTATTTACTTCATTAAAAAATAACTTAATATATTTAAAAAATAATAAATGTAAATAAAACGAATTGGGTTTTCAAATTTATCTTCATTAGGTAGCTTCTGTAAATCTCAATTTGTGGAACTTTATTGACCTTCAATTAGCTATTTTTAAAATTAAAGATAAAATTTTGGTCCTATAAGTCTGCCTCGTGATGAATTATATTATCCTACTAGCGACCCACCCCTGCTTCGCACGGGTATATAGTCTACCTATTAACCATCCAAAAGAAATTATCTAAATCATAGTGAAAACTTCATCAAAATCAGTTGCGTAGTTTAAAAGATCTAAGCTTACAGACGCGGAATGCGACTTTATTTTATCGAAGCAGTTTTAAATTTTGGGCGTCTCATTTTGATGTCAAAGTTAATTGAACCAAAAAAACACAATACCCTCTTCCAAAATAATACCCTTTTTTCGCCAAAATAAATTTGTTTTATACTATGTAACGATATGTAGGTCGAAGCAATTTTAAATTTTGGGCGTCTAATTTAATGAATAAGTTAACTGAATCCAAAAAGGAAACAACACCCTTTTTTCCACCATCGAAATTGTTTACTTCACGAATTCATACAAAACAATCGATCAATTTCGACGTTTTGTTTACCAATTTTGTTAGAAAATTATTTTTTTCTTAAATTTTATTTATATTGTTAACAGAAAATTAATTACATTTGCCAAAAATGATCAATCTATCAGGAGGATTCTATAACATTATATGTAGGTAATACAATTCATACTTCCATGTGCAAACATAGACCAGTTAAAGTTTTATTATATCAATTTATATTCGACCAAATCTATCATCATTATTGTAGAATAACTTTATGTCTCAGTATAATTTTGTATTTATATAAAACATTTAAGTGTAAATTTTGAACGCATGTAAATATAATAATGGAATAAGTGAACAATACAATAAAAGTGATTCGTTTTTTATTGAAAATATTTGTTTTATTCTTTACTATCTATGTATTGCCCGCGTATTTCGTTTTTTATCAATTTACCCTTCTGAAATGAAATGAAAACTGTTTTTTCACTTCTCATGCTCTGAAAGTGCTTATTTGTGCAGGATATAGGCTGCACAAAATCGAATTTTGTGCACAAGGGCATTAACGTATCTACTCATAAATGTATCTATATTAAGGCATAGAAAATGAGCCATACAGCCAAACACGATAAAAAGTTCATAGATAGAATTTGTTATTTTATAATATTTACTTATTTTTTTTTTTGCCTTATGTGTTTTTTGAAACATAAAAGATATTAAAATTTCAAGTACAGTATGTTATTTAATTAATTTAAGAATATTATTACAAAATTAATTTAATAGTAGGCTGTATAGACTGCAGCCCAAGCCTAATATCAGTGTCGTAAGATGAAAAAAAAATAAAGCTGCGGGAAACAGCTCTTCTTTTTTCGTGCGTTTATTTGGTTTTATTTCCTCGCAATCGAAGTGAAAAGCAGAGTTTATACCTCGTCCACAAAACAATTTTTATCTTCGACATTACTATCAGCTAAAAGTCTCGGATAAAAATGGTTCGTTTTGTGCACTTGTTGTAATATTCACTATATTTAAATAGGCTTATAAATAGCACTTTAAAATCGTCATAATATACTTAGTTAGTTGACGTGTTCACGGATATACAGTTTCATTTGTAGTAAGGTTACTCCCTCCTTGGGAGAGGCCTTTGTCCAGCAGTGGACGTCTTTTGGCTGGCTGAGAGAAAGGGTTACTACCGCCTCCAAAGCGCAATTGGAGAAGAGGCGGCGCAACAAACTCCACTGCTGCATCTTACATGTCTTCTTACAGGCGAAGTTTCCAAAATTCATTTTCTTGGTGCTCACTTACGCTGAAGTTCGGTCAAAATCGTTCATTCTCACACGTTTTTCGATTTTCTTCGTTCAGCGGTTTCATATCTGCGTCCATATCAATCAGTCAGTGTGCAATGTTATTATTATAATATCTTCTGTCTATCTCATTTTGAATTTTTGTGCATCTCAGATGCAGTTAGTACTAAAAGTAGGTGCTCTCATATAGAAATTAGATATCCTTCTATCTATCGTCCTAAATATTACCTAGTGAATTCCAAATTCGTATTAAATTATCGATTAATTTTCAAAAAATATTATTTGTCTAAAAATTACCTCACATGCACATTTGCAAACATTTCATAAAAATAGTAGATAAGATAAGTAGGTAGTTAGAATTGTATACCTAACCAACTAATACAATCCATTTGATTATGTATCACAAGTAGAGAGCTTACAAGATACAACCTTGGAACAAGATGCAAGTGATTAGTTGATTAGCTACGTGAATAACTGTAATCAGAAGGTGATCAGCTTTGTATAGCGTAGAATGATTGGATCATTGTGCATCAAGGTTACACAGGGTGAATTCTTAATTATTGGCGTCCTTTCTACTAGTAAAATATAGTATACTAGCTTTTGCCCACGGCTCCGCCCTCGCTTATGTTGATCCCTTGGGAACCGTACTTTTTTCCGGGATAAATGATAGCCTATGTCCTTCTCTGGACCCCTGGCTATGTGTATGCAAAATTTTATGGCGTTCGGGTAAATTGATAAAGCGTGAAGAGGTAACAAACAAACAAACAAACTCACTTTCGCATTTATAATATTACTTAGGATTAGGATAGTATAGTAGTAGATTATGAGCAACTTTTTGTATGTGGCCGACTCATTTCAACTGAAAAAATCAGCTGTTCCATACATTTGAGCGAGTAGGTAATTGTAAAATTGTATGGAACAACTGATTTTTTTTTCGGTTGGATTTTGTCGGTCCCATACATAAAAATGCTCATAATCATGAGTAATGTTTTTGAATTCACCCTGTTTTGAAAGGACGTTGGTTGAAAGCGCACTTTCTGTTTTTTGTCACCCGTAATATCACATCACAAAAGGAAACCATAAACCAACAGAAAGTTTATTGAAAGTTCAACTTCATTTTACAAATTGCATGACCGAACTTAATATGAGGCGGAAATGTTAAACTTCCCGCCTTTCTTCTCATTTAAAATACAAATAAGAGAGAGAAGTACATTTCCTTCGACTGCGGAGAAAATTAAAAGTCGACAGCTGTAGGTGCTTACTTCGTTACTTCCAGATTAAATCTCAAGTTGAGGCTTTATATTTCTGCGCTCGGTTTATTTTTAGATTAGTCTCTTTTTAGGGTTCCGAAGTAATCAAGGAACCCTTATAGTTCCGTCATGTCTGTCCGTCCGTTCGTCCATCCGTCCGTCCGTCCGTCTGTCCACAGGTTATCTCAGAGACTACTAGTACTACAAAACTGTAATTTTGTATAGATATACATAGTTATTACGCGTAGTTAACTGTAAAATAAAATTACAAAAAAAAATTTTTTTTGGGGGCCTCCCCTACACCTAAAGTGGGAATGTTTTATTTTTCTTTCGATTGCATCGTGTGGGGTATCATTTGATAGTTCTTTTAAAAATATTATAAGTATGTGAAGACCATTTTTTGTTTTAGAAATCCGTTTGCGAAATATTGAACTTTAAAGTTCTAAATTTTGTTAGAGTCAAGTGTGTCCCTCGAACAGGAAAATGGTGGAGGGTGGATACATGAAAAAAGTTAGAATAAGTAGCAAATATAAGTATAATGAATTTAAAAGGAAAATTATCACGTCTATGTAGTCTTACACGTTAATGAGTAATAGACGATAAACTTACAAAATTGATTTTAGTAGGTATGAAAAATATTCGTAGGAAAAATTTTCATTCTATATGATGGTATATAAAAAAAAAAAAAAAAATACTTAGGTTATTTTCATTAGTTATATAAAACTGGAAGCAAATTTATATAAGTTCATGTGTGAGCAATTCTACAGGACAGGTAAGTACTTTCGGAACCCTACATTGCGCGTGGCCCGACACGCACTTGACCAATTATTTATATAGCTATTTATGTCCAACTGCTGGGCAAAAGCCTCCCCTAATTCGCTCCACTCATCTCTGTCTTTAGTCTTTTCCGTTCAGTTCTTATCAAATCCCTTCAAATCATCAGACCATCTCGTTCTGGGTCTCCCTCTCTTCCTGTAACCATCAGGTGGAATCCAGTGAGTTAGATTTTGAGTGTTTAATTGACTTTAGTCGTATAAAAAATAAAATTAGAATAAGTATCTACCTAATAAAATAGATGTATTTGCAAAGAACAACGCGGACTCCGAGCGGACGCTGCGGAAGTCCTTGTTGCTTGAAGGGCTTGAAGAAAGAAATTAATCCTTTTTACAAACGATAGATCCATAGATATGATAAAAAAAAAATATTTTTAAAAAACATAGACTTAAATTAAATACTCAACACTAGAAAATTTATCTCTGTGTTTAAAAATTATTCATCACACTTTATGGATAATTCATCGAAATCCGTCCAGTAGATTTTGCGTGATTGAGGAACAAACATCCTCACAAACTCACATCCAAACTTTCGCATTTATGATATTAGTATCATTATAAGTTTATGCTTACCAAAGAGTATTAATTGTCAATGTCATTCCAAGGGAGAAAGTCATCAGTAATGACAAGCCTAGGATTATCCAAGTGCAAAATAAATAAACAAACAGAAGATTAAATGATTATTGCATGGAGCATTCCACGAATTATTTTTTGTTGTTATGTTCTTCTCGGCTGTCCAGTTATTTCGTACTATGGTAATTTATTTTTCTATTTCAGTCATTTATTTTCTTTCTCTGTTTTACATTTTAAAAATATATGAGTGGGGTATTCATCATACCCACGCTACTGGGGTTGACGGGCTACACGCCAATGAAGGAAATATTCTCACTACTCATAGTATATAATAAGGAAAGTAAATTAAGTATATTTTAATCTGTATTGTAAAAGGCTCAGAATTTCTATAGGTATTCATCAGTACTGAGTGTACTGACAAAAATTTATAGAAAAAATGTAAAAAAGTAGCCCTCTTACCTCAGAATACCTATAGAAATACCAATACAGATTTAAATATACTTAATTTACTTTACTATACAGATTAAAATATACTTAATTTACTTGACTTACTTAATTTTAGCTGAAACTTTAACAATGAAACATTTGTTACTATATTTATAACAGGAATAAAGCTTCAAAACATGATACAATTTTGATTGATTATATAAAAACGCAAGGATCACGAAACCATTGTCAGATTTTCTAAAAAAGTATTGTACTTTAGATACAACAAGGGCCAAGGGTCGATTAATTAGGTCTTCTGTTTTGTTCACTTGTAAAGTACAATTAACAAGATTTTGATGTTCTTTATCAACAAATAGGTTTGTTAATAAAGAAGATTTAAGAAAACCTTTGGATACATCTTTAAAATTACGGGCTGATTGGGGTCGTCATTGATTTTTGATCTTTTTGACGACCTCTGTGGTGTAAGAAATCTAAGGTTGGAATCCTAGTGAGGGCAAATATTAGTACATACTTATTTTCGATAGTTATTTGCCTGTATTTCAGAAAATTTAAATATTTCTATAAATACCACAGCGAGTTGAATTCGGGACGTGATTCTTTTTTTTAATTTCATACATGTCGTAAATAACTTTTAGTTATCAGTATTTTTAAGCGAAAATTTCGGTAGTTTCTGGAACGTGTGCAGGAAGCTTGTAATAAAGTTCCTGTGTCGACTAATACGAGCGGCAACGTCAGCGTAAAACTTAGTGCACGTAGTTCTTACTTTGGTAACTAATTTCATTACCATCTCACCTGACTAGGTAAAAATATAAAATTAAAGTAACAATTTTGGATATCTAGACGGTCTACTATTTTACATTTTCTAAATAATTCTAATTCCTTTGCCCAGCAGTGGGACACAAGACCTATAGGCTAGTAAAAAAAAAAAGTAATTCTAACAATTCTGCCTTCAAAACATGCATGCTAGCTAAAAAAAATATTACACTCTAAAATAAAAATGTATTTCCAATGACGAAAGAAAAATCTCTTTGTAAAGCAAAACCCAAAGAGAAAATTAAATAAATACACTTCAAAAACTCTAAAAATAGTTTCTCATATAACACAAAACCAGATGAGAAATTAACACAAGCTTTTAGTGAAATTATTCGTAGTTGGAGCAGAGCATTATAATGACAGACTTATGTGCCCACTCGTTCAGACAAGGCTCATTATCTTGCTTCGAAAAATGAGTTTGTCGACGTTACATCTATTCTGCCAACCTTACACCTATTTTGCTGTACAGCCCGTTTTAAATTCAGTCTGAAAATAATGACTCGCTTATATAGCATCTTTCGTATTTTTCTAAAATAATTCGGACGATTTAGGCCCTTAAAAATTTCTATCCATAGTCGTGCGTAAAGCAGTTTTCAGTTTTTAAAAGTTGTGTGAAATCGTTACAGATAGTATATTGTGATACGTGTGAAAAAATTAAAAAAACCGAACAAGAAATAATCTTGATAGGTATCTATAATTAGGTAGAAACTTACGCGCGTTTAGCGTTTTCATATAATTAGGTAGAAACTTACGAAAAATTAATCATTCTATAGAGAATATAATATGGAATAGGCTTTTAGAGGAACTAAAGTAAGTGCAGTGAGTTGTTAATTATAAAGAAATAAAGAAGTGTTGCATATCTATACATATAATAAAACAGTAATCTATACATATAATAAAACAGTAAAAATATTTTGTCTGTACATTTAGTATTTTTGACTAAAATGGATAGAGGGACACTTAAAAAGAACAATAGAAAGCAAAAAAAATTTTTTGGAATTTCTTGTCTGTCTGTCTGTCTGTCTGTCTGTCTGTATGTATGTACGCGTTTCACGCAAAAACTACTGGACGGATTTGAATTTTTTTTTTTTTTTTTTTCCTATTCTTAACATATTTACTAATGTTAAATACGCTAATATCATTACAATCTAGCCTGATTGCAGGCTAATGAGTAATTTTACATTGAATAATTTTATAAAGTTCGTAGTATAAGAATGTGTCCATCGGCACTTTTCTTACTGTCTCTATTTAAGGGGAGGCACTTTGATCATGTGTCTTTGTTTACACTTATATTATTTCACTATCACTATCAAATTGTTTTTTGTTATCACTGCACTAAATCACATGGTTTAGTCCTTTTAAGTCTTCTTACTATGTCCGTGGTGTCGAGAAGCTGGATAGCCTCAACATTCACATGGTGAAGCAGTCTATGTTCATGAGCTTCAGCATATTTTTTTATTACATCACTAACTAACTGTACATTAAGGTCCCGGTGTAGGTCGTTATTTCTTATGTACCTGTAGCTGTATGCCATAAGTCCATACTGGCATAAGGACTTGTTTATATAAAAGTAATTTATTGGGTACCGACAATGTGGATTGTTTACCAAGTAGCCAATACATCTTGTGGAATCTAAAGTCTAGTTCCGCTCGCTTCTTTTTAACTTGAGCTTTCCAGCGAAGCTTCGCGTCGAGCGTCATGCCTAAGTATTTAGCCGAATTTGCGTATGGTATTCGATTCTGGTTTATAACTATGGGGTAGTATTGTTCGCGTTTGTTTGTAAAATTGATATGGATCGACTTGGTTTCATTTAGTTGTATCCGCCATCGCTTTGTCCAATCGTGGACTTTATTAACAGCTATTTGGACCTTCTCTGCTGCTTCTGCGTGAGTACTTCCTACCGCCATTATGGCGGTATCATCAGCAAAGGTCGCAATAGTGTTGCTATCGTCATAAGGAATATCAGAGGTGTATAAAAGATACAGGACCGGACCTAAAACACTACCCTGAGGTACTCCAGCTTTTATTTCTTTAACTTCAGAATAAGCTTCTTCTTGCCGTACTCTGAATACTCTATCCGATATGTACGATGTTAATATATCGGTATAGACTTTGGGAAGAGATCTTTTTATTTTTATAATGAGGCCTTCGTGCCATACCTTATCAAAAGCTTGTGCTACGTCTAGAAATACAGAAGAACAGACTTGTTTTTCCTCAAGAGATTTCTCAATAATATTTGTGATTCTATGTACTTGGTCTATAGTAGAGTGCTTTTCTCTGAAACCAAATTGATGTCCTGGTATTAAGTTGTTAGCCTCTATAATAGGTTTCAATCTTTTTAGTAACAATTTTTCGAATAGTTTTGACATGACAGGCAACAAGGAAATTGGCCTGTAAGACGTTGCTTCACTTGGTGGTTTACCAGGCTTAGCTATCATAATAACTTCTGCCACTTTCCACAAATCTGGTACATATCTTAGCCTAAGTGCAGCATTAATAAGATGAGTAAGTTTAACTAAGGCTTTTCTCGGAAGATTGTGCAGAACTTCTCCTGATATCAGATCAAAACCAGGGGATTTTCTGGGATTGATGTTCTGTTTAATTTCTCTTTGGACTTCTCTTGGAGTAACAAGTTTAATATTTGTGTCATCATCTGTGATATAATTAATTTCTTCAATAGTTGTTTCTACAGTTTCCTGAGGCCTATTAGGTTTAAAAATTTCCTTCAGGTGTTCAGCAAATATTGAAGCTTTTTGCTCGTTAGTTACTGCCCACTTTCCATGTGCAGTCTTTATTGGTGGTATTTGTTCTGCTGGACTTTTCATATGCTTTGTGGCTTTCCAGAGTGAGTAATCTGTATTACGACTATTTGTCAGCTTTTGGAGATAATTATTTGCACGCTCATCCACATGATTTTGGATTCTATTTTTAAGTTGTTTTGTGAGTTTATTCAACTTTTTCTTGTCATCTGGACATCTAGTCTGATGCCATCGATTTCGTTGCTTTCTTTTTTCGGCGATAAGTTTCGTAATTTCGATGGGGTATGTATTTTTGAAAATTCTTTTTTTAAAGTAGGTGTATTATTCCATGCAGAATGCTGTATTAGCTTGACAAATTTTTCTAAATCTATGTTTAACTGTTCTGGGGTCTTCAATGGTGCTCTAAGATCGATATTCTTATCTAACTCTAATTTAAAGCTATCCCAATCGGTATATTTATTAACTAAAGTTGCGATAGGCTTCTTATGTACTAAATTCTCGTTTATTTCTAAGTATATAGCTGAATGATCAGAGTTCAAATCATAGCTCTGATCAGTTCTTATATAGTTTGACGAAATATTTTTGTAAATAAAAAAATCAATTAAGTCAGGTATTTTAAGAGGGTCCGTTGGCCAATATGTAGGAGATCTTGTAGACGCAACATCACAATTAAATTCTGTAATGGCACACATAAGTTCTCTTCCTTTTGTATTCGTTAAACGGGAGCCCCAATGAGTATTTTTAGCATTGAAGTCTCCTCCGAGTATGAACCTCTCATCTAGAGATTGTAATATATCAAGATACTTTTCTTTACGTATGGTATGCCTAGGTGGGGAGTATATTGCTGCCACCGTGATTGGATACCTCTTTGTATTTAATCTAACTGCTATACATTGCACCTCTGGCATTTCATGCTTGCAATATTCTTGATGTTGGATACTTTCTTTAATGATAACGGCACTGCTACCATTTCCTTTATTTTCTGGATGGAGAGCATGGTAAATCTTATATCCTTTAAACTTAATATGCGATTGTTTGGTAAAGTGTGTATCTGATACAAGACACACATCAATGTTTTCTATATCAAGGACTACTTGCAATTCATTTTTGTGCTTTAGTAGTCCATTGCTATTCCATGCCATGATTTTAAGATTGTTCATCATTTTCTGTTTTTAGGAATAGCTACTTTAGTGCTATTTTCTATTTTTTTCAAACGCTCATCAAATAACGACATTAACTTCAGTATTTCATCTAACTTACTCATATTTGTATCGGTTTTATCTATGTGCTGAGAGCTTGTGGCGTTTTTTGCAGCAGTTTGGGCTTAATATTTGTTTTAGACTGGCTAGCCGGTTGAATGGTGGGTGTTGGTTTTTCTTGAGGACCAGTGGGTTTTTTAACTACTTTATTCCTTATTTTTTGAATTTCTTTGGCTATCGTGCAGCCTCTATAGTTAGCAGGATGTGCTTCTCCACAGTGCACGCATTTTGGCTTTTCTGCTGCTGGTTTTTTGCAATCTTTAGTAAGATGTCTTCCTGTGCATTTGACACATCTTGGCTCTTTGGCACAGTACGTTTGAGTATGGCCGTAAGCCTGACATCTTTTACATTGTGGTATGAGTTTTGGTGATTTTAGTGGTTGTATATCAACCATACAACCTAAAATTGATTTAATATTGTAAATTTTACTAATTTCCTCTCTGTTACTAAAGGACAACATGAACATATTCAGCGGTTCTTTAGTTTTATAGCTCAGTTTGTTGACTGCATCTTCAATCTGTAGGCCCTTTGACTTGAGATCTTCAATTATTCTCTCAGGCTTACAAGTCGCTGATAACTTTTTTGCCATAACTCTAATTGGCCTTTCCTGTTTATTTTCGTAGGTATGCCAAAGACAATTATTAGCTGATATAAGCTTAACGATGTTTTTATATGCTTCTTCATTGCAAGCATTTATTTTCACGCTGTCACCACTCAGTAATTTTACTGTGAAGGTGCCGGCTGACATTTCTCTTGATAGAAAGTCGTAAAAATTTTGATAATTATTGACGCCATCAACTATTATTGGTGGCGGTGTTGGGCTTTTTTTTGCCTTCTCTAATTTGGGACTAACCTCTTGTGGTGAGAGTGTGGGTGACATATTCAATTTTCTTTTTTTCCTTGATTTTGTTCTTATCCACTCTGTTTCTTTGGCTAGCTCTTCCTCGTCGGTACCATAGTCGACTTGCGACTGCGGGGGGACATCTACGTTTTGCGCTAGTGTGGTTGTAGCTTTAGATGCAACAGCACATTGAAGCTGCTGTTGAAGAATTGAAATTTGACTTTTTAAGTCTTCAATAAGGCTTTGCTGTTTCAATCGTTCTTCTCTTTCTTCTTTAAAACGGTCGAGTAAATACCGTTCCGTTTCGGTTTTAATTTCTATTTTCTTAGTTGGCGTATTCATTGTTAAGGCAAATGAGAGAGCGTCGCCTTAACAATATTAGTAATAAATGGTAAACATACCGAGCGAAGTGACGATCTAGGTCATTGCTGGTCGGCCACTCATGACGCGAACGATGACGGTATTTTGCTGCGTTAGCACTTTACACGGCACGCGCGGTCAGGTGTGACACAACTGATCTAATCGAACATTGAATGATCACTGACGGATTTGAATGAAACTTTTTTTGTTGTATAGCTATTAAGCCTGGGCATCATATAGGCTATAATTCATTTTGAAAACTGGAACACCTGATGAAGAACCATAACAGAACAGCTAAACTATAAGTAATATGGAAATGGTGCCTTAACAAAAATCGTTCAACCTGATGAGCATTTTCTGCTGACGTATAAAAATTTAAGATCTGGAACATCTGATGAAAAGCTCCAAGAGACCAGCTACACAATAACATATATGGAAATGGCGCCTTAGCAAAAACTGTCCGACCTGATGAGCATTTTCTGCTGACGTATAAAAATTGAAGATCTGGAACATCTGATAAATAACTGCAAGAGACCAGCTACACTATAACATATATGGAAATGGCGCCTTATTAAAAGTCGTTCAACCTGATGAGCATTTTCTGCTGACATATAAAAATCGAAGATCTGGAACATCTGATGAAAAGCTCCAAGAGAGATTTTTCATCTAAGCGAAACTCACGCGGGCGAAGCCGCGGGCGACAGCTAGTTTGGTATATTGGTGCAGAAAAATTTAAATAGTCGCATTTACTTAATTTAATCCGAGGCCGAAAGCTAGTAAAAGAAATATATATTCTTTATTGAGTTACCACGTGCCCATAATTGAGTGAAGATTTAATAAATTTACCGTCCAGCAACATGGCCGATTGAGCTTCCGATATTTTTTAATATGATTACCTACCTCCAGGCAGGTCTGAAAATAAATTGCGTGTTTTTTCATTAATTTTATCTGCTTTATGGTGAAAGTGAAATTCAGAAATACCATCCTAGTCTATCGTCTATTTGGAGAATCCCGTTGATTTTTATGCTAAAATATGCAAATTAAATAAATAAATAATAATTGAATAAGTAAATAATGCACTTTTTAAATTATAAATTTGAATGCGTCCGACCTCTATCTTGCCTGATGGGAAGCAAAGACGAGGTCTAGGGTGGTACACGCAAACTCAAAATATGACTATTCACTCTTACCTTGAAAATCCCTAAATTATATTTATCCAGAAACAGCTTATTATAAGCCCTTTTATTATATTGCTCATAAACGAATAAAAAATACAAAGTAGCAAAATGAGAAAACATTTTTATGATTGGAAGTCCAATATAATAAAAGGTGTTTTAAAATTTTTACTTTTAAAAACAGACAATATTATTTTTAAATGTTTAGGCGAAATGCAGGACCAGACAAGCCCCAGAGCCAACACGCTTTTGGACGACGCGGATGACATCCAGAAGCAACTGGAGAATGAAGCCATGGACCGCTTTAAGTTTGGAAGAGTAAGGCTTTGTTTCCACAGAATGAGTAGATATGTGTAAAAATTTACACATTGTATTCTAATTTTTTAATCAATTAGTAGGTACGTTTATTTGCTTTTAATGTAGGTAGATGGTAGGTAGGTACAGAAAGGTATTCATCATCGACAGAAAGAAAGGTATTAGGTACTTAAATTGTATGTTCCTAGTTTATCCTCTTTACCTACTCGGTATGCTAAATGAAATTAATTAT
This sequence comes from Ephestia elutella, assembly GCA_018467065.1. NCBI lineage: Eukaryota > Metazoa > Arthropoda > Insecta > Lepidoptera > Pyralidae > Ephestia > Ephestia elutella. The sequence continues at coordinate 4,531,010 of CM031572.1, forward strand.
TCAAATTTACATGATCATTTTTTATACACAAACATTACCAACCACCACCACTTACAATAATTTGGAATTAATTTTTTTAAATTAAAAAGAAATATTAAAACAATCTGAAGCCTTAGAAATTACTTTTTTGCTTTCTTGACAAAAACCAAAGGTAATTAGGATGCCTGATTTATACTTCATTAATCGTACCTAGAAAAACTGCCAGCTTTAGCGAGAAATAAAATCTGAATTAATCATTGACGAATGATAATAATTAAATGGTGGTTTGCTGAGATAAAAGTCTTTGTTCACTCAACAAACTACACTTTGGCACGATTACCGCGGTACAGAGATAGGGTAACTTGACTAAATTTTATTATTATTTTATAATAAAAAAATATATTAAGAACCTCCGAAACAGCACCACATGAACTCTCTGCTCAACCCTAAGGTTTGACTGACAGACAATGCTTTTAGCATTAAGTCCACCTTTTGTACTGTACTTTTATATGTGTGTACAATAAAGTTTAAATAAATAAATAAAACAGTCTTGTTGAGTGAGAGAAACAAGGCATGTACCTATACTTGGCTCAAAAATTCGGTCTTGGTGGCCAAGCAATCTAGGCAAAAATTACCTACAATTTTTTTAGCAAGAGAATTACAAAGAACTTAGCCATAGCGTATGTAAACGTAAGTTTGGTATCTATTCAAAGATTTTGCAAAAATATATAGATACAGAATCACGTTTTTACCCCTTACGGGGTAGGCAGAGCCAAGAGTCAATATAAGGCCACACTTAGCTAAATAGTGGGCTTATTGATACAATGGAGATTTAGGTATAGTGACAGGTTGCTAGCCTATCGCCTATGAGTGGAGGAAACCCCAGTTTAAAATTCTTTGTAAAATAACAAAGCATTTATGTGTATAAAAAAGTCTTCAAAAATTCTAATAACATTATATAAGAGACTCTCTCTCTCTTTAGTCGTATTTCCTCACGACTGAGGGTCGTGGTCATTATATGGAATGAAACACACACAACGACTCTCTTGGCAATTTTAATGGAGTGGTTTGCCATTGCCTTTTCCATTTCACACACTAGCTGATAATCATCAACCAGAGTGCAGGTTTTCTCACGATGTTTTCCTTCACCGGAAGCAAGTGGTGGTCGATGAAAACTAACATGAGTCAGATTAGTATACAAACACATGTAGCCCGGACAGGATTCGAACCTGGGATTTTGCATCCACAGGCGGGCGCCCTACCACTCGGCCACCACCGCTTATGTAAGAGACAAGAAACACGTAAACCTTACTCCATAAAATGGGAAAAAGTTTTTAGAATACTTTGATACCTTCGTTCATTTTATGAGTCTGAGGATATACCAGGTTTTATTACATTTTCAGCCTAAAACTATCTGGGTGTTTCACTTACCGGCAAAGTATCAATTTGTGACATCTACGGAACCAATCTATACAGAACAAGATTTTGTAAGTTTTAAAATATTTTCACAAGCTTTCAAATATTAATTATTATTTTTTTACCTATGGAACCAATTTATATGTTTTGTGAAAATATTTTAAAACTAACAAGTTTTAATTTATTTTCACAAACTATCAATAGTTATCATTTTTTTTTGTTCATGTTGTAGCTGTAATTAAATCTTATTTTCTTGTAGTCGTATTTCTCATGACTGGGGGGTCGTGGTCATCATGGGAAATGAAACACACATATAACAACTATTTTCGCAATGGTAATGAAGCGGTTTGCCATTACCTTCTCCAAATCACACACTAGCTGATAATCTAGAGTACCTATCTAATCTAGGACTAATCTAGAGTAAGGTTTTCTCACGATGTTTTCCTTCACCGGAAGCAAGTGGTGGTCTATGAAAACTACCATACACTAGTCAAATGGGTATAGCACGGGCAGGATTCGAATCTCGACCTTACAACTACAGACGAGTGCCATAACCTCTCGGCCACCACCGCGTCATTACTATGATATTTAATGGGGAAAAAGTTTTCCGATTACTGTTTTTTTTTTTTCCTAAAATATCTGATTCAGTAATTTATTCTTCACCCAGCTCACTGATTTTCATCTCAAAAAAAAATGCGTAGGTATTATTGTTTGGGACGACCGAGAATTCGCGGTACCAAAATCAGTGCGCTGAACGAAGACTAACGTAGGACGCCACTTTGGCAGCAGAAATACTTCTATGGGATCCCTCCATAGACCTAATGAGACCTTTGCCCTTTTTCAGCATTTAGAAAAAAGATTTCTGAAGAAACACAAGTCTCCTAGAGATGATAAGAGCAATCTGACAGGTACTTACCTAGTTAATTACTTCACGATGTTATCATGTTGAATTGTTGACGTTAAGATGCGAAATAACTTTTTAACTCATTTTATAACAAAAGATGGTTGAAGGATCATAATGCCATTAAGATGGACGTTATCATAATGGCTATCCTGTTTTTGGTATTATTTGAAGATGAATGGGCGATATAGCGATTTAATAAAACAATACAATCTATTTTGGATTTCGGCTATTTATATCTTCAGCCCAGCCCAGGATCAGCTACGTGCATAAACTGCTTTCAAGTTCTATTGTTACTTATTTCATCCTTAGGGAGGGAATTTCCTAAATTCCTGTTTTAGAGCTCGCGTACGCTATAAAAGAAACTTTATGTTTAAAATTTCAAGTTTCAAAGGATAATGCAACCAATTGGGCCCAAAAAATAAAAGTGATTGCCCAGAAATGAAACTTATGCCATATTGTAGATCACATTTAATTAGTCATTTTTTATTATGACACAAAAATAATCGGCCCCAGAGAAACAAAGATATGATTTATCAAACATTTATTTCTTAGCAAATAACAACATTACTATGTATCAGATTAATCTAATTAAATTCTACAACTAGTTTTAGCATGTTACATGATATTAGAAGAAAATAAATCTTACACGAAAAACAAATCTTACAAGAAAAAAACAAATCATACCGGAAAATAATATTAATCATAATTTGTTATTACACTATCTAAATATAATAGGTTGCATAGATGTCACAGTCGTACATATCGATAAGCCGGGCGAAGGGATTAACGCTACCTGGCATGTATTGGTTAGTCCAAAAACAATAGAAATATTTTCTTTTAAGAACTTTTATTTTTTTATATTCTAAGGTATATAATTTTTCCACTGGGTTGGATTTTGGTAACGTCATAATAAAAGTTACTAGTGGTGATTATAACTACCGTTTGGCATGAGTTTCATATCTGGGCAACATGGGCCCAGATCACTATGGAAGAGTAGCATTATCCTTTCGTTAACAAATTGTATGGTTTCAGATTTATTACTTGACGATTGGGCTTATGAAGGTAAGAATCCACTACCTTTAAAAAGTAGTTTAGAAATAGGGAAGTCAGGAGCTTTATAATAAATCTTGTGGTATATCTTCTCGTGCAGTCTGTAGAAATTTACTTAAGTCGTCTTTAGGTGTATATAAAATAATTTTATTCAGTATATTAGTAGGTATACGTTATAGCATCGAGTTAGTTATTAATACGTATGGATGTTATAATATAATGATTGTTTTTAAATAAATACAAAATATATATATTGTTAGCTGACTGAAGATTTGAAAGAAGAACAAGCTATCAAGATGCAGTATGAAGCCCTTAAGTCTTGAGTAGTCTGTGGTAGGCTGTACCAGCAATGGGTTGTGATGGTTATATTGTGCGCGTAGCTTTACATAATGTTTATGTGATCTATTGTGTTTCCATGTATAAAGTGTAGAAATATGATCCATGTATTATAAAAGGGGTTTGTAAACATAAATCTACTAGTTTTATTCAGAGTAGATAAGATCAGAAGTGCGATTCGAATCATTCATATTAAAACCGCGCCAAATCACGGATCATTTTTTCCTTGGAAAATGGAACGTGTTTTGTTTTTCTTAAATATTTGAAATAACGTGACCATCGCGATTCAATTGTTTTTTAAGAATTGGTTGTACGCTGAACGATGTTCTTATTTTTTCTATAGATTTTATTAGTTTGAGTTTTAGCGCACTTTTCATGTTACTTATTTTGAAATAAAAAAAAAATAAAAAAATATATATAAATTGTGGATAGTGAGTTGAGTTGAGATTGACAAGTCAATTATCATGAAAATCAATTTGTGCGTGCTATGTATTATTGCATGTAGATAAGTTTTGCAATAGTTGTGGTCGGATATTACCACATAACCGGATCCGTAACATGCGTTTGTTTTGCGCAACCATCACAACCTTGCGCTGGAAGCTACATGCCACCACCATCAGAGTCCGTGGTGTGTCGGTACAGGACTATGGATGAAGTTATTTAGGAACTTCGTGATTTGTACGATGACGGTACGAACAGGATTGTTGGTGTACTATCTTCTTTGATTCAAGTAAAATCGAAACATTATTACATTTCAAACGAAGGTTTAAATGTGATTTGTTTAGTGTGCAGAGGTAGATTGCTTACATTGTGATGATAAGACTAAGACATGATTGAAAGATTGGGTGATCAACGATTGGTCATGACACGGACAGATGTGAAACTTAATTTTGTTGTTTTGGCGGATTAATTTCGGATTAAAGTCGACAATAGATGGCGGTGTTTAATTTTAAGGCTCGATATAGTTTCTCACACACATGAATAATGATTTAAAAAAATCATTTTATGAAGTTTCATGTAATTATGTTCTGCGATTTAGTTTTCGGGTTTTAGACCTTAAAGGCAGTGATTTTATGATAGCCATCATGCATGATAATAAATTCACCACGTAATGTTAAGTAGTACATGCGAATGTTTTATATTTTAATATTGTCAATAGTTATCTACCAATGCAATATTGCAATCGAAATGATTTACTGAAGTTTTGTCGGTTTAATTAAAACAAAAGTGCACCAATTATCAGCAATCCTGTTTGTTCGTCTTGGCGCTATACAATATATGGCTTGATGCGGCGATTAAAACTAATCGCTAGACTAGCTTTACATTTTGGTAACTGACTGAGCAATATTTAGTCTGATAGAGGTCAGTAAGGCCGAGTGGTAAGAACATGAAAGCCGTGGGGCTTCCATGAAATTACAAAACTAACGAATATCGGTAAGTTCTCCAGTTTTTTTGGGGATGGTGAGCTACTTTTATGAGTACGTTGCAATGCAAGGCGTATTTGTACGCTGGGGATGATCCGTGAAAGGCTCCTATCCTAAACTTCTTGTAAATTGAAGTAAATCATAAAATGTGTGAATCATTTCTCTATGAAATGCAATTTAACTAATCAGTCGCTTAGCACTTGCACAATGTCTCAATGAAAATAAATGAATGATTTGAGTTATTGTTGATCAATAAGGAAACTGTTTTCATTTTAAGATTTAAATAAAGATTTGGATAATGTACCTCCTGATAGAGGTATAGCTGATTTTTAAGAAGAGAAAGAGCGCCTGAGCTTTTTGTCGTTGTTGTGTCGACAATATTGACTTATTGCTAACCTCAACGATGTACTTTTTCTGTTGACAGTTTTGTTTAGGTCAGTAAAGGTTCCCAAAGCAGTGGAAAGATGTATCCTGGGATACGTGGCTCCTACAAGGTCATGCGCGCGCCGCCACATCATCGGTACAAGATCGATTGGTTGGCTGGCTCCTACGAGATGAACTGATCTGACGCAGCTGCTGAACACATGGTGCAGAAGCAGCTCCTGGCCCCGACAATGTGGCCGTTGACCCCGACAATGTGGTCATTGCCCCGACCTTGTGGCACCTGTTGGCTCCGACAATGTAGCCGTGGCTCCGACACTGTAGCCGTTGACCCCGACAATGTGGTCATTGCCCCGACACTGTGGCACCTATTGGCTCCGACATCGTAGCCGTTGCCCCGACAATGTGGCATTCCTTGACCCCGACAATGTGGTATTCCTTTACCCCGACAATGTGGTCATTGGCCTCGACCTTGTGGCCGCTGCCCTGACATCGTGGCACTATTTGATTTCCTGTTCTAATGTTGTCATAACATTGTCGTTGACATATAAAATTGTCAATGCTAATGTTATTTTCTTTCAGCTATTTATTAACTGCCTGTTTTAATGCCAAACATTGTCGTTGACGGTTGATATCTGTATCTCCGTCAATGCTTATGTTATTTCCTTTCAGCTATTCAACGCTTGTATGTCTGTCATAACATTGCCGTTGACATATTGTATTGTCAATGCTAATGTTATTTCCTTTCAGCTATTTATTAACTGCCTCTATTAATGTCATAGCATTATCGTTGAGATATTAAATCGTCAATGCTTATGTTATTTCCTTTCAGCTATTTATTAACTGTTTGTATTAATGTCATAACATTGCCGTTGACATATAAAAATGTCAATGCTAATGTTACAGCTATTTATTAACTGTCTGTGTTAATGTCATACAACATTGTCGTTGACAGTTGATATCCGTATCTCCGTCAATGCTGATGTTATATTTCCTTTTCAGCATGCTAATACGATTTTATTTCTGAAAAGTTAACGCTGTTTACTTTTCAGCATGCTATACGATTTTGTTTGTGGAATGTTAATGCTATTTCCTTTCAGCATGCTAAAGATTTTATTTCTAGGATGTTAATGTTATTTACTTTTCAGCATGCTAATACGATTTTATTTCTGAAATGTTAATGCTTTTTACTTTTTAGTATGCTAATATGATTTTCGATCTAGAATGTTAACGCTATTTCCTTTTCAGCATGCTAATACTATTTTGATTGTGGAATGTTAATGATATTTCCTTTTCAGCACGCTAATTATTTTGTTTCTGGGATGTTAATGTTATTTACTTTTCAGCATGCTAATGCGATTTTCTTTTTGGAATGTTATTGCTGTTTACTTTTCAGCATGCTAATATGATTTACTTTCCAGAATGATAATGCAATTTTCTTTCCAGAATTTAATATGATTTTATGTCCCTTGTCTGTTGTGTATTCAATATTCTGGTCTTGTCCCAATTAATAACTGAATTAGCATTTAGAGCATTTCCTTTGAAATGAAATAAGTTTAGTTGCAAATGTTAAAAGTCGATATTTAACAATTTACAGTCATAATGTTTTCTTTTTGATCTGAAATGACCAATTTGACAATGGAATGATAAATATTGAACCATTGGATCCTTGCCTATGGATGATGATTAATATTGATCTTCTCTCATACTCAGAAGGACCTAATTTCACCTAATGGAGATCAAGCTGACGAGGACGTTCAGCTGTCAGGAACGGCCGTGTTAGCTGACTGAAGATTTGAAAGAAGAACAAGCTATCAAGATGCAGTATGAAGCCCTTAAGTCTTGAGTAGTCTGTGGTAGGCTGTACCAGCAATGGGTTGTGATGGTTGTATTGTGCGCGTAGCTTTACATAATGTTTATGTGATCTATTGTGTTTCCATGTATAAAGTGTAGAAATATGATCCATGTATTATAAAAGGGGTTTGTAAACATAAATCTACGAGTTTTATTCAGAGTAGATAAGAATATTAACAGTTAATTTTCGATTTTGAGTTGTTAATGAAAGATACTCGATTTTCACAAAATCTTTGTAGCTTTTTACTTTTTTTGTAACTATTAGATAGTAATTAAGAGTTTTTAAATAACGTCTGTCACCAGCAATACCAGGGCTTTAATAGATGTGGGCTGAAAATTCTAATCATTTTGCTAAATCAGACAAAGAAAAACAATTTTCTTCTGAAGACAAAAATATTTTTGACTCAAACGCTTGTAGAAGTATCATTAAAGCTCCTAATTGTTTTGCAATATTGCAATAATAAATGCATATTGTAGTTATATGCGTCCGTGAATTTCCCACAGGAACATTGCTTTTTCCCGGGATGAAATGTACCCTATGTCCTTCAGGAAGATTGGTTCAGCAGATAAAAGTAACAAATAAATAAACAAACTCACTTTCGCATTTATAATATTAGTAAGGATTTGCGGAAAGACTGCAATTTTAACTAACCGGAAAAAAATCTAATTTCTGTGTCATCGTTTCAGATCAGGTCAATTGGTCCAAGAATTTCCCAAACTGCGGTGGTAGATCGCAATCACCCGTGAACTTACCCGCCAGAGGCTTGATCCAGGCCAAAGCTCGAAAACTACTTTTCATCAATTATGACAGTGTGCCTACTTCAATGACCTTGCACAATGATGGGAAAAGAGGTAAGTAGGTACTTCATCTGATTTTATAAGGTTGTATTACTCTCTCTCTTTCTCTCAGCCGAAAGACGTCCACTGCTGGACAAAGGCCTCCCCCAAGGATTTCCACAACGACCGGTCCTACGCTGCCCGCATCCATGCGCTTTCCACGACCTTCACCAGGTCGTCGGTCCACCTAGTGGGAGGCCTGCCAACACTACGTTTTCCGGGTAAGGTTGTATGAATTGGCAGGTATGGTCTGCAAATCTATCTCACAAGAAAGGAGATAAAAGATGACATTCGTTTGCACTCCAACCACCAACGGAAAATAGTTAAAGATTTGCACTAAAGTGATAAATTCTGTTTACAGGATGATTTGTAAAACACCAACAACCTTCCAACCAAAAAAAACTCTTCCATACATTTAACAATACCTACTCGCCCAAAATGTATGAAACAGCTGATTTTTTTTTCGAGATTTTAGAGTCGCGTTGGTTCCATACAAAAAGTTGCTCATATTCATGAGTATTTTGACGCCTAGGAAGGTTCTTATCTTAACACGCGGGGTCCGAGGTCCGGTCCAATGCCTTACTCACCCGCATCGGGAATTCTGTAGAAGGACTGCATGCCCTTCAGAATATCACCTGTTGCGAAGTGCCTATAGTCCTCCAGGAACGGATACGCTGATCCCAGGAGGTCCAGTCGCTTGTTTGCCAATGAGTCACAATAGCACAAAATGTGCTTCATGGACTCTTCTGCTTCCGCGCAAGCCCTGCACAGAGGGCTGTTGACAAGTTTAAATTTGGGAGGAAGGTTCCTGGTATTTTACAAATCACTCTGTATATGACTTCTTTTAGGCTACACATTTAGAAATCAGAGAGTCGGAAATTACCATACATGTTCTTATGTTATGATTTATTTCAGTATATAGTATTTGTCTATGTATTTATTTTTAGATCTTTATAATAAAGTATTTGTTTTTAAACTTTTCCGCTAATGTAAAACCGCGAAAAAGCCCTTCAGAAACCAAAGCCACATAAAGGAATTAATTCCAACAAGCTTAAGCTTTTAACCTCGGTACGTAGAAAAGTTCGCCTGGAAGCTATTTCGTTACGAGTTTTAAATTTTGCCATGCAAGCTTTTATTTAGTTCTACCTGTCGTAATCAAATGTTGTAAGTTTAGTAGAGCATCTTTCTTATTTATTTTATTTTTATTTATTCAGAAGATCAACAACTATTAAATCATGCTTTAAAAACAATAATTTAGAGATACAGATTACGTAGTAGTACTTATTCTTATCTGACATGGATTTTCGTAATTTTGAATAATTAAGTTTATTAAGTTTTGGTAGTGTATAGGCTCCTAAAAAACTTGAAAGATTTAACTCAGGACCGGACTGAGGGAAAAAATTAAATGAGGCCTTTGTCCAGCAGTGGGACATTTGATGGCTAGAAATGAAATGAAAATTATCTTATCTGAGAATCTACCTACTTAGAAGTAAAAAAATACATTTTTATTTTTGTATCTTGAGCCATCATACTGATATCAATTTGAGTGGAAAAATCACTATATCATTCGAGAATAAAATGGAGATGCAATACAAAATAAAATTTACATCATTTTACTTAGAAGATATAAAAATATTATATCTATGATATAACATGATCAGTGGCCAAAAACAGCGAAAATGACATTAATAATAACGTAAGGGTTCCATGAGAAATTCCAGCATTCCATGTTCAATGAATGAAAATATTTATGGTAGAGATTTCCATTTATTGTTTACATACAAAGAAAGATGTACACGTACATTTTATCTGCATTTAGATGGATAAATAATTTATTTGCTACTATAAAATACAGAACATGAGATCAGAAAGTATTTGTCTGCAGATATTTTGTAAAACCTGAATAAACGTGAATTTTATTTCATACCTCGGGGGTAGAAAATGAAATCCGTTGCTTGCGGATTCCCAGAATTCAATAAACCAAACTAGGTCATGTTGATAGGCTTTAGAGATATGTATTTTGTATTTGTATAAAGCACTATCGGCTTTTACAGTTTTATAGCAATAACCTAAATATCTACCTGAATAGTTTATTACTTACCTATTGTTTCAATAAAGCAATTAATAATTTAATTAATTCGTAAAAGTCATGTCAACTGCCTGAACTTGAATAAAATCTGACACCAGTGTTAGTAAATAACACACTCGATAAGAAAGAAGATTGAATAAAGCTGATTCTTATTTTCTTAAAAACCCTAAGGCCTTCAGCCACTTGAACAAAAAATTTAGAGAAATCGGTTAGGAACTACGCCTACTATACTAATATTAGAAGTATATCATGCGAAAGTTTGGATGTGAGTCTGTGAGTTTGTGAATTTGTGCTGTTGTTACTCAAGCACGCAAAATCTATTGGACGGATTTCGATGAAAATTGGTATACGGGTAAAAATACCAGGAATAGCACATAGGGTACTTTAAATATTGAATTTTTTACGGGAGCAAAACCCTGGGGCGCGGTTAGTAACACATGAAACGTTTTTAGTGATTCTTTCTGGCGAATGGAAGAAACACCTTCGGCCCCTGATCTACGGAGGAGCAGCGTACAGCCGCCGGTATCTGTTCCACTCACTCGTCATCCACTGGCCTTCCGAACATGCTATCAGCAATTTGCAGTACCCTGTTGAGAGTCAGGTCACTACTTCAGCTATTTATGTTCTCCTGTTATGGACTGCTATGTCTGCGGTGGCCAATAGTAATAGCATCCTTGGAATTTGATTTCCGGTTATAGAATTTAGGTGAAGGAAAATATCGTGAGGAAACCTGCACTCTGGATTATCAGTTAGTGTGTGAAATGGAAAGGGGATGGCAAACCACTTCATTAAAATTGCCATGAGAGTCGTTGTGTGTGTTTCATTCCATATAATGACCACGACCCTCAGTCATGAGGAAATACGACTAAAGAGAGACCTTAGAATTTGCGAAAAATCGAGGAAAACGAGATGTCGAATGTCAGAAAATCCTTTGAAATAGTTTAATGTTACAAAGTTCTGAAATTGTGCTTTTATAATTCAAGTTTCGTTTAGTGGTCCGATCGCCGAGTTCTACAGGTCGTTATATTGTTGTCAGCGAATTTTAGTGCAAAAATTTCATATCCTTGCAATTGACATCAAGTCATGCTAATCGTTATGTCTTCGGAAATAAAACCACATGTAAAATGTATTTCGGACCAAAAGAGTAACTAATTAAATAGCCTGCAAGATTGATCCAATCATACAAACGTTAAATAAAAGCTTGTAAAAAGCACATTTTAATCACAGTTCTAATTTTATCTTAACTTATATCCAGGTTCTCCATATATCAGCTGATTATGAAAACTTCGACGATGCTGTAAATAAATCTTTAAGTGACCCCTTGGCTTTTCTTGGCATTATCAATATTTACAAGGTGAGAGCACTTTTAAACACTGAATATTTTTCGTCTTGACGCTTTTTGAATTCTAAATGTTGACTATGCAATTTAAATAGTGTTTAAATAAGATTTTAAACGTTCTTTAAAATGAATTACTATTTGAACTACTGTGCTTAGAGAACTCCAAGATTTTACTATTTTTTTAATCATTCAATTGAGCTCTTTGCATAGCCTTACCCAATGTTATTTAGGGTCGATGTCCGAACTTCATTCTTCGCCATGCACTTGAGTTCTGGGTTTCATTTGGTCATTGTCAATGACAGACAACTAGATTTGAAGGTCGACTAGAACCGACGAGTTTCTAAATCACTGACATGAGTTTCAAATCTTTACATGATCAGTCCGTAGTTCACTTACATACACGCCTTTTTCGCGAGGTAGAGACAAGCGATTTCCACTTGCAACAATCTTTACAGATCTCTCACTTCCTTTACATCAGTAGTTCAGCACACCCCAAATTAATCTTTATAGATTAATTAAGGTTGTGGTGAACTACTACTCGCTTCGTTTCAGTTCTCAAATAAGACACACCAAGGCCTGAAAGAGCTACTGAAGTCATCAATCAACATGGACTGTAGTAAAGTAACCCTTGCTCCCAAGCCACTAAGCTACTACAGCCCCCCGTTCCAGAGATATGCCTGCTACCAGGGGTCTCTCACCACCCCTCCTTGCACGGAGTCTGTCTTGTGGATTGTACGGGGGGAAGCTCTTCCTGTCAACAGGGTGAGGAAACAATAGAATAGAAAGTACAATCAGATGCAGAGGTTTCTCTGACCGGGGGACCAGGTTAGTTAAGATAGGAATCTGTGAGGGGGTCAGTTTTCTCTGTATTTGACTGTACCTATTTGTTGTATGTACCAAGTCGATTAATTGAAACAGTGGGGCACAGATTATTTAGGCATTCATTACTTTCCTTAAAACGAGGAAGGAATCGTTGGAGCGATGATTTTAAGACGACCTCCGTGGCGCAGTGGTAAAGACCTGCCTCTGAACCAGGGGGTCCCGGGTTCGATCCCCGGTCAGGTCAAGATGGAAAATGATCTTTTTCAGAAAGACCTTGGTCTTGGATGTTTATCTATATATGTATTTGTTATAAAATATAGTATTGTTGAGTTAGTATCTCATAACACAAATCTCGAACTTACTTTGGGGCTAGCTCAATCTGTGTGATTTGTCCGTATATATTTATTATCATTAAGATGTTTTGAAAGAAATGGTTAGAGTTGGTATTTGACAGACAAGTTTGGAAGGAGATGTCCAGCAGTAGATAAAAATAGATTAAAAAAAAATGATTTTCGATAGGTATGATTTTGAATTAAATTTTGTTTAGAGCTCCATAAAGCTTTGGCAAATAATGTAATGATATCACGAATACATTTGTGCTGCGAAATCCTGTTATACTGAGATGTAATTTAGGATACATTATAGCTTATTCAACCTAGAATCCAAATACAGAATAATATAATCTTGTTTCACATTGAGGTGAAACGGAGTGGAAATAACGATAGCATTAATACCAGAGTATAACTTTTGTTTACGTACGAAGTGATAATCGCATGGTTCGGCTTTCTATAGCGTCGTATTTGTTGATTGATAAGTAACATATTGACGAGAGATTTCTAAGCCAATAGATGTACACCGAAAAGTCTCATGAATTAGCTGTTATAACGAATCTACATACTCGTAGAACCGATGAAACCAGTATCAGTTTTTAAGTTAGACTTTCATCAATACAACTGCGAAAACTGCATCTTTCAAACATATTTTACAGATGGACAAAACTTATTTAAAAAATCGTTTCAGCTACTATTGTCCCTACAAAGACTTCGCATTTATTCTTCTCTTGTTGATGTCCTATGTACAGACTTAGATCGATTACAATGTTATTAGTTATTGTGATAGATTCTCTAGATTTGCCGTTTGTTATAAGTTGCATTTTATTTTACAGGAACAATTCAACCTGCCATATGGTCTGTGCAACGCGTTTGGAGTACCAAATGTCAAGCCGTTCCGTTTAGTAAGCCCACTTAATGATAGACTTGTGTACCTTTTTCGATAAGGAGATTTTATTTATCTCTTTGTGTATAATGTAAAGTTAATCATCAATAAATTATGCTTAATAAAGTGTTTGTTTCTATCGGTAATCTTTGAGAAAGTTACATAGTAACTATTTTTTTCTAATATTTTAATTTATTTCTTGGAGTTATGCTTTTCATTATAAAATACTCCTATTTATTAAAGTGATTATATCTGAACCGTATTATAGAAGCTGCTTCCCGAAAATTCTTCTCCAATATTTTTAATTTCCTCTCGCATCATTCTCCAAATGTTTGCAAAGTCACGTCCCATAGAACCATAGATATAATGTATGCATAGAATAGCATACTATTATACGTATAAACTGTGGTATTATAAGCATAACACGTGGTTTGGCATGCTTTGTTTTCATACCCAAGGTAATATTGGCAATATTACCATTTTCTCCGTATTTTTATGACAAAAATGTGACATCATATGCATTATGTACTAACGCACTAGTTGTATTTCAACTAACACACTCGTTAGTAAAAAAAAATATTTTATTTTACATGCTGGCACCCTGGCCCCCAAAATAGGAACACAAGTAGTGACCACTACAAATTCCTCCCCTAAAGGGAAAAAGAGGTGAAAAATGACATACCTACATGTGTGCGAATTCGCGGGAAAAACTAATAACTACTTTTAAACTTTTTAAGTTTTATCAAAAGCTAGTATCATAGGCGATGGGCTAGCAACCTGTCACTATACCTGAATCTCCATTTCATCAGGGAGCCCACTATTGAGCTAAGCGTGGCCTTTGAGTCTCACGACTCTTGGCTCTGTCTACCCCGTAAAGGATAAAGACGTGATTCTATGTATGTATGTATGTATGTAGTATCATACTACTTTTAAATGCAAAAGTTTACATATGTTTGTGTGGACGTTTGTAACTTAATTACGCCTCAACCGCTGCTGGGCGGAATTGATTGAAATTAGGTATGCGGGTAAAGTTAAACCTGTAACTTAAGCTAAAACACATAAGCAATTTCTTCTGAATTTCCTATGTAAGCGGATCCTCGGGGAGCAGCTATATTCCAATAACATCGTGAAACTCACTTAAAGCCACAGCTTTAAGAAAGTACCAGCTGCAGTTATTGATTTGATGAATTTTTAATGCAGTTACCATTGCACTGGAAGAACAGTGGCCCATTTGACTGAAGTGTACGGTTTCGATCCTTTTTACACGACTGACCAAAAAAAGGAGTGTTATGTTTTCAGGGTTCATGTATGTATGTATGTATGCATGTATGTATGTATGTAAGTCTTTATTCCACCATAAGTCCCGAACGGCTTAACCAATTTTGATGTGAGAGGTATTTTTAGATTCCTTGCATCCCTCCGAGTGACATAGGCTATGTGAGTTGTCAGTCGTGTTTTTTATTTTTTAATAATTACTTAGCTTGTTTCTCTTTAGCACCATATGATCAAATATTTTTTTATTTGATAGCTAGAATAATGAATAATAAGTAGCCTATTCATTAATCTAGATAGGTTACTATATGTAAGCCTGTCTATATGGCAATGAATACCTTTTAAAGCAATTACTGTGTGGTGTGTGTGTCGTTGGAATGGCATCGACACGCCGCCGCGCCAGCAAGATGAGATGGTCAACATCCAAATATTTTTTTTTTGCTTTCTCAAATTGAATAGTTAAAAGTTTCGCAAAACATTCCCACGATTTAAAAGAACAAAAAATAAAACCCCCATAAACTAAAGTAATAAATAAACGTCCCAAATAGTTTTTTTTTTACAATGACAAGAAACTTTACAACTGCAAGCAATTTCGCCTAAAATAACATGCATTTATCATCATAAATTTAACCAGATACAAAGAGTTTCGAGTTACACTTAAAACTAAAGAAATTGCTCGAATGGTCATAAATAAATCTAAAAGCTTTTTACTAGTATCGGGGTAAGGTGATCCGTAGCAAATAGGGACCTTCTTAGAAGTCGGTTGGGAATAAAAAAAAAAGGGATTTATGCAAAGGATGGGACATTACAATAATATACCGATGTAAGAGGTCTAAGCCAATCACAGGACTTTAACGACATTCTTAATTCCAGATGACGATCTTATTGGGTGCGCCTGGGCAGGGGAGGTGAAGCAGAGGGGAGAACAGAGGGTTCGAAGGCGGAGGGATGAAAATCAGACAGGCAGTCTGGTTTCGAGATCGCTAGCGATCGGGTCTTAACTCGAAGCCAAAATCGCGTTATCTATTAATCCATTGGTGGTGTTGTTTTCTCTTTTTCAAAAGTAATTTTAGAAAAATAGTAAAGGTGTTAAATTATATTTGTGTTATATTAAATTCAGTGTTCCACAGATCCAGAGACTTGGTATTGTACTAGAATAAGTATTCAAAGGTTGTTAGGCCACATTGTAAATAAATTTGAGTAGAAAATATATTAGAAATGGTTTCAATCGATTTAACTCCAGTACTGAGAAACAATAGCCTAACAGAAGGCAGACATTTCTCCCAATTGTGTTAATATTCTTGTTTATTTTAATTTAACGATAACAATTGTGTGTACGCGCTTAACGAGGGGTATTGTTAAAAGAATATATGACTTGTGTAACTTAAGGGAAAGAGAAACCAAATCAGTAGGTATTGTAGAAATAACCCAACAACCTTTGATAATATATTAAGCATGTGTGTTTTAGAATTAAGACGATCGTAGGAGTTTTTTCTTGTGTGTTGGTTTTCTCCTGCAACTTTAGAATGATCCAACTGAAACACTCTGCGCTTATCAAAATCATAAGGTCTATATCTGTTCCTTGAGCAAAATTTGCAGAACCATTGTTTAGAAAGTAAATATCTAATTGCCTAGATCTTGTGACGAGATGACCGTACCTATAAATCAGTTCATTTGCCTTTTAATTTGGAATACTCTTGATATTAGAATAAATTTAGTTAATTAAAAATTTAGTATTCCACTTTTATGTTTTATTCCTTAAATTTAAGACCTAGAACTTATAATGATGGAGACTATAGTTTAATCCAAATTACTTTAATGTTTTAATCAACCTATTCTATTGATTACGGACATACCTGTTTTGAAATAAGAAGGGTCTCCAATATTATAAGTTCATAACCTGAAAACTGATCACAAAACCTGAAATTAGAGACAATTCTGACAGAGCATTTATTAGATAAACTGATCTAAAGAAACATGGGCATTTACGTAAATTAATTGGTTTACTTACTTACTCAATCTAGAGAAGTTAGGAATTTATTGTTGAAAAGATAGTAGAGTCCTGGCATCATTAATTTGATTTGATTAGATTTTATTTGATCGTATTAGAGACCTGGGGAACGCTATTTTAGCCTTATTATTTGAATACAGTACTTAATTTTATAACTTACTTTGAGCTCTAGTCACTTGAGAATACATAGTAAGTTCATTACAAGAATTTGGGGGTTGATTACCGAATATATTGGTAAAAGAGGATATTATTCACTACATAATTATCTGAACGAGAAGGGGAGATCTACGAGCTACTTTGCAGAGTCGACGAGACGACAAAGGGAATGAGTAGGTATTTGGAAGTATCATACCTCTGGTTAATGAGTTTTTCAGAATAAGATGTTGATATTGGCAACTTCAGATCTAGATAGAGTCCTATTGAATTTGTGAACATATATACAAATATACGAGTAAAGTAAAGTTCTAAGTGGCTCAAGGCTATCACTTGTATCTCACATGATTCTGGTGACACCAGCGATGCAATATCTGGGCTCCCAAATACACACATCCTCTCATATAGCAGCTGACACTCGACCTCAGGTTGGCCAACTTGAACCCATAACTAATTATGAAATTATAAAACTTGTACCCATGGGACTGGGGCAGGCTATAAAGCCTTATTAATATCCACCCTTGCGGTGTCGATTTGCAAGCTTCTCAGCTATAAAAGAGTGTCAGGTCTGTTGCCCCAATGACAATGTTAAAAGGCCCGTGTGGCGCAGGGTCCCCAATCGAGCTAGCGAGAAATTGATCCTGAGTGGCGAACGAGCTAAAGGCCTCGCACAGAAGACACCCGACGATTGTCCGTTTATTGGTCCGGTCTAAGTAAAGTTATTGATAGTTGGATTCGCCCTATCTTGTTTTAGTAACCTCCAGCAAATAAATCGTTATAAATTGTCTAATAAACGGACACAGGAGGGCTCTCTGTTCACCCAATGCAGTGTGAAGTTAATTAAGGTGATGTATGGCCGCCAAAACCCGTTAACAAAAGAAGTGCGCGTTTCTCTTAGAAATAATCTACCTGAAGTTGCGAATTATCTTGACATAATCTCTATTTTAAAGAAAATCTAGACGATCATATTTGAAATCATAATTATGTGATTTTCCGCCACTGGGTGCCACTACAGAAATGGTGCCGTGACCAGGATCTCCAGCTACGTATTCGAAACAACGATGCGACTGGAGTATGATTTAAAAACAATTATATAAAACACAACGTAGAATTTTAGGGATTGTGATCAGGATTTAAGGGAAAATTTCAGGAAATACAGATAACGAGAGCAGTGCACGAGACATAGGTTTGGTCTAATTTATTGATTTATTTTGTATCCTTACAGCGACATGGGGGAGCAGCACACGTTACTTGTTATTTTATGTGCATGAATTATAAGATATCCTCTATGTGCATGACCTATTGTATATTTACTACAATGTATGTCTGCTGTGCTGGATTTTGGAGAAAGACAAGGATCTGGGGGAGTGAGGTCAGCGTCAACGAATACTTATACACGTGTACTATTACAGGATAAACTAGGACATCGAGGCAGTGACTGGTGGAGCCAGGAGAGAGAGAAGAAAGGATCACATACAATTAGTGTTGCAGGACCAAAATTTTATTAAATTTTATATTTGAGATTTCATAACTTAACTTGTTATAGTGTCGGGGTCACCTTAATAGCAATAAATTTGTTCAATTCATTAACTGAATTTTATAGTCTATTATAGAGCGTCATAATATTAAAGTTAAAGAAATAAAGAAATAATAAATAGAGTTGAATACTACTAGTAAATAAATTTAATACTAATAAATAATAATAAATAAATTTAATACTAATAATAAATAATAATAAATAAATTTAATACTAATAATAAATAATAATAAATAAATTTAATACTAATAATAAATAATAATAAATAAATTTAATACTAATAATAAATATTTGGTACATATAAGAAAGGGGATATAAGTGATGTCTTTGCGAAGGGGGAAACGTAACAGTCGTCGAGGGAAATCGAGTGAGACGGGAATAGAGACAATGGCGATAGGAAACGACATAAGAAATGCAGACAATGCGAGTCTGAAGTTAATCCTCGAAAAATTGGGCGAATTCGAGAAAAGGTTAGACCAGTTACAGACTAACAGGGCACGTGATGGCGTAGGTAACGTAGCCTGTCCGGAAAGTAGTAAGGGAACCGGAACTAACGCTGAGTTAGGTAGTCTAAGATCTGATAGCATTGCCTTAGCTAACTCGCCCAGTGTAGCTAGTGAGACGCGGAACGTATATGTAATACAACCTTCAGTAAGCAAGCCTAGTTTTGACGGGAGGTCATCCGCAAACCCTATTACGTTTTTAAAACGGTTAAGAAAGTATATTAGGGCAGTAAATGGCTTAGATCGTGAGACAGAAATAGCCTTAGAATGTATTACGGGTCACGCACGTAAAGTTATGGACCTGTATTCAAAAGACTGGGTCAGTTTTGCGGATTTCGAAGCTGACTTTAGACGTATCTATTGGGCGGAGCAAATTCAAGAGTCTGTGCGCCATAAATTAATTAATACAGTTTATACGGGCGAATCAGGAATTACAATGTCGGAACATTTCGCAGAACAAGCCGAATCCATGCAATCACTAACAATAGCATTTGGGGAACGGGATTTAGTAAATTCCATAATGAGACACTATCCTTTGGACATTCAGAGATTGTGGTTTACAAAAATTGAAGAACCTACAATTATGAATGGAGCGAAGTTTCTTAGAAGTATAGAGCAAAATATTGTAGATAGGAACCGTGGAGCAAATAGAGTAATGACAAATGGAAATTATAGGAGAGGTAATTACAGCGGGCAGCGGTCGAGACTACCAATTAGCGCTACAATTGCTGTAAACAACTGGCAAAATAGGCGTGGTTCAGCGAGAGGGCGAGGCTATCGTCAGAATAGGTTCGGATATAGAACGAGTTTTAATAATACGATGCCATCGACAAGCAAGCCAAAAGATAATAAGGTCGTACCGTCTATTTCGTTTGTTAAGGAAGGAGAGAGCAAGGCACGAGACACCAGCGAGGTTGAAGGAAATAATGGTCCAAAAAACTGAACTTTCCTAGGCAGGTGGATCCCGAACACTTAATTGTCATTATAAAGCTGAAGGAAATCCGAGGCGACTATTTAGGGTAATGGAGAAACAGACAAAAGAGGATTGTCGATCTGTGGCAGCTAGCGTAGGAATTTTATTAGGTAATCAGTTTGACAGTGTAACCGAGTGTGGAAAAGTCGGTGTTATATGCGAGTTCTGCACAACACGAAGGAGAGGTGTATATACTGTATTTCATGGGTTAAAGGAGTTTGAAAACGTGTTGGATTTTATTCATTGCCTAAATTACTTGAGGTTGGTGTAAGGTCACATGTTAGGTGTTTGCGAGCCTTAATTGATACTGGGAGTCAAATTAGCGGAATAATTAGAGAATTGTATGATTCAATACAAAGTGGACGAATGATGGCGATAGAGCATTTGAGGGTTAGGTCGCAAATTAAATTAAGCCCAGAATGCGAGATTTAACGGCTAGGTGAGGACGAGATTACTATCACTATAAACACAGTAATAAACCACGACTCACAAACAGGCAGATAGGGCCTTATAACAGTACAAACAATACAGCAGGTAGGAACTTTGTCTAAGACGGGTTGGGTATAAGTAACAAGCAAATAGAGCTATTGTTACCCGTGTCGGGTTAGCATCATAAAGTTTTTCGAACAGTTTGAGTTTTACCGACCGGTATAAACATGCCGTAAAGTTAATAGGTGAAACATCTTTTGTTAAACATAGTTATCCGGTATCTACAGCATTTAGGGAGCAGATATAAAGGAAAATTATTATTTGCAGACTAATAGTAGCAGTTTAAGGATTGCGTGATTTAGGTATCAAATTGACGCATACATCTGTTAGGAATCCGCGACCAAATTCCACTGAAAGAGTGAACAAAGAATTAGGTAGAATATTCAGGACTTATTGTGACAAATCGCATCGTTCATGGGTAGATTTGCTGCCAAATATAGAAGACTGCTATAATAAAGTAATACATACCACAACGGGGTATGCACCGAACGAGATAGTGTGGGGTACAAGAGTTAGATTATCCACTGATTTTAAGATGGACGTAATTGACGATGGAGATTGCGAACAAGATACTGTAAAACAAATACGTTATAAAGCACGTCAAAATGCATCGAAAGCAGCGATCAGCAGGGAGCGTCACTATAGAAGAAATCATAAATTAATTCGTTTCGAAATAGGAGATATGGTAAAGTTGAAGACATTTGTGAAATCAGACGCCGATAAAAAAATTAACTAAGAAATTTAAGCGACTGTATGAGGGACCGTATATCATAGGTGGGGTACCCTATGACAATGTCTATACATTGATAGACGCAGATACGAAGGAGATCAAAGGGAACTATAACGCGGTCCACTTGTTTCGATATTACAAAAACAATTAAATAATAAGAGAGGTAGATAAGTAAGGACAAAAGGAGTTAGGGCGTACAACTGCCGAAGCGATCGTGGAAAATCGAGACAGGTGCGAGTGAAAAAAAAATGGTTTTGTAGGAAATATATTTAGAAAACCACATAATAGTCGAAAGAGGGGAAGGAGTAGAGTTTTCAAAATATATTTGGGGGAGTGTGAGATGGTCAACATCCAAATATTTTTTTTGCTTTCTCAAATTGAATAGTTAAAAGTTTCGCAAAACATTCCCACGATTTAAAAGAACAAAAAATAAAACCCCCATAAACTAAAGTAATAAATAAACGTCCCAAATAGTTTTTTTTTTACAATGACAAGAAACTTTACAACTGCAAGCAATTTCGCCTAAAATAACATGCATTTATCATCATAAATTTAACCAGATACAAAGAGTTTCGAGTTACACTTAAAACTAAAGAAATTGCTCGAATGGTCATAAATAAATCTAAAAGCTTTTTACTAGTATCGGGGTAAGGTGATCCGTAGCAAATAGGGACCTTCTTAGAAGTCGGTTGGGAATAAAAAAAAAGGGATTTATGCAAAGGATGGGACATTACAATAATATACCGATGTAAGAGGTCTAAGCCAATCACAGGACTTTAACGACATTCTTAATTCCAGATGACGATCTTATTGGGTGCGCCTGGGCAGGGGAGGTGAAGCAGAGGGGAGAACAGAGGGTTCGAAGGCGGAGGGATGAAAATCAGACAGGCAGTCTGGTTTCGAGATCGCTAGCGATCGGGTCTTAACTCGAAGCCAAAATCGCGTTATCTATTAATCCATTGGTGGTGTTGTTTTCTCTTTTTCAAAAGTAATTTTAGAAAAATAGTAAAGGTGTTAAATTATATTTGTGTTATATTAAATTCAGTGTTCCACAGATCCAGAGACTTGGTATTGTACTAGAATAAGTATTCAAAGGTTGTTAGGCCACATTGTAAATAAATTTGAGTAGAAAATATATTAGAAATGGTTTCAATCGATTTAACTCCAGTACTGAGAAACAATAGCCTAACAGAAGGCAGACATTTCTCCCAATTGTGTTAATATTCTTGTTTATTTTAATTTAACGATAACAATTGTGTGTACGCGCTTAACGAGGGGTATTGTTAAAAGAATATATGACTTGTGTAACTTAAGGGAAAGAGAAACCAAATCAGTAGGTATTGTAGAAATAACCCAACAACCTTTGATAATATATTAAGCATGTGTGTTTTAGAATTAAGACGATCGTAGGAGTTTTTTCTTGTGTGTTGGTTTTCTCCTGCAACTTTAGAATGATCCAACTGAAACACTCTGCGCTTATCAAAATCATAAGGTCTATATCTGTTCCTTGAGCAAAATTTGCAGAACCATTGTTTAGAAAGTAAATATCTAATTGCCTAGATCTTGTGACGAGATGACCGTACCTATAAATCAGTTCATTTGCCTTTTTAATTTGGAATACTCTTGATATTAGAATAAATTTAGTTAATTAAAAATTTAGTATTCCACTTTTATGTTTTATTCCTTAAATTTAAGACCTAGAACTTATAATGATGGAGACTATAGTTTAATCCAAATTACTTTAATGTTTTAATCAACCTATTCTATTGATTACGGACATACCTGTTTTGAAATAAGAAGGGTCTCCAATATTATAAGTTCATAACCTGAAAACTGATCACAAAACCTGAAATTAGAGACAATTCTGACAGAGCATTTATTAGATAAACTGATCTAAAGAAACATGGGCATTTACGTAAATTAATTGGTTTACTTACTTACTCAATCTAGAGAAGTTAGGAATTTATTGTTGAAAAGATAGTAGAGTCCTGGCATCATTAATTTGATTTGATTAGATTTTATTTGATCGTATTAGAGACCTGGGGAACGCTATTTTAGCCTTATTATTTGAATACAGTACTTAATTTTATAACTTACTTTGAGCTCTAGTCACTTGAGAATACATAGTAAGTTCATTACAAGAATTTGGGGGTTGATTACCGAATATATTGGTAAAAGAGGATATTATTCACTACATAATTATCTGAACGAGAAGGGGAGATCTACGAGCTACTTTGCAGAGTCGACGAGACGACAAAGGGAATGAGTAGGTATTTGGAAGTATCATACCTCTGGTTAATGAGTTTTTCAGAATAAGATGTTGATATTGGCAACTTCAGATCTAGATAGAGTCCTATTGAATTTGTGAACATATATACAAATATACGAGTAAAGTAAAGTTCTAAGTGGCTCAAGGCTATCACTTGTATCTCACATGATTCTGGTGACACCAGCGATGCAATATCTGGGCTCCCAAATACACACATCCTCTCATATAGCAGCTGACACTCGACCTCAGGTTGGCCAACTTGAACCCATAACTAATTATGAAATTATAAAACTTGTACCCATGGGACTGGGGCAGGCTATAAAGCCTTATTAATATCCACCCTTGCGGTGTCGATTTGCAAGCTTCTCAGCTATAAAAGAGTGTCAGGTCTGTTGCCCCAATGACAATGTTAAAAGGCCCGTGTGGCGCAGGGTCCCCAATCGAGCTAGCGAGAAATTGATCCTGAGTGGCGAACGAGCTAAAGGCCTCGCACAGAAGACACCCGACGATTGTCCGTTTATTGGTCCGGTCTAAGTAAAGTTATTGATAGTTGGATTCGCCCTATCTTGTTTTAGTAACCTCCAGCAAATAAATCGTTATAAATTGTCTAATAAACGGACACAGGAGGGCTCTCTGTTCACCCAATGCAGTGTGAAGTTAATTAAGGTGATGTATGGCCGCCAAAACCCGTTAACAAAAGAAGTGCGCGTTTCTCTTAGAAATAATCTACCTGAAGTTGCGAATTATCTTGACTTAATCTCTATTTTAAAGAAAATCTAGACGATCATATTTGAAATCATAATTATGTGATTTTCCGCCACTGGGTGCCACTACAAAGAAGAAGACTGTGGTGCCGAAAGAACAATAATTTATAAGTTAAAATGAGATATTGTTTTAGTAATATGGTTTTGTGTTTTTTTATTTGCTTGCCCCAATAAAGATAAATTAATTATTAAAACCTAATACTTAAGAGACTAGTTGGAAGACCCCAGATGTGGTGGATATGTCGCAGTCGGATTGTATAATCCGCCGTATTACATTACGGCTAGCCGTTTTACAAAACAGCGCCGTTTTGAAATACGGCGGTTTAACGATTAGCCGGATTGAATGTGGCTAAATGAAAATCCGCCGAAATGAATTCGGCACCATGCGTTCTTCAACGCGGCTAGCCGTAATGTAATATAGCGGGTCATTAGCCGCCAATTTGTCAGTTTTTAGTTCCGTTTTTTAACACTCGTGGCGCTGCCTGACGTAACAGCAACGATGGCGTATAACTATGATAATAATTCTTGATTACTAAAGAATATCGAAAAAAGAAAATCTGTTAGCAATTTCTTATTAAAAATAGATTTTCATTTAAACATAGTTTTATTTTGTAAGTATGGTCACCCCAAATTCTAAATACTTAGTAGTACGATGTGGCTTATCATGGGCCGCCATATTAAAGAACGTATCACAGTGACAATCCGGCTAATCATTGAACCGCCGTATTACAAAACGGCGCTGTTTTGTAAAACGGCTAGCCGTAATGTAATACGGCGGATTATACAATCCGACTGCGACAGATAGATGACATCAAAAGGATACCGGGCAAGAACTGGATACACGCTACCCAGGATAGAGCAAATTGAAGGAGGTTGAGGTGGCCTACACCAAAATGGTCGAAGGCTTGAGATGTTGATGATGAACTATTAAAAACCAAATTTCATATACAAGGCTTATTTTTTTTACTTTTTTATATTTAATTTAAAAACTCAACATCATTATTTCACCTTTTTTATGCCCACTGCTGAGCATAAGCCTCACTTCTTTTACGCCACCCAAAATTTTTATTTATTTATTTATTTTTAATACAGAAAAAAATACAGAAAACTGCATCTTGTAACTTGATTGATAAAATGAGTAAATGGACAAAAATCGAATATTAAAGTTTTGTATCAGAACTGTACCCTACGATTGCATATAACACAGCTATCTATACAGTAACTACTGTATATTTTCACTGGTCAGTTGTCTTATCGCCGCGATGTGACTGCCACGTAATATACATTATATACTATGTCTGTGATAAGTACATTTCCGTCATATTATCTATTACAATAATATATCAGACACGGTAATCTCCTTGGATAAAAATGACAGATTACTAGCAATGGAATTTTGATAAATCCTCTATTTCTATTGGTATTAGAAACAGAAATATGGCGTCAAGATGTTTTAAAGGATGAAAGATCGCTTGGTAAGATTAGTTTATTTTATCTTTCTACATATAATAAATCTGTGATTTGTCTGTCTGTATGTATTTAGCTGAAAATTTTGAAGCGGTGGCCGAGTGGTTAAGGCGCCCGCCTGTGGCTGCAAGGTCCCAGGTTCGAATCCTGCCCGTGCTACGTGAGTTTGTATACCAATCTGACTCATGTACCTATGTAAGTTTTCATCGACCACCACTTGCTTCCGGTGAAGGAAAACATCGTGAGGAAACCTGCACTCTGGTTGATGATTATCAGCTAGTGTGTGAAATGGAGAAGGCAATGGCAAACCACTCCATTATTATTGCCAAGAGAGTCGTTGTGTGTTCATTCCATATAATGACCACGACCCTCAGCTATGAGGAAATACGACTAAAGAGAGAGAGAGATGAATTTAGCAGATGTTTAAGAGAAAATTGTATCTGGGCCCGGGTCTTCATAAGGCCAACAAAAGAAGATTTAACATTTTTTTGTCTAACGTTCTGTCTGTGCACGCGCATTGTGCAAAAACTACTGATAGATATTTTATGTGTTTACCACAGTTGTTTTGCAAAAAATCTTACTGAAAACTGACGTAGCTTTCATCTTGTATCGCCGCTTGGAAATATTAACAATAGTTAATTCAATCCTCTGGCTCTGCGTAGGGATGTCGCATTCTTGTGCATTCTTTACCAAATGTATCATGCGGAGTGCTCTGATGAATTGTTCGACGTAATACCTGCCGCAGAATTTCACCACCGTACCATCCGTCACAGGCTGAAGTTTCATCCATACCATCTGGATGACTGGCTGTCAACCACCGTACGTTTTAAAAGACACTTCGTGCCACGTACGACCAAACTGTGGAACCAACTTCCTGCGGCGGTGTTCCCGAACCGATACGACATTGGAACCTTCAAAAAACGAGTCTACATCTTCTGAAAGGCCGGCAACACTCTTGTGATACCCCTGGTGTTGCAGTAGTCCATGGGCAGCGGTGATCGCTTACCATCAGGTGACCCGCTTGCTCGTTTATATATATATATATATGCCCTATGTTATAAAAAAATTAATAAATAAATAAACAATATACAATACCACACGGACGAAGTTGCGGGCAAAAGCTAGTATATCGATAATAATTTAATCGCACCAAGAAAAACAAGAAGTAGATACGATGATTTATCACCAGTGTAATCTATCCCATGAAGTTATTATTCCTGACTGAAAGGTGTAACTTTATGACCTACTAGCCTTTGCAAGGGGCTTTGCTTTCGTGGAAATTTCGTGATAAAAAGTACCCTATGTGCTATTCCTGGGGCCTTTTTGAATGTATGGCATACCGCCGAAAACGTATATACTGTTACGAAAACGCACGGGCGCCGTCTAGAAAAGTACGCAAACTGAAATGTTCTAGACTTACGCTTCGTGAACCCTCTTCGGTTCTAGAAATGATCGGCGGTGCAAGCAATAATGAGCTTTACGTACCTAACGGATAGGGTTTATAGTCGCTTGCAACCTAAAGGAAAAGGACAGCCATGTGTGAGAGCGGGATAGCAATAGACTCGATCGTTCGATACAGTTCGGCCGCGAATGTTCGAGAATTTAGTAGAGCGAAATTATCTGCCTATATAAGCGTGGTTGTTCAGCGCCGAGGACAGTTCATCTTTAGACGAGCTAAGAGAAAGATCGAAGAGATACAAGTGCGAAATACTAAGTGACGACTCTGGCGATTAATTACTGGACTCTGATCATAGTGTTTGGACAATTTGGACATCGTTGTGTGGAAACTCTTGTGGTGAACTGAATAAAGTCTCATCAGTGTCATCAGGTGTTTTTATCCAAATCCACGGACCAGTAGCCCGTAACATTTGGTGTCAGAAGCGGAATTTGGAAAATGCCATTGACTCCGAGGGACAACGACGTCACCAGCGAGGGTGTCAAGACACGGGCGCAGCGTGCTGCTGAAGCTTCCCCCACTGGATCTACGGACCAGGCCACCCCTCCTGTGGCCCCGCCCACTCAGAGGGAGGCTCCGCCCACTGGCCACGCCCACCAAGCCACGCCCCCTTTGGCTCCGCCCACTGGCCCCGCCCACCAGGCCACGCCCCCTGTGGCCCCGCCTACTTCAAGGATGGCTCCGCCCACTGGCCCCGCCCACCAGGACACGCCCCCTGTGGCCCCGCCTACTTCAAGGATGACTCCGCCCACTGGCCACGCCCACCAGGCCACACCCCCTATGGCTCCGCCCACTAGCCCCGCCCACCTGGCCCCGCCCCCTCAGCAGGCCACGCCCACCTTTGATTTAACGGGTCTGATGAGGATGTTAGAAAGTAAATTCACTGCTCAAGAGCAACAACTTAAGGCTGTACAAGAGCAGCAACTTAAGGCGCAAGAACTTCAGCGGCAACAAGTTAAGTCACAGGAGGCACTTTTAAATCAAAAATTTACTGCTGTGCAAGATCTACAACTCGCTACACAAAAGGAGCTGGAACAAAAAGTGTTGACGGCAGTATGCGAGGTTAGCGGCGTGGTGACCGAATTACGGAAGGACGTTGAATTAATAGAGGAAAGGGTCAACAGCCTTGGAAATGATGTGGACAGTATGAAGAATGGGTTCACCGAACTTCAGAAAAAGGTTGTGCGCCTCGAAACTTCTGGAGTATCAGTCGCACCATGTGGTTCTGTTGGTGTAGTCCGTGGACCCAACGTGAAGTTGCCTCCGTATGATGGTACCTCATCCTGGGCTGCATACCGTCAACAGTTCCAGACGATCGCCACTGCCAATGGGTGGACAGACGACCAGTGCTTAACCGCCCTCACTGGCTCGCTCCGAGGGAAAGCTGTGGACGTTCTGGAGGTGCTACCTAACGCTGGATTTAAAGATCTTTTGGAGGCTCTTGAATCCCGGTATGGAGAGAGGCATCTGGAACATGTATTCAGAGCTCAACTGCGCGACAGAGTCCAGCGCTCAGGAGAAGGACTCCAGCAGTGGGCTCTAGAGATAGAGAAGCTGGTCAGAAAAGCGTACCCATCAGCAGAAGCGAACATGGTGGTAACCAACACCGTGCAAGCCTTTGTAGACGGCATCAAGGATCTGGAAGTGAGAGCTGCCGTAAGGCTCCGCCATCACGCCTCTCTGAAAGAAGCACTGGCCCACGCACTGGAAGTCGAAGCTGTCAGGCACGACTTGCGACAGGTTCACAAAGTGCGAGAAGTGACGGAGGAAGTCAACGAGGTAAAGGCTCCACGCAAGAAGGGCTCTGGGGTCATGTGTTACAAGTGTAGAGAGCGAGGGCACATGCAGTTCCATTGTCCACAGAAGGACTCATGTGCAGCTACAAAGAAGCAACTCGAGGACCTGGTTGAAGAGCTGACGAAGAAACGTGAATCTTCGTCGACTATGAATCAGGGAAACGAGTAACAGCCAGAACTAAGGGGCGAGTACTGGCTGGTGGTGCGAAAGAAGCCCCAACAACCATCATCTCACAAGTATGCAATGGGAAAAGCATTGCGATAGCTGGTAAAGTAAATGGTAATGACTGTAAAATAACGATCGACACAGGAGCCTCTAGAACAATAGTTCGACCGGATATAGTGAAGTCCGAGATGAGAAGCAAGAGGAAAGTCACTTGCCGGCTTCTTTCCGCCTCCGGCCAGCCAATACCCGTCTTTGGAGAGATGTCAGTTACGATGTACATGGGAGAAGCGGCGTACCATCATGACGTCATTGTAGCTGACATAGTGGACGACTGCATATTGGGCCTGGATTTCATGAAGAAAAACCACTGCAGAATAGATGTTGCTGATGGAATTTTCAAGTGCGGCGAAGAAGAAATATTTATACTTGGAGGAGTCCACGGCAAAGTTACCTGCCTAAGAAACATCGTCATACCCAGACGCTCGGAGGCTCAAGTATTGGTAAAGTTGCCATCTAACCGAAATAAGTCAATTAGATGTGTATTAATTGAAGAAATACCTTCTAAGACAACGATCCGGAAACTCATGACCGCCAGAACTTTGGTTAGGGGTAAAGATACAGCTGTTGTCAAAGTGGTGAATCTGGATGACGAAGAGGTTAACTTAAGCCAAGGTGATGTCATAGGAAGATGCGAAGAAGTCCTTTGGATGAAGAGATGCAGTTCAGTGCCAAGCTCAGACAGAATAAAAGACAGAAATAATACTACGGTCAAACAGCTGCTTGATGACTGCAAAAGCAACTTGACTTACTCCCAGAGCCTTAAAGCAAAGGAGTTTCTACTACGCTTTGCAAATATCTTCACCAACCAAGAAGGAGACATTGGAAGAACATCTTTGGTACAACACAGAATTGACACCGGGAATGAGAGACCCATCCGACAACGAGCAAGGCGAATACCAATAGCGAAAGAAAAAGAGGTCAAAGATCTGTTAGAAGAAATGGAAAGAAATAAGATAATTGAACCATCTTCGAGTCCATGGTGTTCACCTGTTGTGCTAGTAAAGAAGAAGGATGGTAGTACGCGATTCTGTGTAGACTACAGACGGCTCAATGACATCACCAAGAAGGACAGTTATCCATTGCCTCGAATCGATGACACATTGGATACTCTGAGTGGCAAGAAGTGGTTCTCAACCTTGGACTTAAAATCTGGTTATTGGCAGGTGGAAATTCACTCGAAGGATAAAGAGAAGACAGCGTTCTCAACAGGCAAAGGTTTATGGCAGTTCAACGTCATGCCCTTCGGATTATGTAACGCACCAGCCACTTTCGAACGACTGATGGAATGTGTCCTAGCAGGCTTGGTTGGAGAAGCCTGCCTGGTGTACCTGGATGACGTCATCATCGTTGGCCGTGATTTCGAGGATCACTTGAGAAACCTGGAGCAAGTCTTTGCCAAGATACATGGAGCCAATCTGAAATTAAATCCAAAGAAGTGTCATTTATTCAGGAACAAAGTTAGCTACCTCGGCCACGTCATTACCAGTGAAGGCATCCAGACTGATCCAGAGAAGGTAGAAGCCGTTAAAAAGTGGCCCACTCCTAAAGATAAAACAGAAGTACGCGCATTTCTCGGCCTATGCTCTTACTACAGGCGGTTTGTGAAAGGATTTTCGGAGATTGCCAAACCCTTACATCGTCTGACCGAGGATAAACGAACATTCTGTTGGGACGAAACCTGCGAGGATTCCTTCGAAAAGTTGAAAGAACATCTATGTGAGACTCCTATTTTGGGATATCCACAACCAGAGGGCCAATTCATCGTCGATACTGATGCAAGTAATACGGCAATCGGAGGAGTTCTGTCTCAAAAACAGGGAGACAGGGAGGTCGTTATTGCTTACTTCAGTAAGTCACTATCGAGGCCTGAAAGAAACTACTGCGTTACAAGGAGAGAACTCTTGGCTGTGGTGAAGACCCTGCAACATTTCAACAAATACCTCATCGGCAGAAAGTTCTTACTTCGTACCGATCACGCAGCATTAAAATGGTTATTGCAGTTTAAAAACCCTGAAGGTCAAGTAGCACGTTGGATTGAACAATTGCAGGAGTATGACTTCCATACCGAACACCGTAGTGGAAAGGCCCACGGAAATGCAGACGCTCTTTCTAGGAGACCATGTCCAGAAGACTGCAAGCACTGCATCAAACAAGAGTCAAAAGAACTGACTCTAAAACTTACTCGGGCAACTCCTTTGGAATCCTGGGAAGACGACGCAATGAGGAAAGCTCAAGAAAATGATAAGGATCTCCGATACATCATTATGTGGAAGAAACAAGGGGACGTTAAACCAACGTGGAGCGATGTGGCACCTACGAGCGCTATAACAAAGGCATACTGGGCGCAATGGGACAGCTTTATTCTACAAAATGGCATACTTTACCGGAAATGGGAAAAGACTAACGGTAGAGAGTTCCACCTACAAGTAGTTGTTCCAAGATCCAAAGTTCCGGAGGTTCTCCGTATAGTACACGATGGTGTTTCGGGAGGTCATCTAGGCGTCAAGAGGACACTAACAAAAGTACGAGAGAGGTTTTATTGGCTGCACTGTCGTGAGGATGTGCAAGATTGGTGCCGTAAATGCACTACATGCGCTGCAGTAAAAGGTCCACAAACACGGAGTCGAGGAAATTTGAGGCTGTATAACGTTGGTGCGCCTTGGGAACGCATTGCAGTCGATGTAGCTGGGCCATTCCCTGTGACTGAGTCGGGGAATAAGTACTTCATGGTTGTCATGGATTATTTTACCAAATGGCCTGAAGTGTTCGCCATACCCAATCAGGAAGCTATAACCGTGGCTACCAAGATTGTTGAAGAAGTTATTTGTCGTTATGGCGTGCTTCTGGAAATCCATTCAGATCAAGGAAGAAACTTTGAGTCCCAAGTATTTCAAGAGGTATGCAAGCTCTTGGGAATGCACAAAACACGAACGACTGCGTACCATCCTCAGTCTGACGGTATGGTGGAACGATTTAACCAGACATTGGAGAGGCATTTGGCAAAAATAGTGGACAATCACCAGAAAGACTGGGACAAGTACATTCCACTGTTCCTCCTCTCGTATAGAACAGCGGAACACGAGAGTACAAAAGCGACTCCGGCTTTCGTGAATTATGGTCGAGAACTTCGGTTGCCAGTAGACATACTAACTGGAGGGCCACCTGAGGAATCTCAAACTGTGCAAGATTACGTCTCTGATCTACGGGAAAGGATGCGGAACATCCATCATTTAGTCAGAGAAAATGGATTGCAGTCAAGCGAGAACATGAAAACCAGATACGACAGAAGAACTAATACAGGTGGTTTCGAGGAAGGCAGTTTAGTATGGCTGCATAACCCTACTCGACGAAAAGGGAAATCACCGAAGCTACAGACTAAATGGGAGGGTCCGTACAAAGTGATCACACGACTAAATGATGTGACTTACAGGATCCAACGACAGCCGAGAGGAGCAATGAAAATTGTCCACATCGACCGTCTGGCGAAATATCACGGTAGTAATGATGATGCTCGGGACGAGCATCTCTAAGAAGGGGCAGTGTTACGAAAACGCACGGGCGCCGTCTAGAAAAGTACGCAAACTGAAATGTTCTAGACTTACGCTTCGTGAACCCTCTTCGGTTCTAGAAATGATCGGCGGTGCAAGCAATAATGAGCTTTACGTACCTAACGGATAGGGTTTATAGTCGCTTGCAACCTAAAGGAAAAGGACAGCCATGTGTGAGAGCGGGATAGCAATAGACTCGATCGTTCGATACAGTTCGGCCGCGAATGTTCGAGAATTTAGTAGAGCGAAATTATCTGCCTATATAAGCGTGGTTGTTCAGCGCCGAGGACAGTTCATCTTTAGACGAGCTAAGAGAAAGATCGAAGAGATACAAGTGCGAAATACTAAGTGACGACTCTGGCGATTAATTACTGGACTCTGATCATAGTGTTTGGACAATTTGGACATCGTTGTGTGGAAACTCTTGTGGTGAACTGAATAAAGTCTCATCAGTGTCATCAGGTGTTTTTATCCAAATCCACGGACCAGTAGCCCGTAACAATACTATTATGTCGCACTTGTCCTATTATGTCACTAAAAACATAAAAGCCGTATTTTTGAAATCACTTGTCTAGCAATAATGTTGCCAGTGAAATGAAAATAATGCGAGAAATAATTTCTGCTCCATTCTACGCAACGAAAACCGAATCGGTAACAAATCGTAAAAAAAATGTTCGTAAATTTTCAATCAAAGAGAACGTAAGTGTTAAACGGAACACAAAAATGAAATTCTAATAGACACCACACCATCTATATCCGTATCTGGTTGTCTATGTCATTCATGTTTTGACGTAAAAAACGTTCGACTACCAACTCATACGAATACGAGTGGTCTAGACCAATCGCTGCGAATTATTCGACATAGACAATTCAAAAATACGGAATAATGGATATCGAATGAAAAATCATTCGGCTCACGCTTTTTTGGTGAGTCACACTTTCAAAAATAAGCCCCAGGGTATTTTTCTTCTAGCATACCAAATTTCTTCGAAATCCGACCAGTAGATTTTGCGTGATTGAGTAAAAAACATCCTCACAAACTCGCACCCAAACTTTCGCATTTTTAATGTTAGTGGGAAGGATACACACACACTATGAAAAGATTTCGAGCGATTTTTCTGACAGCTAAATAAGAAAAAAAAATCAGTTTAAAAAAGTCTTAATAGATAGCGCTTTATGAAAGCCGAGTCGTAATAATGGCTAAACCTATATTGTGCGCTTTTTCTTATCAACCAGAGACAGAAAAAAAATCACATAACAGTTTGACAGTTGCACAAATCACAACATTGATACTGTTTAGTTGTTTTTTTTTACTGAGTTTTATTTAAAAAAATGCCAATCCCGTGAATTTTTGCTTTTTGTATGGAACTTTTTCTCTCGCCTTTTACTAAGTGCCATC
Organism: Ephestia elutella; assembly: GCA_018467065.1. Taxonomy (NCBI): domain Eukaryota; kingdom Metazoa; phylum Arthropoda; class Insecta; order Lepidoptera; family Pyralidae; genus Ephestia; species Ephestia elutella. Next base: position 4,565,249 of record CM031572.1, read on the forward strand.
TATGAAGTCATCTGGAACTATTTTTTTTTATATGGGTCTCGGAAAATCCCTCAATGCAACCATATTGAAGCTCCAAAGGAATGTGTCTCAAACAAAATAATTTCCTATTCCTGTGGTTTCAAACTACATCGTGAAGCTAAGATGATGGATCGAACACAGTTTTCATAGGCTGAAACTTTTTGATTGATGAAAGTTGAGCTTTCAAGTCGTTGTTACTTTTTGAGAAAAATTTAACCCTTCAATCACAGCGTTTGAGATAACAAATCCTAACTAATATTATAAATGCGAAAGTGAGTTTGTTTGTTACCTCTTTACGTACCTCCGGAACCAATCTTCATGAAATTTCGCATACACATAGTTAAAAGTACAGACATAGGGTACCTTTCATCCCGGGAAAAAGCACTGTTCCCGTGGGAAATTCACGCGGGCGAAGCCGCGGACGGAAGCTAGTGTTTAATAAAAAAATGTGTGCAAAAAAATACAGAAGGTCAATCAAACAATCCGACTTCTAACTAATATTATAAATGCGAAAGTTTGGATATGAGTTTCTGAGGATGTTTGTTACTTAATCACTATAAAACTAAGGATGGATTTCGATGAAATTTAGTTCAAGGGTAGAAAACAGCACAAAAGGTACTTTTTATCCCGAAATTCTCATGGGAGCGAAACCACGGGTAGTACTAAATAAATATATCGACCAAGTCGACTGTGACCAACTTATTAAGGAAGTATATTTTATCTATCCAAACATACCTAATGTTACAATTGTATTTGAGTTGTTTTCTGTTTATTTAATCGCGATAATCTCTGGTACTGTATAAAACTGGATTTTTATCACATTTAGTACTTTATGGCAGACTCAAACTGTCTGACGACGGGTAACGGTTATCACGCCAGACTGCCACACCGGAGGTCCCGGGTTCGATCCCCGGTCAGGTCAAGATGGAAAATGATCTTTTTCAGATTGGCCTGGGTCTCGGATGTTTATCTATATATGTATTTGTCATAAAATATAGTATCGTTGAGTTAGTATCCCATAACACAAGTCCCGAACTTACTTTGGGGCTAACTCAATCTGTGTGATTTGTCCGTATACATTATATTTGAAAGATGATTTAGCTTTCTCGAAACTCGAATGGGTCCCGGGAAACATCTAGTAATAGGTGTAAGTAGAGATACTAGTAGAATACTTAAAAATAGGTAGAAAAAAAAATTAACGTTAATTTTTTTTATCATAATATCAACGCTAACAATCAAGTAAAGATTTGGTTGTTTGTTATTATTAGGGCTCCGTCATAGACGATGATCCATTTATTTATGCTTGTATAGAAGAACCCTAATTATTGTGCTCATTTTTTTTTACTACTATGAGTTTCGTGTTGCCTTATGCATTTTGTCTACAACTCAGCCTCCGTTTTTCGACTAAAATACTTTTTCATCGATCATGAAAAAAAACAATTCAGTACCTTGATGTGTACCTTTTAAATAAGAAATACTCGAATTAGGTGAGCCCGCCCGATAATACTACATTACATTGCATAAGATACACTTATTTTATACAATACAAAAATTTATCAAATATTATAATGTGCTATACGTCTGTAGACAATATATAATTAACGATTAAACAGTTTCATTTACACATGTATAATGTATGTTACTTTAAAGACAAGTTTGAATAGTAGAAATCCTGATTTATAACCATTCCCTCCATAGAATATTATTATAGCTGCTAGCGCACCAAAATTTACGGAAACTTAAAGGTAACAAACAAACATCCTCACTTTCGCATTTATAATATTAGTTAGGATTTAAATTCTGTCAGTATTTGATAGCAGAATGAAAATTTAACTAAATTTAGGTATCCGTTCATTCATAGCAGATTAATAAAATCTGCTATGAATAAACCATATTGCCTCGTACTGTCGAACAATAATTTACGGAACCTTATTTACGAATCTGTCTCACGCTTGACGTATTTGAAATTAATAAAACTGACATCGATACAATAGTCTGCAAACCAATCGGGAAACCAAGATAAAAAAAAATGCTATCTAATCTACCTTGAATCGCTGGCAAATCATTGTTTTTAGGGACTTGCTTATTTTTAACATAGACGTATTTGGTGTTGCAAAAAATAATATATATTTTTATAGACAAATGGAGAAGAAAATTGTGAGGCTTAACCTGAGGACAGTGGATGTCGAGCCTAAGAAGGCAGCTGCAGATGGTATGTATTTCTTTTTTTTTAATGAGTAAGATTCGAATTTACTCAAATCAAATAAAATCAATTCAAAATATTTTTAAATCTTTATTTTCAATAAAATGTATGTATGTAAAATGGTCTTAAAAATAGACCGATGTCAGAAAGACATTGCTTTCACCGTTTCGTTATCTTATTTATTTTTCGCTCAGAATGAAAGAATTTTATTTGGTACTAATTGGTGGTCAATGTGGGGAGTAAAAAGTATTTACATAATAATGACGTCTGATTCTTACGGTGGTAGGCAGAGGCTTCGGATTTCCATTTGTCAAATTAATCATTATAAATTGTACAAGCAACTATTTGTATGGGACCAACTTAATCCGATCGAAAAAAATCAGCTGTTCCATACATTTTAGGCGAGTAGGTTTTGTAAATAGTAATGATGTTGTATAATCATGATCAAATTTCACCAAAGACAGAATGTCTTCACTTTCAGAAAGAATGCCATTGTTTTATTATTCATCCTGTTTATGAGGAAAACTTGTACTTATTTTATATTTCGGATTGGCCTGAGGGCGCGTCTATTATATGAAATTTGTTGGTTCAAAATCAAAGCAGATAAACTGTGCTTGTAAAGTAATAACACTGTTTTTCCTTCAATTTTCTTTTATTTAGTTTTCGCCCCAGGTTTTAATTACATACTAACAATTTTTGTAATAACTTCCATCACAAAAATCGGCAAAGTCTTATGACCATAGAAAAGACACGTTATTTTTCAGCCTCCGGACATAACTCGCATAGGACTTTGAAGCTCCTTAGCTCACACACTCAATCGAATTTGAATTTCCGTTTGAATTTGAATTTTCAACAAAACTGCTATAATAAAAAATATGTATATCAATTTTTTTAAACACCGCAGATAACATTTCTATTTGTCATACTATTACGATTTCTGTGGTAATCATTCTGTTCTTTGTGTTTATCTAGTGTTGGGAAACTTTTGTAAAGTTAAGCCACAGCCGAAGTTTAACGTCACAGCTGGTGTTTGACATTCCATTTCCAACATTAGTTTGGGTTTTGAAAACATTTCACAGATAAAACATCTTTGTTCTTTATAAGAAATGTTTTCTTCTAAATTCCATTTACTCGACGCTGCTGATTTACTTGAAAAATCTATTCTTATATATTCTTATCTATACATATAATAAAACAGTAAAAATATTTTGTCTGTACATTTAGTATTTTTGACTGAAATGGATAGAGGGACACCTAAAAAGAATAATAGAAAGCAAAAATATTTTTTGGAATTTCTTGTCTGTCTGTCTTTCTGTCTGTCTGTCTGTCTGTATGTATGTACGCGTTTCACGCAAAAACTACTGGACGGATTTGAATGAAACTTTTTTTGTTGTATAGCTATTAAGCCTGGGCAACATATAGGCTATAATTCATTTTGAAAACTGGAACACCTGATGAAGAACCATAACAGAACAGCTAAACTATAAGTAATATGGAAATGGTGCCTTTGCAAAAGTTTATCAATCTGACGAGCATTTTCTGTTGACGTATAGAAATCGAAGATCAGGATTATCTGACGAAGAATTCCAAGAGACCAGCTACACTATTACATATATGGAAATGGTGCCTTAGCAAAAGTCTTTAAACCTGATGAGCATTTTCTACTGACGTATAAATAGACAGGACACGGGATAGGACAAAGAGGGATTCGGGGTGGGAGTTGTGGTACACGGGAAATTATAGATAACGAGCAGACTATTAAACAGTTTATTGAATGAAATATCACTTTTGATTCATTTTAACACCGCGCCTGTACTCTCTCTCAGCCGAAAGACGTCCACTGCTGGACAAAGGCCTCCCCCAAGGATTTCCACAACGACCGGTCCTGCGCTGCCCGCATCCATGCGCAACCCGCGACCTTCACCAGGTCGTCGGTCCACCGAGTGGGAGGCCTGCCAACACTACGTTTTCCGGTTCGTGGTCGCCACTCGAGAACTTTTCTGCCCCAACGGCTATCTGTTCTGCGAGCTATGTGCCCCGCCCACTGCCACTTAAGTTTGGCAATTCTACGGGCTATGTCGGTTACTTTAGTTCTCCTACGGATCTCCTCATTTCTGATTCGATCACGCAGGGAAACTCCGAGCATAGCGCGCTCCATCGCCCTTTGGGTGACCTTGAGCCTTCTTATGAGGCCCATAGTAAGCGACCACGTCTCTGTTCCGTATGTCATTACTGGCAACACACACTGGTCAAAGACCTTAGTCTTGAGACACTGCGGTATTTTGGACGAAAAGATATCGCGAAGCTTCCCGAACGCTGCCCAGCCGAGTTGGATTCGACGGTTGACCTCTTTCTCGAAGTTGGACTTACCTAACTGAACTGTTTGTCCCAGGTATACATAATTGTCAACAACTTCGAGTGTAGAGTCTCCAACCTTTAGAGGAGTGGGTGCGACACGGATATTAGACATGATTTTCGTCTTGTCCATGTTCATTTTTAGACCCACTTGTTGAGAGGCTCTACAGAGGCCATCCAGCATTGTGCCTAGGTCTTCCAAGGTCTCAGCCATGACTACGATATCGTCAGCGAATCGAAGGTGAGTGAGGTACTCGCCGTTGATATTGATGCCGAGTCCGCTCCAGTCCAGAAGCTTGAAAACATCTTCCAGGGCGGCGGTGAACAGTTTTGGAGATATAACGTCTCCCTGTCTCACCCCTCGCTTCAACTGGATAGGTTTCGAGCCTTGATCCTGGAGACGGACCGACATGGTGGCGTTTTTGTACAAACACTTCAGCGCTTCGATATATCGATAGTCAATTTGGCACCGTTGGAGAGACTGTAGCACAGCCCAGGTCTCGATCGAATCGAAGGCTTTCTCGTAGTCCACAAACGCCAAGCATAATGGCTGATTATACTCCTCAGTCTTCTGTATAATCTGCCGCAGCGTATGTAAGTGGTCCACGGTACTAAAGCCTTTTCGGAAACCGGCTTGTTCGGGAGGCTGGAAGTCGTCAAACCTGCGAGCGAGACGATTCGTAATGACTCTCGAAAACAGTTTGTAGACATGGCTCAGAAGTGAGATAGGCCTATAATTCTTCAATAAGGTTTTGTCCCCTTTTTTGAAGAAAAGTACCACCACACTTCTGTGCCATGCCGTAGGCGTTCGTCCCTCGAGTATGACGGAATCAAATAGCTTCTGAAGAGCTTTTAATACCGGCGTTCCACCTGCTTTCAGAAGCTCAGCCGTGATTCCATCGTCTCCCGGTGCCTTATTGTTTTTTAACTGTTTGAGAGCCATTCTAATCTCGTATAGGCTGACGTCTGGGATATCTTCGGTGTAGTGTCGGGTCAATCTGGCTCTTGGATCTTTGGCCAGATTTATGACAGGTGCGCGTACGCTCGCGTATAATTGTCCGTAGAACTTCTCCACCTCTTCCAACAGCTCCGGCTTCGACGAAATGATTCTGCCTTCCTCAGTCTTCAGTTTGGTCAGTTGACTTTGACCAACAGACAGATCCCTTGCAAAAACTTTTGAGCCCTTATTACGCTTAATCGCCTCTTCAATACGGTCGGTATTGAATTGGCGCAAATCGTGAGTTAGGGACTTGGAGATCTGTCTGTTTAGACGTCGATACTGAGCAGCATCATCAGAGGACTGCAGAACCAAGTTTCGTCTTTCTTCCATGAGTTTGTTGGTGAGGTCCGAGATCTTTTTGGTTCCTTTTGAGCAGCGGGTTTTGAAGGCTTTAGACCCAGCTGTTTGGACAATTTGCACGAACCTGTCATTATAATCGTCCAGATTTTCGCAGTCTCCCAGGCATTCAAAGCGATTCTGCAACTCGAGCTGAAAGCTCTCGGGGTTTTAAAGCTGGATGGGCGCTGGTCGGAGCGTAGACTTCATCAGTCGACACCTTTCAAGTTTCGTTCTCAGATTCAATGTGCCTCTTACCATTCGGTGATCGCTTCCTGTTTTTACGGCATTGATCACAGAGACATCATTGAATATGTGCCTCTTTGTCGATAAGATGAAGTCTATCTCATTTTTTATGACGCCATTAGGATGCAACCACGTCCACTTTCGCTGTTTTGGCTTTTTGAAGAAGGAGTTCATCATAAAGAGGCCCTCCTTCTCCATAAAGCCGGCCAGCAGATGACCGCGTGCATTTCTCCTTCCATATCCAAAATTCCCCACTCTCAGCTCATTATCGCTTCGTTTGCCCAGTTTCGCGTTAAAGTCCCCCATCACGACGGTATAGTGGGTCTGGGAGCTATGTATGGCTTTAGATATATCCTCATACATAGTCTCCACCTCGTCGTCGGAGTGATTTGCGGTCGGTGCGTACACTTGTATTACCTTCAACGAATACCGTTTGGTAATTCTGAGTACAAGGTACGCTACCCTCGCCGAAACACTCTCGACCTGGACCACGTTGTTGACGAGGGACCTGTGGACGATAAACCCGACACCACCCTGGGATAGTTGGTCGCCCTCCCGGAAATAGAGCAGGTTTCCGGATTTGAGGATCATGGTGTCCTCCCCCTCTCTTCGGACTTCACATAATCCTACAATATCCCATCGTAACCTGCTCAATTCTTCCTCCAGTTCAGCGAGCTTCTCGTCGGTCCGCAGTGTGCACGTGTTGTACGTTGCCAGGGCCAAGGGTCGTCGGGGTTGGTAGCCTGGCATCTGCCGGGGATTCTTAGCACCCCCTGCCCCGCCGTTACCGTGACCGCTACCAGAGTCCGGGATAGCGGGGCCGCCGGGGACTAGGGGCCGTGTTGTGGGTGTATTAACCATAGGGGGGTTTTGCCGTAATCGCCACGCTTGGCAGGCGGGTTGGCGATCGCAGTGTGATGTCATAGTACGCGGAAAGATGCTGCTGCCCATCCTCCGGTGTTTTAGATCCCTTAGTCGCCTCTTACGACACCCACGGGAAGAGATGGGTTGGTGCTATTCTAGGGCCACACCACAGGCCAGGCGCCTGTACTACGAGTACCTAATATATTCCCGCGGGACACGGGATAACAGACAGGCAGACAGACAGACAAAAAATTCAAAAAAAATTTTTTTGCTTTCTATTGTTCTTTTTAGGTCTCCCTCTATACATTTCAGTCAAAAATATTAAATGTACAGACAAAATATATTTACTGTTTTATTATATGTATAGATTATCTAAATATCTAATCTCTCATCTTATAAATCTATTCTTATATATTATTCTTGAATTGGTTGGTTTAAATGTAAGCAATATAATAACACTAAACGAGTATTCTAATTCAAGAAATTAATTCATTTATCTATTACTATCTATTGCCCACGGCTTAGCCCGCGTGCATTTCCCACGGGGTCAATGGTTTTTCCCGGTATGAAAAGTAGGTACCCTATGTCCTTCTCAGTACTTCGAACTATGTGTATGGAGAATTTCAGGAAGATTGGTTCAGTAGATAAAGCGTGAAAAGGTAACAAACAAATTACCTGACAAACTATCTTACATTCGCATTTTTAATATTAATTAGGATTTTATTTCTGTCAGTATTTGATAGTAGACTGTTAATTTAACTAGATTTAACTGTCCGTTTATTCATACTCGTAGCAGATAATATAAAATCTGCTATGAATAAACCTTATAAGCATATCGTACCTTGTACTAAGCTTTTCGCACAATAAACTTCGAATACGAGTATATCACAGTTTGAAGCATATTTTTTTAAACCCTAGTATGTCCTAACTTGAATGTAGTACATACCAGATGACCCCAATCCATTATTTCTACTAGAAATAAGATTTAAACAATTGAACTACAGAAACACAATTAAACTTTCAATTAAAATTTCCAAGCCGTATTGTAAGAAAATCTCTATGACAACCTTTTTGTGTAAACAAACATAGAATAATAAAATACTCTTTATTTTACCAAGAATAGTCAAAGTCAAAGTCAATTTTTTTTATTGAAACTTGGCCTTCAAAAAAGGCTCTTTTTCTCGTCGATGACTAATTATTTAATTATCATATATTATGTCTCATAGCTACAAACTACTAGCATTTCGGAACGACCACTGCTGAGAAGAAATGCCGAAAGAAGCTCATGAAATAGTCTTGGTCGCCTAACATGCCAGAGGGGCTATTTATTAACTTAATACATACACTAGATTGTGTACAGTCAAAAATAAAATAAAATATAAGAAAAAAATAATAATATAATTAAACATGTCATTGTTATGTTTGTGATCAAGTAACCACAATGAATTGGTTAAGAACAAAAAATAAAAATAAAATACAATGATGAACACAAAATAAAAAAGAAACAGACACAAAGGCGTGATAAACACTATCAAATTCACAATTTGAGATCCTACTATTGGTGGATGGATGGATCTCTTCTATTTTGCTGCTATGAAGCTGCTACGTTACAATTCATAGCAAAATTTAAAATTACATTTTTCATAGTTGCTAAAAATTTCGACTATTTTATGAATAAAACCAGCAACGCGCGCTTAGAACGTGAGTTTTTGAAATTAAACCACTCACGTACCTAACTATTCTTATTTAGTGTTTAATAGTTGCACCCTGGGGCTTCGCTCCCGTGGGAATTTCGGAATAAAAAGTACCTTATGTGATAATCCCGGTATTTTTCTACGAGTGTGCGAAGGGATCCTTTAATTTCTCATAAGGTTAATAATCATAATTTGGTTTGTCATAAAGCCTTTCTTATAATTTTTTTATCATAATATTTTATTTAAATAACATTTATTGTAATAATATTTGTGTAGTCATAATCATAGATTGTCATACAGATTTTTTTTATAAAATGGTTTATCATAATGGATTTGTCATAATTGTTATGGTCATAAACATAGTTTATTTTTTATTTTGTTCATCTTTTATTTTGTTGATGACATTTGAAGACATTATGTAAAATTTGATATTTAATTATACCTATTTCACATTAAGTTGACACAAACACTAGTATAGGTTAGGGTGCGGCGGGGGTGGCCCTTGGGCCACCCCTAAGCCGCGAACATAAACAACAAAAAAACAATAACTTAACAAATCTTACCTTTTTTTCTGAGTGCATCCGTACATTATGAGTTCTCTTTTCTCTGTACATTATGAGTATTTATTACTATTATGATTTAAAATATATTATGATTATTTATGATTATGATAATTTGTATTTATTACAAAACAATTATGTTAAAAAAAATATTTGAAAAAATATTATTTAAATTTTAATTTATGTCAATTATGATTATGTGAAAAAACATTATTTCGAACTATATTATTACAAATATTTTTATGACAATCATTAGAGACCCGTGTGCGAAATGTCATCAAAATCCATTTAGTAGATTTTTAAGTACATTTTTTGTTAAATGTCCAAAACATCCAAACTTACGCATTTATTATATTAGTATTCCATCACTAAGAGCCTTCAAATGAAGTCTGGGTTGATTCAGACACGTAAAGAAGCGAAAATATCGAATATAAATATTATTGAAAGTGAACCTAACAAACAAAAAGAAATAATATCGTCTAAAAAGAAATAACAAGAGTTCAGCACAAAAATATTGCAAAATAATAGATGCCTAAGCCGTCTCAGTCAGATTAATTACTCAGGTAGCCCAAACATAACTGAGTGATGATTAATATCAGTCAATATAAAATATTATTATAATACTGCGGCACCTTATGTCGACAACAGCTGTCGTACCTACACTTTTGCTGTTTTGATAAATTGTATACTTCTCTTTGAAAATCCTCTTATATTATTAATCCATTAAAATGCAATATTTATATTATGCTTCGATCTAAATAAGAGTTGGAAAATAAAAATTGAATTTAAAATTACGGAGTACTTAGTGTAAAATTTCAAATAACAGTGCCTGTGATAAAAATAAACGAAAATGAAGAAAATATAATAAGTGTTTGAAATATAATAACCACCACCGTTTCAAATGATTCAATAGGTGAAAAAGAAAAAACACATACACAGGGGCACATAGCTCGTAAAACAGATAACCGTTGGGGCAGAAAAGTTCTCGAGTGGCGACCACGAACCGGAAAACGTAGTGTTGGCAGGCCTCCCACTCGGTGGACCGACGACCTGGTGAAGGTCGCGGGTTGCGGGCAGCGCGGGACCGGTCAACGTGGAAATCCTTGGGGGAGGCCTTTGTCCAGCAGTGGACGTCTTTAGGCTGAGATAGATAGATAGAAAAAGAAAAAAAAATAATCAAATAAAAAGATATAAAACTAAAAAGCTATAGCTGCTAAAATATATAATCAAATATTCATACATATAGGGATTTCAGACTAAAAATATCTACATATAAATATGTAGTACTAGCTGCGCCCCGGGTCTTCGCTCCCGTGGGAATTTCGAGATAAAAAGTACCCTATGTGCTAATCCCGGTATTTATCTACCTGTATACCAAATTTCATCGAAATCCGTCTAGTAGATTCTGCGTGATTGAGTAACAAACATCCTCACAAAGTCACAAAATCACAGAGTCACAAACTCAAATCCAAACTTTCGCATTTATAATATTAGTATTAGTTTTCTTCGAAATCAATAATGCTAAAAATATTCTTAGAATACTCTCGTTTGCTGTAGACGAACACTTGTAAGGAAATTGATCTTCAGCCAATCGTCGTTTTTATTGTCAGCTACTGGCGATCTTCATAGCTACTTCAAATTCAATAACATTGCTGTTGATTTGATTTGATTGAATATTGAAATATCGGAAATTAGTTTTTATTCATTGTTTGATACCCACGCAAGCAATCTTCTGTTCGTTTTGATGTATGATGATGGATGTTTGTCACTTTTTCATAAAAACTACGGGCTAGATTTCTATGAAAAATATTTCATAAATACAATATAGGTAGTAGCACTTTTGTTTTATTTTATACATATTTTCGTAATCTGGCAAGCAGCTGGTAATTTATTATCTTATATTTGCAATTTGGGTCTCAATGTTTTTTATTTACTTTTATTTTATTTGTTAAAAATTATCAAGTAGGTATATTATTCATAAGCCAATAACAAGTTTTTGGTAATTATACATTAGAAACCCATCATTATACTATGATAGTAAAAATAAATGTATAATTTAAAATATTTAGCAAATTCATGATTACATGATATAAGTGATAAATTTCAAAAATATGTTTATGTGATATATGCAAAAATAAAAACGTCAATTTAAAAAAAAAAAAATATCATTTATCAGCATCTCGATAATTTTATCTGGTTTGGGTTTTCCATTTCATTTTTATTACTAAAACTAAAAATAAGTTAATAAGGTACCTATCAATATAATAAAATGTACAAAAATTATGACAGATATTCTGTTATCAGAAATATAGAATTAAATCTATATTATTCAACTAAAATGAACGAATCTTATAATTATTTTTTAAAACATTAGGTACCTACGAGTAGTTAAAGTTCGTACGTAATCGTAATCAGTATGGTTATCATAGACATAGAAAAAAAACATTCTTATAAAAAAATTCTAACTTTATGATAAATACAAATATGTATACCGTAAACTGCTGCAACTTTGCACGGAATTTGACGTTTTTTGCGATTTTCTCGGAACCTATTCATAATTTTGACTCTCAATTGTTTTTGAATGGAAGACAGACATAATGGCTTGCTATTGAGACCCCAAATCTTATTAATTTCCACCAATTTTCTGAATTACAAGGGCTCAAAGTCGTAGGCTAAGTTGTATGTAAAAGACACAAGTTTGCCTAGAAGGATAATTCTATACTTATTGTACTTATCGTTTCCGTTAATTTTTTTTCATGTGCATGCGACAACATACTTGTCCCTGCCAATTTAATCAGTGCAATATACTGTATCATTTTTTTATTACAGCTACTAGGCCAAGTTGTAGCAGGTTCTACTGACTTTCCATACAAAAATGTCGTTGACTATAGGGTTGTCCAAAAGAATACAGATTATTATTAATACTTTTTTATAAAAGAAAAAAACCAGATGGCTACTTTCATTAAAAAATCACAATTTTAATGCTTCTTGGTAATAATGTCTCATCATTTTAATCAAAAATTATTAATAATCTTAAATTTTTGATTGTGGTATAAAAGAAAAGTATACAAAGTGTTGAATCTCTTTTACAATTATTTCTACAAAAAATATTTGAATATTGTTTTACAAATTTACAACGAGCACTTCTAATGTAACTAGAGGAAACGAATTCTAAAATAAATTTGTAAGCATAATGTAAGCGAGATTCACGCGAGTGAAGCTGCGAGTAAAAGCTAGTTAACAAAATTTGACAACCCTAGACCCAGGCATAGTTATGTCACTCAAGTTTTCAAAACACTACACATGATTGCCTTTTAAGTTTTTTTTATAAAAAAACAATCTTTTGCGTAAAAAAACAAGTAATGCTAGAAGAAGACAATATTATCCTACCTTAGGCAGTTAATCCTGTGCGAAAACACAGCTTTTTAATAGTTAAAATTCAAAAGTTTTAGAGCGCAAAAAAAATGCAGCCTCACCCAACGATCTTTGTCGCACAACTGACAGAGTATTAATGGAGTTACAATTATAAAAAATGAAAAATATGTTGCCCAAATAATGAATAGTTACTACAGAATAGTAGAAAACGAGAATAAAGCAAGCGAATGCGATATATCATAATTCAAATGAAATAGGCAAATTTGTGTGTAGTTGGATAAGTTGCAGCAGTTTACGGTAGTAAACTAGCATTTTTTTAAAATATATATGTTTCTAGCTTTTGCCCGCGGCTTCGCCCGCGTGAATTTCCCACGGGAACTGTGCTTTTTCCCGGGATGAAAGGTACCCTATGTCATTCTCCGTACTTTCAGCTATTTGTATGTGTAATCTCAGGAAGATTGGTTTAGTAGATAAAGCGTGAAGAGGTAACAAACAAACTCACTTTCGCAATTATAATATTAGTTAGGATTATGAAATACATTAAAGCAATGCCAAATAAAATAGGTGAGCTTTTGATAGCAAAAATATTCAAAGATTTATTAAATTAAAATATATTTTTAGTTAATAAGGTACCTATCAATATAATAAAATGTACAAAAATTATGACAGATATTCTGTTATCAAAAGCTGTATAATAAAATATCTACGAAAAATATGTTACCAAAGTTTTGTAGAGTATTTTATGTTCATTATATGAGTATTTTCTTTGTGTGTGAAATTGGGCTAGGTTCGTTTCAGAACCAATTTAGTAGCAAAATATATTTTTCTTTTATAACTTGGTATTCTGTATGAATATCGAGAATTATTTAAATGAAAAACATTAATAAATGTGTTATCTCGCTGTAATAATAACCGTCTACTTGCCAAGCATTTAGTATAGACTAGCTTTCGCCCTCGGCTTCGCCCGCGTGAATTTCAGGAACAGTGCTTTTTACCGGGATGAAAGGTACCCTATGTCCTTCTCCGTACTTCTAATTATGTGTATGCGAAATTTCAGGAAGATTGGTTCAGTCAATAAATCGTGAAGAGGTGGTTAGGATTAAGATAGGATTTTTACTGGTGTGGTACCAGTAAAAATTATATCCTAATCCTAGGAGCCTAACCTAAGCCGAGGATTAGGATAGGATGTTTACTGGAACCACGGTATATACATTGCCATTATTCACCATTACACAAGAATAACGTACTTTTCCAAAACATTAGAAATAAATTCACTGTTGCAACGAAGTTTTTTTAAACAAAGTCAAGTAGTTTTTGAAATACAATTTTCTTCTATATAATAAAGTTTTTTTTTTTACAGCGGAACAGATATCGAGACTAAGACCGTCGCAGTCTCCTATAGCGATATCACTCCAGAGATGTCCCACTTGGACTTCACTAGAGCCCTTGAGATTCCAAGGGTATTGGGACAATGAATCCAAAGGAGTCCTCGTCAATACAGGGTCTACAGGTAAGATTTATTGTTATATATAAATATAATTCTCGACTGATATTTTTTATATTGCAATTAGTGATTTGCCATTTTCGAAATTTTCAAAGAAACAGTGGAATGTTTCTTGGAAATTTCTCGAGAACGGAATATTTTCCTAAAAACCAGAGTAATTTTTAAGAATATTCGGAAATGTTCATGGAAAGAAATTTTTGAGTACGGGAAATTTCTCAGCAGCACATCGCTAATTGCAATTCGTCAACTGGACCCGCAGACCTAGCTTGGGCGGGGTCAGTCGACGGAATTCTCCATATACACTAAGCTAGTATTGAGGGTCTGAATTCTTAAGAAACATTAACAACCCAAAAACCTTTAAGAAGGAATTATATTAAATTTTATAATTTCTCAATAATATTGTAATCTTCATAATTTATCCAAATCTAAAATGTATTATTGTATAATTGCATCTCGTTGACATACTATTTTATAAATTTCTTGTATTTAGTCTAATATTTACTATGATTGATAATATTTATAATGTAATGGCTGTAACCTGTTTTACACACCTTAATAGATAAAATAAAAATAAATATTATAATTAATGACTTTTAAATTTTGTATGCCTTATGGCGGGACCTAGACGAATTCACTTAATTGTATAACACCTCTCTATGTAAACCTATGTTCACGAAATAAATGATTTGTTTGATTGATTGAAGGGTGCTATCACAGATTATAAAGGTATAATCAGAAACAATCTGTAAACAAAAGTATAATTTTCTTTTGCCTTTTCGTTATTTTTTTTTCATTTTGGCATTTTTTATATAGTCATAGGAACAAGAAAATTACATAAAAAAGTTACAGCTTTAAAGAGATAGACCAAACCTTACCGACTAATACGAGTACCTCAAAATTGCGTGTTAACAAATTGCGTGATATGATAATGGATGGTAAACTGGCATGGAAGATTAATTCCTTAAGATTAAGATAAACAAAGTACTAAATGAAATATTGTTAAGTATATTAAATATTATCGAAATGTAAGAAATATTGGATCTAAAACTATAGATGTAATTTTAAATTATAAATCAATTTATCTACATTTTACCCCCACGTATTTCGGGCGCAGAATAGTATAAGAAGCGAAAGCTCTTACATCCATTTTTTATGTGTCATACCCGTATAAGGTTACAAAAGTGGTGTATCATTCCGTCATTTCCATTCTGGGAACAAACCCAAGGGAATGTTTCTGGAAACACTCCCGGAATGAAGGGAAGTCGGGGTCAAAAATACTGAAAATAAACCCACCCAACTTCCAGCAGTATTTTCATTAAACGGAAACATCACTGGCAACATTTTTAGGAATGAAAGGATCGCGTAAACATTTCTGAGAATCGCTATATTTGGGAAACTCCAAATATATTTATTTTTGCTCTGGAAAAATATCCGAAGCTTCTGACTATACTTCAAAAAGTAAATAGTTTGAGAGAATTATTTACCTTTGAGAGTCCTACTTAATAATATTAATTGTTAATAATATTATAAATGCGAAAGTTTGGATGTGAGTTTGTGAGACTGCGAATTTGTGAGGATGTTTGTTACTCAATCACGCAAAATCTAGTAGACGGATTTCGATGAAATTTGGTATACGGGTAGAAAAATACCGGGCACATAGGGTACCTGAAATTCCCACGGGAGCGAAGCCCCGGGTCGCGGCTAGTAAATAATAAAAAAATATTAGATAACACTCCACGGCCTAAGTAATAAGCTTGTATCGTGGGTCCGATGGACACAAACACACAAACGAGCACAAAAAAAACTGAACCGCAGACAAATATCAGACAATCTGAAAACAAGTACAAATATTTTCCCGGCTTCTAGAGTACACGCGCGGGCTACATATGTAGCCCAGGGTATTGTTTTTGTTCATAACTTCGTGAAATCGCGTGATTTAACTTCGAGTCTCTAGCTAAGCTCCGATTAGTTGTTTCTCGACGACTCTGTATGGTTTGAGCGATCGACGATGGTGCACTTGCGATAAATAATGATTCAAAGTTAATGGGCTACGTATGTAGCCCACGCGTGCACTGGCGGAACTTCTTAGGAGCGATTTTTTTTTTTTTCGTTTATGTAAATTTTTATCTTTTCTTATACAATTTTGTATTATATATTATATTTATGTACTGTAAACTTACTGTTCGTTAATATTCTATTGACAAATTGCTAAATATGGATCGCAGAATGGGAGAAAACTTGTTGAGATGGCTAGAAGAGGAGTTAGATCAAGATGATTTTATTGAAAGCGAACAGGACGAGGATTTGAAAGAAGAAGAAAATATAGTCAATCTCCGCATGACACTGATACCGAGCAAGAAGATCAGACTGATAAAAATGATGGGAATATTCAATAAAACCGTATTCTGAGCAATCGACGCTACCACCAGCGATGCCAAAAAGCCTGAAATTATAACATTTTATAATCAAACAAAGTGCGGGGTGGATATTGTGGACAGGATGTATCGTCAAATATGACATGTCTAGAAATAGTAGGCGTAGGCACCTTCCATATTTTTTTTGAAGATAAGGTAGTTATTCAACAGTTGAATACTTAATTCAAATGAAAAAATATATCAGACGCATTTTTCTTCAGTTTTTGGGGTTTGAGCATGAAACCTTTAATTTTAGAACGTATTTATCAGGATAATATTCCAAGAAGCATAAAAACAAAAGCAAAATTATTGTTGAATGTGTCAAAAGCTCCTCAACAAGGAAATATAATAATTCATGCGGGAGGTCACACGCTGTGCTCTTTGTAGCAGAATGCGCGTTCGCAGCACGAGGAAAACTTGCTCGAAATACTACAGGCGTATATGCAATGATCACCAAATTTTTATTTGTCCTTCGAATAACGAAAATTAATTAAGTAAAAAATAAAAAAAATTAAGAAATAAACATAAAGGTGATTAAAAGTTAGGAAGTAAAAAAAGTGTGATTTTTTTGAGGGTTCTGAAGATTTGTTAATATTTTTAAGTTTAAGACAGAGCAGATATTTTTTTTTTATTTCAGTTTACTTAATAAATGTCATTTGTAATAATAAATGTGTTTTATTAAAAAAAATACGATTATCTTTCAATATATTTCAATTTAAAATGGGCTACAAGTGAAGCCCACGCGAGCACTCATGAACGTTTTAGAGGCGCGTGTACCCTAGTGTTAAAATCGAACCCCAGACCTCCAGATGGTAAACGGGTGTTGTTTGAGAAGAAAATAAATGCTTTTCGGTAACTTGGTTCCCTAGTTGGCTTCCTCACCTCGGTAGAGATATGGTAACTTTGCATAGTGTCTTGTAAGCTTATCTCCCACAAGGCACCATCTAATTTACCTTATTTTATAATTTAAAGACAACCTTTTAAAAACCGTTCCAAACATTTTCTAAATACATTTTAATAAGAAACATATACATACATACATATACATATTTTTATTAAGAAGATAACGTAATGAAGGGTGGAATGTAGGATGAAAATCAAGTGTTGGCTAAAAATAGTTTGGGCAATAATAGTGGCTCAGTTGTGTAGGAGTTTTGTGTAAGATCTATTTCCGTCCGAAAATCACTAATTTTAGTCAAGGCTCCACTTTTAGTCGGCTTATTGTTCATTACTGGTGCCAGTATTTCGTAATTAAGTCCAGGACTGACGTGAGCTACAAAAAACAAAATTCATATGCGCCTAACTGTGGCGCGTGCGTGTTTCAATTAGATAGTTTTTTGCACAACACAATGTTCTACTTTCATTGGCAGGATCACACAGATTTTGTACCGCTTTGTTAACTATTTCTCAAATATCTTTAAAATAATATTAATGTAATAATAAAAGTGGTTTAAATTTTAATATAGCATATAACTAATTGTATAAAAAATATATATGTTATCGCTGAAAATTTTGTGTTTCATGACATATGATATGAGAAAATTTCAGCTTTCACCTGAAACTTTTTTAAAAATTTAGGTGTCTTTATCATTATAAGTCTATGGTCTTTATGAATTAATTAAGCCGAAAAAATGTTTTTTATTTTAGGTACACGGTTCAAACTTTAAAGCATACAATCATAATCTATATTTTTTGCACATCCTGTATTAATCCTTTTTTTTCACTTCGTAATTAAACTCTACTTAGGTAAATTTCTTCATGAAAAATGACAACTACTTATTTTGAATGTGTTCGAATTTTAAAAACAATTTTTTAAATAAATTTTTGTTTAATATTTTTTTCATTATTATTTAATAAATAGTGACATTATTACGGATGTTGACACAATTCAAGTACGGAATCCTAAAAAATGTGGACAAATAAATTTTAAGTTGTACAATACAATGCCTTTCAAGAAGTAACGCAAACGTTTTTATAAAGAAGCGGGAAGTCAATATTGTTTTTCAAAGTCAATACCAAATATTTCCTGATAATGGCAGCTGACGATAAAATTATTTGCTAAATCCATCGAGATATAATGTTAGTACATATCGCGATGGCAAAACGGTTATGTAAGTTTAAATCACCGATATTGTTGATAACATTTTTGTATGATTAGATATCGGCAGTTGTGAAATTGGTAGTTTTAATTATCTTTTGAACTTCAAGTGTTTTTAAGGGTTAATAACAATATTAATAAATCGAAAATTCAATTTTTTTTTCTTTTTTTTTGGGGGGGCTTTTATCTTTTGAGATATGTCAGCCCCATCGTATCTTTCCCAAGGGACGTCTGAGGAACTGTAACGAAAATTTGTAAAAATCTTTTTAAAATTATAGAGCCTGGTTTCGTCAAAATTGTCTGGGCAATACCCGCATTATTATAATTTAATTTCATCTCCTTCATTAGTAAATACCTTTCACACTTGAATTTGGTACAATCTAACAATATGTGTTGGACATCTTCCACCACCTCACATACTTCACAATTTGGAGAGTATGCTTTTTTAATCAGGAATTGATATTTCTTTGATGGTTAGTGTCCTGAACGAAATCTAAATGCTAATTTAATTAGGTTTCTATTTAACTTTACGTTACTAAACCAAGGTACTTGAAGCGGCTGATTTTGCAGAGTCTTATACAAAATACCTTTTTCCAGGGATCTGCAATAAAAATATTCTTTCCATGAAGTGTATGCTCGAAAATTCTAAAGTCTCGTAAAAAAATCGAGTCTGGGTCGTCTGATGAAATGAGGTCTGACAGATGGTACAATACTGTCATTTGAATTTGACAACTGATAATATTGTACTATCTGACAGACCTCATTCGCCAGTAGCGACAACTATAGTGAGCAGATAAAACGATAACCCTTATTTTGAACACAACTTTATTCTATTGTCTATGGCGTTAGCTATCAAAATCCATCACACGTCAAAAATAACTTAACTTTGTGTATTGTGCATGGAAGTAATAAGTACTGTTGTACAAAGGTACTTATTACTTCCATGGTATTGTGACACAGTTTGACACTTCAATTTGTTTATATCATGGAAGTAATAAGTACTTTGTACAAAGGTACTTATTACTTCCATGGTTTATATACAAAGAATCTATTTATTTAATCATAAGTCACACACATAGCAATATTATTAACACGTTTACAAATAAAAAATCTCCTCGAACGCGCCGCACCGAGGCAGTGTGCCCAGGATACTCGCCGCATTACCCCGCTGAACCGCGAGGCTTATGCGCTGAGCAAAAAAGACGCCAGCTCTTGGGTCTCCAGTCAGGGTCCTTATTTTGATAAAGTCAAAGTCAAAAGTCAATTGTTTTTATTTATATAGGCTTAAAAATAGCACTTATAAATCGTCACATTATTGTTTTTTAGTTAGTTGACGTCATAAAATTACTTGAAGCTAAGGTTACCACCGCCTCCAAAGCGCAAGTGGAGAAGAGGCGGCGCAACAAACTCCACTGCTGCATTTTCTCCAAAGACGTCACTTTACAACATATGTCTTACAATTAAATGACTGTGATACTTTTACTTCATGTATCTGCAAATTTATTAGATATGGAAATTTGTTATTATATGGCAATATTAAGACGTGGCACGACCCGGAAAACGTAGTGTTGGCAGGCCTCCCACTCGGTGGACCGACGACCTGGTGAAGGTCGCGGGTTGCGCTTGGATGCGGGCAGCGCAGGACCGGTCGTTGTGGAAATCCTTGGGGGAGGCCTTTGTCCAGCAGTGGACGTCTTTCGGCTGAGAGAAGAGATAAGAAGATTAAGACGTGGAAAATAATTTCAACATTGATAAAACATTTACAATTAGAATACTAGGCTCCTTTTTATTACCCAGAATTTCCCATCAGATCCTATTCTACAGAAGAAGAAAAAATCATTGAATATGGGTTAAATCAAATACCTTACTCGTATACTGGGTTTAGGTGTTAGGTAACGCATGCCTAATGCGTTTCAATAGAAATTGAGTGCAGGATTGAAATGCGATAGCTCAGTTGAAAGAGCAAGGTCGTATAAAGACCTGGTCGCGGGTTCAAGTCCTGCTCGCATGGAATATTTTCACCATATCTAATTTCTACGTGAGAGTACTTTAGTATTAATTGCATCTGAGATGCTCAAAAATCCAAAAAAAGAAAGAAAAAATCTTATTAAAGAGATGTCTATCTCTGTGTTAGTTTTAATGGCGGTGATGGTTGAGTGATAGGACGCCCGAATCCTGTCCGTGCTACATGAGTTTGTCTACACATCTGACTCGTGTACCAATGGTAGTTTTCATCGACCACCACTTGCTTCCGGTTGTAACGCGGCGACGCGTTCATCCTCTTTGATCCATTTATGCGTGCGCTGGCACATACATACTTATTTCACCTGTCATAAATTTTAAACTGTATTCATGAATGTGTATGAATACAGTTTAAAATTTATGACCGTTGAAGGGTACACAAAGGTACAAAACCATGACACCATTGCACTAATCTGTCGCCAGAACCGCTACCCATTGACGATGGAAAATTGCCACTTGGAAAACGTTGATTCAATAACCAGTCAATTGTAGGCTTGATAAAGCCACTAATGTATAAAGAATGTTCAACGGCCAAGTCACACAACATTAAATATAATAATAAAGACATCGCAGTAAGGAACCTTAGACTTGGAACGACTTTGTATAGATTTCATTACTTTTTAGAGATAAACAAACAGCTCCATCGAGACTTGGCTAGTTTTTTACAGAATGTTTTTGGTGGGATTTCACTTCTTTTTGTAGAAACGTATTGATTTATTCTATTAAATTTTCTTATTTGACACAGTTTTTTTCTTTTTAGGAGTAGTTTTATTATTATTACAAATCTTTCTTTTCGTTTTTACACGACTGGCCAAAAAAGGAGTGTTATGTTTTCAGTGTTCATGTATGTATGTAAAAGTATGTTTGTATTATATGTATGTAAGTTTCTTTATTCCACCATAAGTCCTGAACGGCTTAACAGATTTCGATGTTAGAGGTATTGTTAGATTCCCTGCATTCCTCCGAGAGACAGGCTATGTGAGTTGTCAGTCGTGTTTTTTTTTAAAATAATTAGCTTGTTTCTGGTTCTGATTCTTGTACAGTAAGCAATAGTTTTTCGTATTGCCCATTCGCATTTATTATTTAATCTTTTAGAAGGTTTAGACCGTTTAATTTTCTGTAAGATCGGCGCGGTATTTACGCCTAAGCCGGTTGTATTCGGTGATCGCTGAAGCTTGAGCTTTTATACTCTTGAAGTCAACATTTATGAGATGAGCCTATAGAGCAACACGGACTCCGTCCGCGCGCGGAAGTCCTTGTTGCTCGAAGGATGAACCATACCATACCCATGAAGATTGGTTACTAGAATTTTAGACCATAGAGCTAGCAAAAAAATGTTTAATTGATTTTTTTCCTATGTCTATGTTCTAGAAATTTATTCCACAGAATACCTATTGCATGGAAGTAGTCTTCCATGGAATATTGTAAAGAATAACCACAGACATATAATAATAGTAAGAAAAAAAATTACTTCTGTGAGAATAACTGAAAATTAGAAATTAGCTCGATTCCAAGGAAAAACTAAGAACTTCATCGAAGTTTTATTTTTCCCATGCAATAATACAGCCAGTGTTCTAAAAACCAGAGACCAAATAAATTTAAAAAAAATGGTTATTGTCTGTCATTCATGGCCTATCACGAGCAGGGTTTCCAACTTGTGGCTTACCCCAAACAAAAGTAAATAATATTTAATTTGATATGTAGGGATTTTTTTATTTGACACTTATCAGTGTTATCAAAAATAAAAATTAAGGGTCAAAATATACTTGATGAGTATTTTTATTTATTCCTCAGCACTTTGACAATTTAAATGTAACAATATCATTTAAACCACCATAATCATTACCAATTTTCGACAAAATTGGGGCCTCATGCAAGTTGATAACCTTATTTTCGTCATCAAGCATTAGGAGGCATAATATTTTCAATATTATACTGAACTTGTTCATACTGAACTTAGGGTAATTTTTGAAGAAGCGGGCAACTCTTAAAAGCAAAATGAAAACAGACATCAACTCGATGACAACAACGAAAAATTTGTCTTTTAAGTACAATCGAAATACAACTTGGTAAAATATCTCGATGAATATGTACGGTTATAATGTATTATAGAGGTAACGCGTATAGCAAATACTTTGCATTATAATGTATTATAGAGGTAACGCGTATGGCAAATACTTGGCATTTTCTGGCCAGAGATCATCTCCAAGCGTGAGCTCTGGGAAATGTGCAACGCTATAGATCGGCCACACGCTTCGAAGAGACCCATATACTAGGCAAGCTCTCGAGTTGATACCACAGGACAAGGGAAAAGTTGGTTGACCCCATCGAGATATTATGTACGTTTTACCCAAGCAAACCTGGCCGCGGCGTACCATTGCAGCGGAAAGGCAGTTTAGGCAGTCGTTCTCTCCTGGTCGGAAGCAAAGTGCATTGCCCAGGACAGAATCCGATGGAGAAGCACTAAAACTAATACTTAGATGAAGAAGCACTAAAAATAAAAATGTAATTATTATGGTAGTAATAAAACTAATAAAAATGTAATTACTCTTTTATTATGATTAAGCAGAAGGGGAGACATTCGCTCAAAAGTGGGACGCTATAGGCTAGATTAAATAAGAAGATGTGTCCCTCTACGCTGGACTTTTGCAATGACAGTCGATTTTTTTATGTAGCAATAGAAGGGGGCGTTGCCATAGAGATATGAGTGAATATCAAAAAAAATGTACATATCAAAAATTTTTGGTGTCCTCATTTTTAACACGGGTGTAAAAAATGTTGTGACAAATAAAAAGCCCCATTCTTTTACAAGATATTAAAATATTATATCTTTTGTATATAAACACCTCATCAACTGAATTAGGTCTTAGGAATAAAATTAAAAAAAAAACATTTCCAGTGATGTGGAATTTTTTTGTCATACAAAAAACAATTGTCTCCACGCGCCAATTTTAAAAGAAAAAAAATCTTATTTGCATTTTATGAAACTCACACAGATTTCTTTGTCACAGTATACTTGGAAAACGATTACCGTACATGAGAAACCTTTTTAATCCTTTAGAAACATTCAGGTAAATAAAATAAATGTAGTAATAATCATGTCTCCAAATTTGGTTACTTTGTGTGACGAGCCTTGTGTGACGAAATAATGTGTCCTAATAATACAGTTTCTGAACGTATCTCTATTTTTTAACATCTGGCAACATTCGATTTACTACCAACCTTAAAAAATAAACCGTCAGCCATCTTGCTCTTAAATGTTTTGATGTCGAGAAATGTGTCTAGCCGTTTTGTCGCTGTAAAAAAATATTCTTGTGTGACGCAATATTTCTGGTAAGTTAATTGGTTTTACTATAGACATGTTATTATTAAAACTCATTTGTATTAAGAAAATCGTGCAATAGACAAGAATTGTAAAAATCTTTGTAAGTTGCTAGTAGGACGTAAATTCTTGTTTTGATAGGTTATATTTTGCTTCCATTGTGTGACATTCGGTGACGTCACACAAAAGAATAGGGCGCATACTGACTGGTTGTTTTTTAAGTACAAATTATATTTTATGGGAATAACAATTGGAGCATTTTTGTATTACCTAATAATCGAAAACAATATCCAGTCGTTCAATGGTTGAGCCTAGTTTTACGTCCTTTCGCATAGCGCTTTTTACCCGACTGTCGAAGAAAGGAGGGTAAGGTTTTTCGAGCGTATTTATGTATGTATGTCCATTTCTTTGTCACACCCTACAGCCTAAACGGCTTAACGGATTTTGACAAGCTAGGTGTTATTGGATTTGTCGTAGTTGCATGAGTGACACTGAGTATATTAAAATTTCTAAGAAATCAAAATGGCTGAATTTTGGCATCAAATTGTTATACCGAAGAATTTTTTGTACTTTACATACCGAGCGAGGTGTCAAAATGAAGAAATTTCAAAGGATATCACAAAAATATATATCACATACTTGTTAACTAAAAAGTTTGAAATAAAATAAATAATTTAAATAATTAAAAAATCCCGGCTATGATGCAACAAGATTAAAAACAAAATAAAGACAAACTACAAGCCTTGTTTGGTTTGACAAACTACTTTGTAAGCTAAAATTATGTTAAATATACGCATTAAGTTTGTTAGCAGGGGCGACCCGTGATTTTTCCGGTACTTACGAGTATACTGAAAGCCGAATACAATGGGTCCCGCCTGCTTGCAAACTTTATGCGTGTATTTAACAGAATATTAGTTAATTAAGTAGTTTGTCAAACCGAATAAGGCTTGTAGTTTATCTTAATCTTGTTTCGATCTTTTTAGTGCATCGAAGTCGGCTTTTTTTTATTTTTTAAATTATTTATTTTATTCAAGTCTGTTAATAAGTTATTTAAGTTTCTGCGTATATTAAGATGTTACACTTATATTTAAAATTAATGTTCCCAGATAATGGTACGTAAAACGCCTTTGTCTGGAGCAGAAAGGCAACGACGATATCGTCAAAAGTTGAGGGAAGAAAATCCCGAGAAATTGCTGCAACAAGAAAGGCAGAATTTAGAAAGAACCAAGAAAAAATATAAGAAAATAAGTATACTAACTGAAACCGAACAAAAGTTACAGCGAGAAAAGTGGAGGAAAGAAAAACAAAAAAATAAAGATGAAAAAAAATGTGATAAAAGGACAGAAGATAAGACAGAAAAAGCCAGGCAGCGCATGTATTCTCGTAAACTACAAAAAGAAAATATTAGTTTAAAATCTACAGTGACTCTATTAGTTAAGAAAGTGAAGACGCTAAACAGGAAAAATAACAGATATAAACATAAAATAAATCAGTTGACACAAAAAATAAGAATGATGAACAACACTGGAAAAAATGAACAAGTAATAGAAACCAATGAGAACAAAGACACTCCATATTCTAAAGCTGAAAAAATTATGAATGAAACAATTCCCGTACTTTCGACCCCGGAAAAGAACAAAGTTGTAAAAAGATATTATTTGAAAATATTATATTAAAACAATCATTACAAACACAATATTCCCAAGCAACAAATAATTCCGAAAGACATATACTCAAAAAAGTAGTGAATAATGATATGACATCAAAATATAAAATGAAAACCAAGTTAAGTACATGTGTGGGACTAAAGGGAAGGTTAAGGTCTCGACAAAGATTAAACAACTATAAAATGAAATGTTTGGAAGAACTCACTTCATTTTATATAAGAGACGATAATAGCCGCGCTACAGCCGGAAAAAGCGAGTACAGAACATTACATAAAATAAGAAAACAAGTAAGGTATTTGTTGGATACCTTAAAAAATTTACATAAAAAATATAAAAATGAAGGGGGCAAGCTATCGTATGCCACATTTACTCGCTACAAGCCGTTTTATGTATTAAGCCCAAAAATTGTAGACCGAAATACTTGTGCGTGCGTAAAACATGCGAATCTTAGTTTCATGGTAAATAAATTGAAGCAGTTACATTTATTAAAAACGGATAACTTTACCGAGTTATTATCTACAATAGCGTGTAATATAAATGACAAAAAATGCATGTACAATGAATGTCAATTATGCTCTTCTAAAATTTTTGAGTTTGAATTATCACAATTGAATCCAACAAATACAGTATCATGGAAGAGGTGGGTTACAAAACAGATAAAATATTCAAAAAATCTATCCGTGAATCAACAAAGTGAAGAAAAAATTACTAAACGGACAGTCAAGGAAGAAACTACGGGATCATTACAAACACTTCAACAGACATTTTGTACTCATTTACGGGTTTTCAAGAAACATCATTTTAACTTGTTGCACCAATTTAAAATGTACACAATGTGTAAGAATAAACTCACTGAAAGAGAAATTGTTGTGCATTGTGACTTCTCTGAGAATTATATCTGTAAGTTCACAGAAGAAGTACAGGCAATGCATTTTGGTGCTTCCAAGAGACAAATATCCTTACATACTGGAGTTATTTACGCCAATAACAAATATGGCCCAAAAACAATATCTTTTTGCACGATATCGCAAAATACAAACCATACACCTGGCGCTATTTGGGCCCACCTTACCCCTGTATTGAAACTAGTAAAAGAAACATTTCCATCTGTTAAGATAATACACTTCTTTACAGATGGGCCCACAAGTCAATATCGGCAAAAGAAAAATTTTTATATGATAAATACAGCTATCCCTCAGTTAGGTTTTGACAAAGCGACTTGGTCTTATTTCGAAGCTTCCCATGGAAAAGGAGCCGCAGACGGTATTGGAGGAGCAACAAAACGAAATTTAGACGGATTGGTAGTACATGGCCATGATATTCCAGATGCTGAGGCAGCTTTTAAAGCGCTAGTGACAAATACAACATCTAAGATTAAATATTTTCTAGTGCCTGATAAAGACATCGATACTTCAATAAAAATGTTGGATGCGATTTCAAAAACCCTGGTAGCTGTTCCAGACACAATGTCTCTTCATCAAATTGCTTCGACACCAAATACTGGAATTATAAAATTTAGAAAATTAAGCTGCTTTTGTGGTGAGGATTTCGGTTTTTGTGATTGCTTTGATTTGATGGAACATAATTTAATTCAGAAAAGAAAAATTATAAATGAAGAAATAAAAGTGAATAAAAGAAGACGTTTGACATCTAAAAAGCAAGAAGAATCTGATGATACCACCGACACGGATAGTAACATCACGTATGCTGAATCAGACGAAAGTATGGACGAAATTGGCAAGCTAGATAGTGACAATATTGAAGACAATGAAGAATCTATAATGATCTTGAAAGACAACACAGTTGATGGAAAATGTAGAGGTGATAGCGCTATAGACATTACTCAAGAAGGCAACATATTTACGGGTAGAACAAACATAAAAGAAACCAATAAAGTAACGCTACTATCGGACATAAAATTTTCACCGGAAAATAAAGCTTTTCTAAATTTACAAGCGTACGGTCCATTCAAGAAAATTGACATAAACACAAACTTATTTTCTACCAACAGTCTGAAAGAAAATGTAAAAAATATTTACGACAACCCAGTTCCGTCTACATCGGCAATGAAAGAAAATGAAAGCAAAGATTTTAAAATAGAAGAAGAGCAAACAGGAATAGACAAATATTACACAGATTTAAGACATAGCAACCTGGAAATATTAAAGAGGCAAGAAGCCAACAATAATGATATAGCTAAAACTTTTGAAGAGAAGAAAGAAACGAATGCTGTTAAACTGAATAAAAAGACAAGAAATGAAAAAAGAGAGACAAAAGAGAAAAAGATTGACATAAAAGAAATCGGAAATAACAGTGAAAAAATAATAAAGAAGAAAATGGAAGACGAAATAATAAGCAATGATATGGCTTTGACAAACACCGGACCAGAAAATAATAAAAAAAATAGAGATACAGAGACTGAGGAAAATGATGGGGCTGAAATACAGAAAAGTAAAAATGAAAATGAAGGGTTACAGGAGAAGATAAAAGAAAAATCAAGATTATATGGCTGTGATGATTTCATGAGCTTACTCAATGTTATAAATGAAAGTGTTCTTGTAAGATATTTTGAAAAAAATAAGTGGATCTATTATATTGGATTTATAGAGAGCGTGCAAAATGATTGTTATTATAATATAAAATTTTTAAAGACTGTTAGGAAGCCAAAACTTAGATTTATTTTTCCTAAGAAAGATGACAAAGACACAGTTCCTAAAATTAATGTGGTTAAAAAAGTAGAATTAAAGTTTCAGTCAAACGAATACAGTCTTTGCGATGAAAGTGATTCAGTATACTTTACGTAATTTTCCTACTTGATATCTTTTTAAAAACGATTTTTTATTTTATTTTTATAAAAACCCATTTATTTACGCATAAGCATTTATAACGCCAAAACCATTTTTGCGTTAAACAAAAGTTCTCGTACTAAACAGAAGTTTAAAGTAATGAAAAGCAATACTAAAAATACTACAGGTTATTAACTAGCAAAGTACTACCTTCGTTTTTTGAATTTTATCTCATTTTCGAGAAAATGAATTTAAACGCTGGTGGAACTAGTTTCAGGGCTATAGTCGCCTAAAAGGTTAAATACGACGCAAAAGAGATGCCACCAATTGAAATAAATTGTTTAAAAAAAATGGGAATGTTTTTTACAATTCTGGTCTGAGCGCTCTTAAGATAAACCATTTTATAATTTTAAAGACTGCAAATAAATATTTTAGAGCTAGTCACCTAGTTTTACTGGGCACTTACACCATAAGTGGCCGTTTTAGGCCGAAGCGCCGAGTAAAACTATGCGACTAGCTCTAAAACATTTATTTGCATTCTATAAAATTTAAAAAGGGTTTATCTAAAGAGCGCTCATACCATAATTATAAATTACATATCCGTTTTACTTAAAACAATTTATTTCAAATGGGAGCAGCAATTTTGCGTCGTATATTTTACTTATAACCGTTTATGATGACCTTTTTTATTACATCTATGCACAAAGTTTGTTTATCTGTAGATTCATTTTGAAAAGTAATCGGCGATTAATGTGATTAGTTTTGTTAATTTTTCATGTAGACTTTTCGAGTGGAATGATTGTATTTTATTACTTGAAATAAATATTGTGTTTAATAATTGTATTTTTTTCTAATATTGATACCCTAAATATAATAATTTAATATAATTAAATTATACCCAAACCCTACATTATAAATAATATAAATTAAATTAACCTTATGCGTCTAATATTGTTAAGATTTCTAAAAGTCATGCATAAAAATGCTAACAAGAAGGGATAAGTTCACATTTACATCACTAGATGGCGGTGTCACTTTTACAAAATGCTGCAAAGCGCTATCGTTCGTATGGTACGGCCCTGGCCGGAACTTTCTTTGCATCTATCATCCACCTACAGTATCTACCTACATACTTACTATTACTAGCCTAGTGAGACAATAAAATATTTTGATCCTGCTGCTCTTCGTTTTATTTGTAACGAGTTGAACAAATATTAATCAGTATGAATGCATCTTTATATTCTTTTGTGTGACTCAAATTCCTTTGTGTGACAGAAATTGTAATATTCCATTGTGTTTATTTTGTGTGATGTACATTTTTTTTGATATTCACTCATATGGTAATCTCTAATACAGCTGAGACCAGCTGAGGGTTCTTCATGAGATACTTCAGACCTTCGATTTTTGACATCAAATGAAGCGGCCCACCAAGTTGAATATTTTTTGTAAAGGCGGTATGTCGATCTCTAATAGTTTGGTTGGGCTTTTGTGTTTTCTAATCAGGGTCACCAGGTACTCCAGATCTTCGATTATCCTAGTTTTTATAGTTTTCCCTTTATGTGGCCATTAAAACCTAACTCTGTACCAAATTTCAGCACTCTGAGTTTATGGGAAGTACTAGTTCTATTTTGATGATCATGAGTGAGTGAGTGAGTGTCGAAAATGCGAAACTTTGCTTTCGCTTAACTTCGGAACTAAATGACCTACAGACTTGAAATTTTGGATTTTAAGTATGTGATAATAGCTTACTGGATGACGAAAATTTCTTCGTTCTGGTCTTATCCAGAGGTTCTCAAATAGGGGCCTGAAAATGCGGCGAAATGGTTCCAGTAAAGGATGGTACGGCAGTGTTTGCTTCGCGCTCGACTTGGCGGGGGCACTGCCGTGCCCCCTGATATATCTAAAATATATTTAATATATATAAATCAACATAGACCCTTATCGGGTCTTATGTTTATTAATAAAAATTATATACGACCCTGAAGATTACATTATTATTATTGAGTCTCTGCGATACGGTGAAGGAAAACATCGTGAGTTAACCTGCACTCTGGTTGATGATTATCAGCTAGCAGGTCAAATTGAGCAGGTATTGGCAAACTAGTCCATTAATAAAAAAAATAGTCTTTATTTCATTAAATAGAGACTTCCTTACAATTAATCGAGTTTTAAATCTCCTCTTCGACAAATAATGCCTGTGTTAGGAAATTTCGCTCTTCCACAACAATAAAAATTCTTTAAATACCTAATACAATAAATTGATTTAGTAATTCAAATTCATAGTTACATGTTATTATTAAAATTATTTTTATTAAATAAAAATATTAAAATAAAAATATTTTATATATTTAGATCAAATAAAAATATTAATTAAATTTGATTTCATATTTCTGAGTCAATGAGAAAAACAATTAAAAGGTAGTAAGTACCTATTATGAAAAATTTCCTAGATCGTCGCGTCGTATGTGTTTTATTCCATATAATGACCACGATCCTCAGTCATGAGGAATACGAGAAATGCGATGTCTGTGTTCTATTCATAAAACTATACCACTAACCACCAAGTAACAT
The DNA here is from genome assembly GCA_018467065.1 of Ephestia elutella. NCBI lineage: Eukaryota > Metazoa > Arthropoda > Insecta > Lepidoptera > Pyralidae > Ephestia > Ephestia elutella. The sequence goes on from CM031572.1 coordinate 4,596,284, forward strand.
GGATTCGGAGACGACAATAAATTATTAACTTTCGCTACAAAATGTACAATCAGCTTATTGAATTTACATGGTAAAGACCCTATTTATTCGTAGATACTGGGAATCGGACTCAGACTGTGTCTGATTATACCTAGCGAGTTATTTTCCGACTAATGATTTCCAAGAAATTCGGAATAGATACCTTTTTACCTCGAAATTCATCAATACACCTAAATCAGGAAAAAGCCAAAAACTATAGATTACTAGCCGCGCCCCAGGCCTTCGCTCCCGTGGTAATTTCGGGATAAAAAGTACCCTATGTGCTATTCCCGGTATTTTTCTACCCGTATACCAAATTTACCAAACGTAGTGGTGGCAGGCCTCCCACTCGGTGGACCGACGACCTGGCGAAGGTCGCGGGTTGCGCATGGATGCGGGCAGCGCAGGACCGGTCGTTGTGGAAATCCTTGGGGGAGGCCTTTGTCCAGCAGTGAACATCTTTCGGCTGAGAGAAGAAGAAGAAGATACCAAATTTCATCGAAATCCGTTCAGATTTTGCGTGATTGAGTAACAAACATCTTCACAAAGTCACAAACTCACATCCAAACTTTCGCATTTATAATATTAGTAGGATTTATCTCTTTAGCTAATTTATAATAGGTACCTTATATTTTATTTTTATCTTTTCAGAAAACATGGACCGATATTTCTATTTGACTTTGTGAATAATATATATAATGACTTCAATTTCATCTTTTTGCATTTATTTTTCACTCTTAGAGTTTGTTGCGCCGCCTCTTCTCCACTTGCGCTTTGGAGGCGGTGGTAACGTTAGCTTTAAGTAATTTTATGACGTCAACTAACTACAAAACAAGAACATGACGATTTAAAAGTGCTATTTTTAAGCCTATTTAAATAAAAACCTTTGACTTTGACTCATATATATTTTTAGTTTACATCATTTTAATGTTACAAATATATATTTTTTAATTAAACATGAATTGCCGCCAGCTGCAGGATTGTAACATAAGTGTGTGTTGTTAAGATGTTTGTTACTCTATCACGCAAAATCTACAGGACAGATTTCGATAAAATTTCATGTAGTATATACACACATATGGATCTTTTTATCAAGAAATTCAGAAATTCTCACAAAAGCATAGCTCTATGAACTTTAATAAAATATGATGAACATTTCAGCATACTTCACCTTCGACGCGTCAGCGACCCGACCAAAACTGAACGGAGGGCCTCTTCTCGGGGACTACATCTTCGAACAAATGCACTTCCACTGGTCCGTCGACGACTTCACGGGCTGCGAACATGTGCTAGATGGACATGGGTTAGTTTTTCTATTATATTACAAACGGGTCACTCGCGTGCTGTTATGTCGGGATTGCTACTACTATACACTATAGTTTAGGACACATCAGGAGTCCATTTCCGTGGTGAGTGCGCACTTTTTTTTTCTAGCCTATAGGTATGGAGAACTGAAGTTCTTCTCTGGCGCAAAACAGCAAAGAGTGGAGGATAGAGATAAGAATTACTTTCTAAGGAAAGGAACCTGTTTGATTAATTCGTGGTATTGAAAAAATATGCAACGACTAACAAGTGATTTAAATTTTTATCAAAAAAAACTGTAACAATATTACAAACTGGATACAATAATAATAGCAGATTTAGTTAATTAAATAATAAATAATTTTACAACAAATTAATAAACAAGTTTGTATATGTAGTCATTACATTTCATTTCATTTATTTAACACTAGCTTTCGCCCGCGGCTTCGCCCGCGTGAATTCCCGCGGGAACAGTGCTTTTTCTTGGGATGAAAGGTACCCTTCTCAGTACTTCTAACTATTGTGTATGCGAAATTTCAGGAAGATTGGTTCAGTAGATAAAGCGTGAAGAGGTAACAAACAAACAAACTCACTTTCGCATTTATAATATTAGTTAGTATTAGGATAGAGTCATACCCTCGAAAATCTAAGGCCATACATAAATCTTTTAAATATTAGGAATTATGGTACATTCCATTTATAGGCAGTCGTGTAATTACCTCTACTTTTCGCCATTGTGGCTACCAAGAATTATTTAATTTTACAGATATGCAGCCGAATGCCACTTTGTCCACTACAACAGCAAGTACCAATCCATGGAGGCGGCCATCGGCCACGCCGACGGTCTGGCCGTTGTGGGCTTCCTCCTAGAAGTAGTGGACGCACCCAACCCGAGCTTTGACAAGCTGGTCGAAGGCCTTGAAGTCATTCCGAAAAGAGATCATTCTGCTCAGGTTACTTCAGGTAGTTTTTATCTTTTCTCATAATTCATGTGGGGTTCTCTCTATTTAATTCCATCTCTTGTTAACGTGAGATCGACACAGTATGTCATTTCATTCTATCTTTTGCCAAATCACTGGGCAATCCCTTCCTACTCACAGAATCCTATAACGAAATCTATAGTATGTCGCAGTCATCTGGTTGAATCTGCTATTTGATTGAATGATTAGCTTGTTCATTGAATGACGGTATTCAATTGAATGACTAAAGGACATCTCGTCAAGTCATTGAATGTCATGTTCAATGTCTTGACTTTACAATGTTTGGTTGGGGTGACCATGAGTTCGCAACTTCAAAGTTAACCTTACAGCCACTATTCAGCCAGTTTCGCCTCAAATTTTTCTTTAACAGTAGCCGGCGCGGCGGCGTAATAATATGTAAATCCATGCTGTCACGCTATTTTATCGCAAATAATGCACTAAAGCCAATTTAATCGAAAAAAATATCAATACAGTGCTTTCTGTGCAAGTTGTTTGACGCCATGTTTTAGTGACTACTAGCGCCGCAGTGGAAAAAAATAAACTAAATTTGAATCACTTGACTGATTTTACGTCCGCCCTGTTCAAAGGGCTATGTTACAATCCGCTAACTAGTTGGACGTTTGTTCAATCAATGTCTAGCTTAGTCATTCAATTGAATACCGTCATTCAAGGAACGAGCTAGTCATTCAATCAAATAGCAGATTCAACCAGATGACTGCGACATATACATCACTTCTTTGGTCTCCCTCTATTGAAAATCCCTCTATCATTTCTATATTTAATAGGTTTTTTTATTCAACAATAACTTATTTAGCTTTTTTTAAATATACATATATACTTATATATTATCACGCCTTTTTCTCGTGGGGGAAAAAATAAAAATTGATAAATAAATATAGATATAAACAGTATAATAGTATCAACGTTTAAGTCATGTTGTAGCATATTTTTTGATAATAAACGCATTTTATTTATTTATTTATCTTTTTAACATATATACATCACTTCTTTGGTCTCCCTCTATTGAAAATCCCTCTATCATTTCTATATTTAATAGGTTTTTTTTTATTCAACAATAACTTATTTAGCTTTTTTTAAATATACATATATACTTATATATTATCACGCCTTTTTCTCGTGGGGATAAAATATAAATAGATAAATAAATATAGATATAAACAGTATAATAGTATCAACGTTTAAGTCATGTTGTAGCATATTTTTTGATAATAAACGCATTTTATTTATTTATTTATCTTTTTAACCAACTTTCCAAAAAAGCAGGAGGTTATTTGTTTCGATGTATGTATGTTTTTTTTTATGTATGTTCGCCGATTTCTCCGCCTATGGTGGACTGATTTCCGAAATTATTTTTTTATTCGAAAGAGTCTATTCCCAAGTTGGTCCCATTTAACCACGTCAGAATCTGTTCGGTAATTTAAAATATACCTAACAAAATATAAAAATATCAACATTGCATTATAGAGCAAAAGCCCGCGACTGCATGCCCTCCTTATTTTATTAAAACTCAAGATTTTCTGTGTATGTCCCCAACATAGAAATAGCGATTAGCGACTATAAAAGTTGGATCATGATTACTTAGGCAGATAATTTGTATCAATAGCATATAAAGTGGTAGCTCAATTTCCTCAAAGTAAAAGATTTTTTAAGATTTCATTTAGAATAATATTATAAAACATGCCATCCATTGCCAAGCAATTGGTGCAGATACCCCTGCCAGACATTAAAACTTTACTAAGTATAGTTATATATTTGTTTTATTATAAAAGCGAATTTAATGTTACTTAGAGATCCCCAAGGGTGCTTTATATATCTATAAAAATCACTTTTGCTATCCATATCACCTGTATAAGCAACTAACATCCAAACTTTCTTGACTAGTTGCTAATCTATTTTACCCGTGTATTCCACATAGAGAAACATTCAGCATTTATAAAATAAGAAAGGTTTGGTCGTCGAGGGCTCTTGGTTTATTTATGTGCCCAAAATAATGGAGTTCTGACATGTTTTGACATTTCAAATCAAACTGACATAAAAAGTTTCGATTTCTTAATTTCCGGCCAGTGATAAAATAAGTTTAAGTTTTTATGACAAAAAAATTAATGAAAATATTCTAGGTATTATAGGAGCTCTAAAAAAGATAAAATATTTTTTTTTTCCAAAAAAAATGAACCGACTTCCATCATAAAACTTAAAATCATGAAATAACATATAGGCAGATTTATCAAAAAGAAAAATGTATTGGCATGCTACCTACTGAACGAGGTCAAGTCATATAGATTTCATTAAATCCTGATTATTATAAGGACAAGACACGAATCGTTTTTTTATGACAAGAATCGATTTGAATGTTTCTAAAAATGCATTGTTTGAGTCTTAATCCAAATACAAACATTCTGAGCTATGAATGCTCACAAAAATATCATTTTCATGTAATTTCAACTCTCTCAAATACCAACTAATAAAGAAGAAAGTTTGCAACTGTGTGAGAACACTCAACAACTCGAATCACGCAAAATCTACAATACGGATTTCGATAAAATTTTGTACACGGATATTATATAACCTAGAATAGCACACAATCCCAAATTCCAAGTATTGCTTTAATAATTACAGCTGAACGATAGAGCCACTCCATGGGACTTTTTTTTATTATTTCGAAGCTGATCCTCAGAAAGTTAATGATACGTTTACGCTCCAAGTGGATTATTCCACTCACAAAACTCCAACGAATGAAATAAGTCAGTTTTAAGGTTGTTACACACATCATTTAATTTAAAAACAGAGATATTTGGTAATTTGTTTGGGAATGGGATAATCCCATAAAGTACTTTGCAAATAACATTTAATAGTTCAACATTGTTGTTAATCTAGCTGAAATATAACATTATTTGGAATGAATAAATTAAAAAAAAAGTCTGTATGGTCTGTAGATTGTTCACTAAATAGTTTAAAGTATAAGGTATTTATAAACGCTGACGAAGCAAAATATTTGACAAACATACTTGCTTTATTACAATATTTTTTTTGAATAAAAGCCGCTATTACCTTCACTGGTCACTTAAATCGGTTATACCGTTTAATCAAAAACACCCACCGTCCCACTATGGAGTACGGATGGTGGGTCTAAAGGGGAATACTACGACATTTTTTGTTTTCAGTCTCAGATTCGAGTGGTGACTTTGTGCGGTGAGACAACGGGTAAAAAAATTACCCGTAAACCGCCCACCAAGGGAATCAGTTTAGAATGGTGGGACAGCTAGTTAAAAAAATACCCGAACCAGACTTGTTGGTGGGTCCACGGGTAAAAGCTGATTTTTTAAGCATATCGCAACGTTTAAGATCATTACCATCATTTTTTCATTTTTTTTGCATACATAACTAGTGAATTTGCAAAAGTAGCTTATTCTATGTTATTAAAATTAAGTGCTAGGTCACCATTGTAATTTCTACAATGGGTGTACAATGATATGTGTATATAAGAATTAAATAAAACTTTGAAAATTGTTACCAATTAATTACTTTTTTTGCAGAATCCCTCTCATGGATGAACCGGCCAGATCTGTACGAGGGTAACTACGTCACATACAAAGGGTCTCTGACAACGCCGCCGTACACTGAATGTGTCACGTGGATCATCTATGAGAAACCAGTGAGAATCGGCAGTGAACAGGTAATTTCACTCGTGTGTCAGTTTTATTACAATATATGTTACAAAACGGAACGAAAAATAAATAAAAAGTCTGTTTATTTCTATTTTGGTATATATTTTTCTAACTATAATCAAATATTAGTACCGTAATCTGCTGCAATTTTGCACGGAATTTGACGTTTTTTGCGATTTTCTCGGAACATTTTCGTAATTTTGACTCTCAATTGTTTTTAAATGGAAGACAGACATAATGGCTTGCTATTGAGACCCCAAATCTTATTAATTTCCACCATTTTTTTAATTACAAGGGCTCAAAGTCACAGGCAAAGTTGTATGTAAAAGACACAAGTTTGCCTAGAAGGATAATTCGATACTTATTGTACTTATCGTTTCCGTTAATTTTTTTTAATGTGCATGAGATAACCTACTTGTCCCTTCCAATTTAATCAGTGCAATATACTGTATCATTTTTTTATTACAGCTACTAGGCACTTAATACAAAAATGTCGTTGACTATAGGGTTGTCCAAAAGAATACAGATTATTATTAATCCTTTTTATAAAAGAAAACAACCAGATGGCTACTTTCATTAAAAAATCATCATCAATTTTAATGCTTCTTGGTAATAATGTCTCATCATTTTAATCAACAATTATTAATAATCTTAATTTTTGATTGTAGTATAAAAGAAAAGTATACAAAGTGTTGAATTTCTTTTACAATTATTTCTACAAATAATATTTGAATATTGTTTTACAAATTTACAACGAGCACTTCTAATATAACTAGAGGAAACAAATTCTAAAATAAATTTGTAAGCATATTGTAAGCGAGATTCACGCGAGTGAAGCTGCGAGTAAAAGCTAGTTAACAAAATTTGACAACCCTAGACCCAGGCATAGTTATGTCACTCAAGTTTTCAAAACACTATACACATGATTGCCTTCTAAGTTTTTTCTGATAAAAAACAATATTTTGGGTAAAAAAACAAGTAATACTAGAAGAAGACAATATTATCTCACCTTAGGCAGTTAATCCTGTGCGAAAACAACTTTTTAATAATTAAAATTCAAAAGTTTTGGAGCGCAAAAAAAAATGCTGCCTCACCCACCGATCTTTGTCGCACAACTGACAGAGTATTAATGGAGTTACAATTATAAAAAATTAAAAATATGTTGCCCATATAATTAATAGTTACTACAGTGGTAGAAAACGAGAATAAAGCAAGCGAATGCGATATATCGTAATTCAAATGAAATAGGCAAATTTGTGTGTAGTTGGATAAGTTGCAGCAGTTTACGGTACTATTAAAGTGAAATACAATAGTAAAATAACAAAAACAAAAATTTTCATTAGCAACTGTTCGATAGGCAATGAAATTGAAGTGTTTATTTCTTGGACGAAATTTACGGTACCTAATCTCCACAATTTACTACATCTAAAAAGTTAGTGTAACTATCTGGGTTTATTGTAGAATGTGCTCAACTGGACCGTGAGATTGTTCTAATGCGTGTACTTTATCCCTTTATTTTTAGTACTTAATCTGTGGCTGGCTCTACCCAAAAGCCGGCTTTCGAACAAACCGACCTTTTTGTTATGAAATATACGAAGTCATGGAAGTAATAGGTATTTTATACGATTTATTAAGTCCATGATATAGGTTTTTTGTATTTTACTGTCAGTTGAGCTGGATAATTCAAAATATAGGTTTTTGTTAACTGACTTCCCAAAAAAGGAGGAGGTTATATGTTTCGATGTATGTATGTTTTTTTATGTATGTTCGCCGATTTCTCAGCCTATGGTGGACTATTTTCGAAATTATTTTTTTATTCGACACAGTCCATTCCCAAGTTGGTCCCATTTTAACCACGTCAGAATCTAATCGGTAATTTTAAAGATACCTAACAAAATATTAAAATTTTAATACAACATTGGATTATAGAGAAAAAGCCCGCGACAGCATCCCTTGGTTATTTTATGAAATCTCAAAATTCTCTTTACATGTCCCCAACACAGAAATAGTGATTATAGACTATAAAAGTTGCAATATATTACTTACGCAGATAATTTGTAGCAATCATATTTAAAGAGGTAGCTCAATTTCCTCAAAGTAAAAATGTTTTTTAAAGATTTTATTCTAAATAATATTAGAAATTATGCCATCCATTGCTAAGCAATTTGTGCAGATATAAACCCCTGCCAGACATTGTAACTTTACTAAATTATGGTTATATTTGTTTTATTATAAAAGCTGAATGTAATGTTACTTTGAGAGGTCCCCAAGGGTGCTTTTTATATCTATAAAAATCACTTTTGTTATCCATATTATCTGCATAAGCCACTAAGATCCAAACTTCATGCCTAGTCGCTAATTTATTTTACCCGTATATCCCACACAAAGATACATTCAGCATTTTTAAAATAAGAAAGTTTGGTCGTCGCGGGCTCTTGGTCTATTTATGTGCCAAAAATAACGGAATTCTGACATTTCAAATCAAACTGACGTAAAAGTTTTGATTTCTTAATTATTGGCTAGTGATAAAATAAGTTTAAGTTTTCATGACAACAAAATTAATAAAAATAGGTATTATAGATGCACTAAAAATTATAAAATATTTTTCTTTTCCAAAAAATGAACCAACTTCCATCATAAAACTTAAAATCATGAAATAACATATAGGCAGATTTATCAAAAAAAAAGTATTGGCATGCTAGTAGGTTGCATGCAGTCACCGGTGCCAAATTAAAAAATAAATAATCTAAATTAACATTAGAATCATGCAGTAAGTATAAATAAAATGCCTAACTAAACAATTATATAATATCCTTACTCCTGCACTTGGCACCGACTTCAACTCGTTCAGTAGGTAGCATGCCAATACATTTTTTTTTTTGATAAATCTGCCTATATGTTATTTCATGATTTTAAGTTTTATGATGGAAGTCGGTTCATTTTTTTAGAAAAAAAAATACTTTTGTAATTGCCATAGGTGTTTAGGTAGCTTGAAGAGAAATTACCAACGATTTTAACTTTACGATATTTTTTTCACTAGCTGCACCCAGGGGCTCCGCTTCCATTTCAGGATGGGAAAGTCTTTGTGTTAGTCCAGATATCATTTATTTATTAAACTATTTACAAAAAAACATGTAAATGACGGACTTAAAGCCGGAGGCTTTTCTACCAGTCAATCAAGATGCTGCAGTGAGAAAATATAGCATTTTGGGGTGATGCAAATAAGTGAATGATAATTCTACCCGTGTACCAAATTTTATGGAAATCCGTTAAGGTGTTTTCGCTTGAAAAAATTTGACTCTTTCACGTCTGTCTTTTGAGTAAAAAAGAGACTATCACAGAACTAAAAAAGGTTCATGAGAAAAAAAAAAAAAACAGACTATCTCTGAACTAAAACATTTTCATGAGAAAGTGAAATTTCAGCTTGTTAAATTTCAGCACTCGATTTCACCATAAAAATAGGAACGTTTATTGGCGCTTATGCGCGCACTCTATTTGCAATACACACTCTAACAATCACTAAAGTCCAATTATCTTGCCTTCAGCTGGGGCTCCTGAGACAATTGGAGGGGATGGACAGCAAGCCAATCGAGAGGAACGTCCGGCCGACCCAGAGGCACCCACCTGGCCTCTCTGTGATTTACGTCAAGCAAGCCAATCTGGTTAGGTCTAAGATATGACCCATTTTCTACAATAAAGCATGGCTCCAAAACGTTTTTTTTTTCACCTCTAACAAATTGTATTGTAAGGAGACACACAAACAGGCTGACTTCCATCGCAAACGTACTGGTTAGGCAAAAAAATATTTGACGAAAGTGAATATTTAAAAGTGCTATTTTTAAGACCATTTAAATAAAATCATTTTTATTTCATTTCGAATGTGATGACACAAACAAATGTAACGTCAACATTTTTGGGGTAACTGCGCTAATTTTGACTTATGGCGTAACGGCAATATAACACGGATGGCACAAATAAAATATATAAATATAAAAGGCCCCGTGTATGCTACGTCGCATATAACGTTACGCATGTTTTCTTTTTTAATATTCATGAAAACAGAATTGAATGGGTCTTATGGCACTCACCTAAAGTTTACGTCAACAAGCCAAAATATATTTAAAATATGACCTACTTACAAAGTCAAAGTCAATTGTTTTTATTTAAATAGGCTCAAAAATAGCACTTTGAAATCGTCATATTCTTGTTTTTTAGTTAGTTGATGTCATAACATTAAGTTAAGATTACCACCGCCTCCAAAGCGCAAGTGGAGAAGAGGCGGCGCAACAAACTCCACTGCTGCATTTTCTCCAAAGACGTCACTTTGCAACATATGTCTTACGATTAAATTAAATGACTGTGTATGTGGACGAATATACAAATATACAGAAACAAAGCATGGTTCCGAAATGTAATATATTTATCAATTTGTTAGTAGGGCGCATGTTATTTATTTAGGTATCATTAGTGGTAATTGTGTTTCCCGTTGCTCAACAGTGAGTGCTCAACTGCGAATAGTTGAGCATTGGGTTCTCAATGTCCCAGTGGTCCCCGCTGCTCAACAATGTAATTGTTAAGCTGAACATTACCCCTTTTCCCTACTGCCCAATTGAGAGTGCTCAATTAAAATAAAATTAAAAAGAAATATATTTTGAAAAACTTCAAAAAATTATTATAGCTATCAAAAAAATCGGCTCAATTATAGGTCTATCAGGATCTGATGGCAAAATAACATATTGCTATTTTTCATATGTTATTTTGCCATCAGATCCTGGTAGACCTATATTTTTAAACTTAATCGGTTGTGAAGTTCATTTTTGTTTATTTTTCGAGAATATTAATATTTTAGGTGAAGATGGTATTTCTCAGTTCGGTCATGTCCATAAATCGGTTTATAAAAATAAATAAGTCAAATAAAACTACCCGTTTTAAGTTAAGTACCTAGCTATAGCAAGTTTTCCGATTTTATATAAAAAATGGAACCTAAAAAATATTATAAGATCGATGTTTTAATAATAAAGGGAAGTCTTTTTAAAGTAGGTAAGTCTTACAAGTATCTAAAATTCAGATTCCAATAACTTCTATTCTTATTTCAATGACATAAAATCAACCAACTTAGGGAATATTCTTAGAGCATTTAATCAACGGGAGAGGCCACTTCAGACATGCCGAATTACTACTGTTTGTGTTTGTGTACGTTATTTTTATGGTCGGCGTTAGTGTGCGTGTATTCATTTGCGCTGTCTAATAAAATAACAATGTGCAATGCGTCAGTGAGCGCGTTTTCATCCCACCAGTAGCAAAGAAAAAATTCACTAACGCGAAAAGAAGCGACACTTAAGCATGTGTGCCGTAAAATCGCTTTTCGCTTTTTGTGAGTGACTGGATGTGCGCGGGGGCATTGAGAGGCGCGCGGGACGGAGAACCAACCTCCACCAGATGTTTATATTATTATGTCTTTTCTCAGGGCTGCTAGAAATGACGCGGTCTATCATTCATGGCAATCATGTCATGACCGGTGGACGCTATTGTCAAATATTATAGAGTTTAGAGTTAAGCCAAAATTTAGCTATTGTTTATCCTCAACCCATCATTATTGTCATCTACCCTAGCGTTGAATATATATCCATACTAATATTATAAATGCAAAAGTTTGGATGTGAGTTTGTGAGTTTGTGAGTTTGTGAGTTTGTGAGGATGTTTGTTACTCAATCACGCAAAATCTACTGGACGGATTTCGATGAAATTTGGTACAGAGGTAGATAATGACCTGGAATAGCACATAGGCTACTTTTTATCCCGGGAAAAAGCACTGTTCCCGTGGGAAATTCACGCGGGCTAAGCCGCGGGCAAAAGCTAGTATATATATATATTCAACGGCACAGGCACAGGGAGTTTTTTTTTCCTCTATGGTCACTGGCTCTCGAGCTCTCACGTACAGGGAGTGTCACGGGTGTGCCAGTAGCGATCATTTGTGTAAAAATTTGCAATCGCGACGTTTCTTGTTGGTTTAATGCTCCAAGAACATTATTGGATGAAAGTCTTTCCTCCTTTCTTAGAATTTATTCCTCTATTGCTCTCTATTGTATTTGTTTTGTTGCCAGGCCCTTTTCCAACCCAATATATTGCAGATCACGTTAATATTAGTAGACTAGCTTATGCCCGCGCCTTCGCCCGAGCTTAATTTACTATTATTAATTTCTCAGATTCTAAGCGGCGTATCAAGAAGAAACCAAATTTTAGGTTAGACTTTCTGCAGTACAACTGCGAAAACCACATCAAATTTTATTTAGTAGTTTTTGCCTAATACCCATATACAGATAGACCGACAAAAGTTCTAAAATAACATTTTGGCTTCTTCTAAAGACCTTTCGTGTATTTTTTTCTTAAATGTACTCCTATACGAATAACATTTTAGTACCAGCGTTTTATATGTATATATTCTGTTTATGTATATATTTCTGTTATGTATTTTTTTATTTCTGTTAAGTATATATTGTATGTTGTTGTATATGTTCTGTTGTATATAGCAATCTGCTATGGAACCATAATTATATAGGTATAGGTACTTATATATAATTCTGGTTCCTTAGCAGATTGCTAATATTTGTTGGCATATTTATCTAGACATCAAATTATGACAATTTGGATCACTAAAGCCCATGAATGTACTGAAATACAAGGAAACGTGAAGAAAATCTATACATATTATTATAATCTGAAAAGTATCAAGAAATCCTAGTTTACGCTAAATTGGTATATGTGCTACTCTTATTTATTAACAAGCTTATGCCCGCGGCTTCGCCCGCGTGAATTTCCCACAGGAACACTGCTTTTTCCCGGGATGAAAGGTACCCAATGCCCTTTTCAATACTTACTTCTAACTAAGTGTATGCGAAATTTTAGGAATTGGTTCAGTAGAAAAGCGTGAAGAGATAACAAACAAATTCACTTTCGCATTTTCAATATTAGTTAGGATAGGAAAGCTGTTTCCCGTGGCTTCGTCCGCAGTTAAATGTATCTTACGATACTAGACCTCGGGGTTTTCGGTTTGAAAAAAGGAAAAAAATGAAAACACCGTTATCGAGAATTCGGATTTATTTGGTCAAAAATAGTACCAATAATATTCATATTTTTTACAAAACAATTTATCACATTTATACATATAATATATTTACACGTTAAATTACTTTTTGAGAACACCATCTGAAGATATTTTATTATTTAGTAAACATCAAATTTTTATATTTGTACAATAAATTTTTATTGGGCTCCAATCTCCAATACATTTTAAAGAAATAAAATATAATAGAACTTTCCAGATAATAAAAAAATAAATACTTATGCAATAAAAAACTACACAAATATTTAAATTTACATAAAATTGATTTAAGTTCCAAATTGAGTAGTGCAAATAATTTTTATATAATTTTGCCTTTCTAGTACCTAAATTACATTTATAAACAAAAGTTATATAATTATAAATTGTTTTTATATTGTTATATACATACAGTAACAAACATACAAGTATCTTCAATACAATCATACGACTAAGTGAGCACAGTTTTGTTACTAACTAATTTTTCATTCAAATACAAGTTGGTTTACCAAAAAAAAAAAAATATTTATCTAAAAACAACAGCTTAAAAGATATCTGTCTTACCTAAAATTATAATAATAAGACAATAAGCGATCCATTTAAAAAGCCATTTGAATCTTTGTTTGTGACATTCTTAACGAATTGAGCATCTCTAAATTACTCTTATTTATGCCTTTGAGCAATTTTTATCCTTTCTTAAATAAAATACTAAAAAGACTTAAAGGATTACCATGTGTGAAAATTTATTTCCTGATTTTAAAATAAAATACTTAAATATGGCTAAACTAACATTATCAACAATTTGCGGTAAATTTTCTCTATAACAAAAGAGGTCACAGTCATAATAAGTCTTACCTACTCGTATTTACTTAACGCTAGAGAGCGTTTTCCTTGTAATATTTTTCAAAATCGAGCCCATAGACGTAGGAAACAAAATCATTCTTTAATAGACATACATTACTTGATTGTCAAATGAAACCCAAATACGTTTACGTTTTTTACTTATTGTTCACAAATTCTATGGAGTCAAAACACACCAATAATGTCAAACTTGACAAAAATGAGCTTTACAGAAGATATTACCTGTCCTTCACCAACATAGGCAAAAACCATATCTAACATCCCGCATCCTCAGCTGTCTGTGTGTCTAAGGAAAATTAAAAATAAAATCTAACTCTATGATCGGACCACTGTTCTTTTCATCGTCTCAAAAATGCAATGGAAATTATAGCTAAATTGGCGGGGTGCCCAAATATTTCCAAAATGATATAAAATACACGTAATAATTATCATATAGAGCGTGTTTACAATGTGTATCTATTTATAATCTAAAATCATTTAAGTAGGTACCTACATTTTAAAAATAACGAGATAAACGTAAAATTGATAGAATTGAACGAATGATTTTATCCAGACCGAATAAACACATTAAGAAGCTTTTTAGACTGACTTCAATTCAATTCTTTTTCGTGTATTTTGTTCATACTAAAACACTCATATTTTCATATTTCCTTAAGTGAGAGTTTGTAGGTCTTCAGTTGATGTTTTCCTTCAATTATAGTCGCTTACATAACCTAACTTACCCCGCTTGCTTTCGCTGAAATTTCTCAGCAATGTTTACCTTCGAGGCAAGTGTACATAAGACAAAACGTAATTTGTATGTATAGCAGGGTTTGTATACCTTTTATCATTGAAGATCTTTCTCTTGGCTCTGTCTACCCCGTAACGGATAAAGATGTGATTCTATGTATGTATGTATCTTTCTCATCTTAAATAGATCAGCGATTTTAGTACGTTTTTAGTATTCTAGTATCATTTCCTAGAGTGCAGGTTTCCTCACGATGTATTCCTTCAACAAAAGCAAGTGGTGGTCTATGAAAACTACCATTCATGAGCAAGATTGGTATAAAAATTCATGAGCCACGAGTAGTCGAGTAGGATACGAACCTGTGCCTTGTTATGCTACAGCCGGGCGTCTTAACCACTAGACCAATACCTTCTTCCATAATTCAAGCTGCAAAGGTCCGAACCACAGAATTCTGAGGAGAAATCCTATTTCTGTGGTCTTTAACATGATTCAGATTCATTACATATCATGAATCAATCATCATTATCATTTTCAATCGATGTTCCCGAACCGATATGACATTGGAACCTTCAAAAAACGAGTCTACATCTTCTCGAAAGACTGGCAACACTCTTGTGATACGTTGTTGCAGTAGTCCATGGGCAGCGGTGATCGCTTACCATCAGGTGACCCGCTTGCTCGTTTGCCGCCCTATGATATAAAAAAAGGGAAATAATAATGAATTGGTCTCGATAATAAAGATGTAATACAGGTTCGTTACATGTCAAGAGAAATAGATAAAATATATCATGTAATCGCCTGTATGTCATCTTTAATTCGCAACATATTAATCAATATGATTCAAAAGACCGTTAAGCCGACGAAGTACGTCTTCACAGATATAATTGCCTGATATCCACTAATAACTACGAGAAAAAATCAGAAGTTTTCGTATAGAAAAAGTTTTCCTATATTTTGCACAGTGATTATTATATACTGAAGCTCATTGGGTACTGTCAACACAAAAGTTAAAGATCCATTAGTTAATTGTAATTGACATCAAACTATGTAGAGGTATAGTTCATATATCTACAGTCAGAAATATTGATGAGGTTTCTATTCTTCATATCGAATGTGTATCTATAAATACTTACTGTGACACTTTGATCGGATTAGAAGAACGTTATGGCCTGTATCTATAAATACTTTGGCACCTTAATCGGATTTTACGAGAAGGTCATAGCCGTCACTTTGTCAAAAGTTCTAACGAATGCCCAC
The DNA here is from genome assembly GCA_018467065.1 of Ephestia elutella. Lineage (NCBI taxonomy): Eukaryota > Metazoa > Arthropoda > Insecta > Lepidoptera > Pyralidae > Ephestia > Ephestia elutella. Next base: position 4,612,214 of record CM031572.1, read on the forward strand.
TCGAATGACCACATGACAGTTGACATATTGTAGCATTGGAATAAAATGGAACGTTAGCAAAAAAAGATAAATCTTATGGTGTGATTTTCTGGTGTGGAAACCATAAATCATAAAGTTAATGAAGTAAAAAGACTATGGTGTTTTGTAACAAAGAAGCCCGAGGTCGAGGGGAATTTAAAAATAGCTACAAAAAATGAGATGTCAGTAAACTATTACCAGAGGAAAAATTAATAAATTTCTGCTTACATAAAATTTCAGTCGTTTAAAATATGAGTAGGTAGTAGTTGTGTATTTTTATCTTGATGTACTGGACACATTCTTGTGACTTTTTTTGTTCGCTACTATGAAATAGTTAACAATGAAAATAAAAACATTCAAATATATTATTCATTCAAATGATTGCCCATTCCAATAAAGTTTCCAACAAGTTTTTTTTCATTAGCTAATGAAAATATCACTTTATTTTTATCTTACTTCCTAAACAATCACAAAAGTTCGTTGACATTTCCTTGAAATTCCGCTTATAGAACGAATTTTACCATGACATACAAAATTGATAAAATATTGAGATATTTGAAGAAATAGCTAACGAGAGTCGCAAATTTTTTTCCGTATATTACTCAACGTAGGTTCAAATGTCTCACTTACATGTAATATGTTTCTCTCTCTCTCTCTCAGCCGAAAGACGTCCACTGTTGGACAAAGGCCTCCCCCAAGGATTTCCACAACGACCGGTCCTGCGCTGCCCGCAACCCGCAACCATGCGCATCCCGCGACCTTTACCAGGTCGTCGGTCCACCGAGTGGGAGGCCTGCCAACACTACGTTTTCCGGTTCGTTGTCGCCACTCGAGAACTTTTCTGCCCCAACGGCTATCTGTTCTACGAGTTATGTGCCCCGCCCACTGCCACTTAAGTTTCGCGATTCTGCGGGCTATGTCGGTTACTTTAGTTCTCCTACGGATCTCCTCATTTCCGATTCGATCACGCAGGGAAACTCCGAGCATAGCGCGCTCCATATGTTTATTGAAAATATAACAAAAACATTAATAAACTTTACGACTTAAAATTATATCAACAACATATACTTACATACACATAAGTATTACAATTTTCTCTAACAAATATATTTTTATTTTATATACAAAAAGGTACCTACCTACACATTTTGAATACATTAAAACCATTTACGTACATTATATACAGATTATCACTTAATTCTAACACTTGATTCACTTTCCTATATATCACTATTTTTATAGTTTTCTTTCAGTATTTTACTTTCAAAGCTTTTACACTTTCCGCCCGTGGATGTACGCTGAAACAATTAACAGTATGAAACAACAAGATTAATTTAATTATGTGTTTTGTACCTTGAAATCTCATTAACAAAGTTGAAGGTAATAAAGCAATCACAGAGGGGGTGGCATGTCTTGAGAAACTCGTAACCATAGTAATATCTAACCTATTTAGCATACAAACCTACCTATACCTACCTACCTATTTATTATGGATTAACCGCGCGTAGATTTTAGTTAGTTTTCTCAGAAAAAGTGATTTTTTGTTCCATAAAAGTGGTATATTTTCCGTAATGGACTGTCTCCTCTGATTTAATCAGGGAATTTTTCTTAGAACGAGATGTTTGTTCTAATCAGGAATTCGTTATTTTCTGATAAAAATATGAGACAGGATATATTTATAGAATTTGATGCTGACTGATTCTGTCTCATATTTTTTTATCAAAAGAGTCTATTTTCTTTTACAATCATAACAATCCATTCCCATCAACGTTTCTGCGGCTCCGTCACACACAAGGCTACCCACCATCCGAGATACAGGTTTATTCCTAATTCGATGGTGGGTTGCTGAGTGGCGGAATAATGCATAATTGCTGGTTGCTACTATATTTATGAAAACTTTCTTTTGAAACATGTCAATATATATTTTTTAATTTCATTAGCTTTTTCCCGCGACTTCGCCGGTGTGTATTTCCCACGGGAACAGTGCTTTTTCTCGGAATGAAAGGTACTCTATGTCCTTCTCAGTACTTCTAACTATGTGTATGCAATTACAGAAAATTCGTTGATAAAGCGTGAAGAGAAATAAAATTTCGCATAATAATTTAAGTTAAGATTTGATAGGATTTTTATTAAAAAAAAATAAGCGAAGGCGGTTTCTGCGACGACGGGTTTAGGGTCCTCCGACACGACAACCGCGGCCATACGACTATACTGCATTTTTTTAATATTTATTTTTTGTAAAAAAAAAATTATTTTTTTTTAATTTTTTTTCTTTTCCCATCATTAAAAAATAGTCTTATCTACTCTGAATAAAACTCGTAGATTTATGTTTACAAACCCCTTTTATAATACATGGATCATATTTCTACACTTTATACATGGAAACATATAAACTTTATGTAAAGCTACGCGTACAATCAACCATCACAACCCATTGCTGGTACAGCCTACCACAGACTACTCAAGACTGAAGGACTTCATGCTTCATCTTGACAGGACATTCTTTTTTTTCAAATATTCAGTCAGCTAACACGGCCGTTCCTGACAGCTGAACGTCCTCGTCAGCTTGATCTCGATTAGGTTAAATTAGGTCCTTCTGAGTATGAGAGAAGATCAATATTAATCATCATCCATAGGCAAGGATCCAATGGTTCAATATTTATCATTCTATTGTCAAATTGGTCATTTCAGATCAAATAGAAAACATTAAGAAACGTTATGACTGTAATTTGTTAAGCATCGACTTTTAACATTTGCAACTAAACTTATTTCATTTCAATGGAAAAGCTCAAATACTAATTCAGTTATCAATTGGGACAAGACCAGAATATTGAACACACAGCATACAAGGAACATAAAATCACATTAACATTCGGGAAAGAAAATTGCATTAGCATTCTGGAAAGTAAATCATATTAGCATGCTGAAAAGTAAACAGCATTAACATTCCAGAAAGAAAATCGCATTAGCATGCTGAAAAGTTAATAACATTAACATCCCAGAAATAAAATCATTAGCATGCTGAAAAGGAAATATCATTAACATTCCACAAACAAAATAGTATTAGCATGCTGTAAAGGAAATAGCATTAACATTCTAGATCGAAAATCATATTAGCATGCTGAAAAGTAATTATCATTAATATTCCGAAAATATAATCATTAGCATGCTAAAAAGGAAATAGCATGAACACTCCACAAACAAAATCGTATTAGCATGATTGAAAGTAAATAGCATTAACAATCTAGATAGAAAAACGTATTAGCATGCTGAAAAGGATAGATCATTAGCATTCTAGATGAAAATCATATTAGCATAATGAAAAGTACAAAGCATTAACATTTCAGAAATAAAATCGTATTAGCATGCTGAAAAGTAAATAACATTGACATCCTAGAAATAAAATCTTTAGCATACTGAAAGGAAATAGCATTAACATTCCACAAACAAAATCGTATAGCATGCTGAAAAGTAAACAGTGTTAATATTTCAGAAATAAAATCGTATTAGCATGCTGAAAAGGAAATACAACATCAGCATTGACGGAGATACGGATATCAACTGTCAACGACAATTTTGTATGACATTAACACAGACAGTTAATAAATTGCTGTAACATTAGCATTGACATTTTTAAATGTAAACGGCAATGTTATGATATTAATACAAATAGTTAATAAATAGCTGAAAGGAAATAACATAAGCATTGACGATTCAATATCTCAACAGTAATGTTATAACATTAATACAAACAGTTAATAAATAGCTGAAAGGAAATAACATTAGCATTGACAATCCAATATGTCAACGGCAATGTTATGACAGACATCAATACAAGCGTTGAATAGCTGAAAGGAAATAACATAAGCATTGACGGAGATACTGATATCAACCGTCAACGACAATGTTTGGCATTAAAACAGGCAGTTAATAAATAGCTGAAAGAAAATAACATAGCATTGACAATTTTATATGTCAACGACAATGTTATGACAACATTAGAACAGAAAATCAAATAGTGCCACGATGTCAGGGCAGCGGCCACAAGGTCGAGGCCAATGACCACATTGTCGGGGTAAAGGAATACCACATTGTCGGGGTCAAGGAATGCCACATTGTCGGGGCAACGGCTACGATGTCGGAGCCAATGGGTGCCACAGTGTCGGGGCATTGACCACACTGTCGGGGTCAACGGCCACATTGTCGGGGCCAGCAGATGCTTCCGCCATTGTGTCGTCAGCAGCTGCGGGTGCCACATTGTCGGGGCAATGACCACATTGTCGGGGTCAACGGCCACACTGTCGGGGCCAAGAGCCACCTCATGTGCATGAGCATGAGCCCATGTGTCTTCAGCAGCTCTCTCAGGTCAGCCGGCCAACAGATCGATCTCACACAGGTACCAATAAATGCTTCAGACTTCTCGTCTTCAGCAACTACGAATGCCACATTGTCGGGGCAACGACCACATTGTCGGGGTCAACGGCTACAGTGTCGGAGCCACGGCTACATTGTCGGAGCCAACAGGTGCCACAAGGTCGGGGCAATGACCACATTGTCGGGGTCAACGGCCACATTGTCGGGGCCACGGCCACATTGTCGGGGCCAATAACTGCTTCTGCACCATGTGTTCAGCAGCTGCCTCTGGTCAGTACATCTCGAGCCAGCCAACCAATCGATCTTGTATCGATGATGTGGCGGCGCGCGCTTGACCTTGTAGGGGCTACACATTCCAGGATACTTCTTCCCAATGCTTAGGGAACCTTTACTGACCAAAACAAAACTGTCAACAGAAAAAGTACACGGTTAAGGTTAACCGACATCATTATTGTCGACACAACAACGACAAATATCTCGGGCGCTCTTTCTCTTCTTAAAAATCAGCGATATCTCTATCAGGAGGTACATTATCCAAATCTTTATCTAAATCTTAAAATTAAAACAGTTTTCTCATTGATCAAAAATAACTCAAATCATTCATTTATTTTCATTGAGACATTGTGCAAGTGCTAAGAGAGTCATCTACTGATTAGTTACATTGCATTTCATAGAGCGAGACGTTGTGTGGTTTCCCTCAATTTCCAAGAAGTTAAGGATAGGAGCCTTTTCTCGGTTCTTCCCCGGCGTACAAATACGCCTTGCATTGCAATGTACTCGTTATTAGCTCGTTGTTAGCTTACCATCCCCAAAAACTGGCGAACTTACCGATATTTGTTCGTTTTGTAATTTTATGGAAGCCCTAGCTTTCATGTTCTTACCACTCGGCCTTACTGACCTCCATCAGCTCAAATAATAATGGAGTTTCCAAAATCTTTGCGATTAGTTGTAATCGCCGTATCAAGCCATACATTGTATAGCGCTTAGACGAACAAACAGGATTGCTGATAGTTGGTGCACTTTTGTACTAATTAAACCGACAAAACCTCAGTTACATATTTCGATTGTAATTTTGCATTAGTAGATAACTATCGACAACATTACATACGTATGTACTACTAAACGTTACGTGGTAAATTTATTTCAATTAATAACACGCATCATGGCTGTCAAATAATCACTGACCTTAAGGTCTAACCTCAATTAATTCGCCAAAACAAAACAATAAAATGAAGTTTAAAATTTGTAGGACAAGATCAGTCATTGATCACCCAATCGTTCAACCACGTCTAGTCTTTTAGCATCACATTTCCGTGATCACAACGTAAGCAATCTACCTCTGCACACTAAATCAATCACATTTAAAACCTTCGTTTGAAATGTAGGTAATAATGTTTCGATCTTACTTGAATCTAAGAAGAAAGTACACCAACAATCCTGTTCGTACAGTCAACGAACAACATTACGAAGTTCCTAAATAACTTCGTCCATAGTCCTGTACCGACACACCACGGACGCTGGTGGTGGTGGCATGTAGCTTCCAGCGCAAGGTTGTGATGGTAAATTCAAAATCAAACGCATTTTACAGATATCGTCATGTGGTAATATCCGACAACAATTATTGCAAAACTTATGATCATGCAAAAATGCATACTACGCACAAATTGATTTTCATAATAAGTGAATTGTCAATTTCAACTCAACTCACTAAAAAACATTCATATATTTTTTAAAATATTTTTTTTTATTTCAAAATAAATAACACGAAAAGTGCGCTAAAACTCAAACTAATAAAAACCATAGAAAAAATAAGAACATCATTCAGCGTAAAACCAATTCTTAAAAAACAATTGAACGCGAATCGCGATGGTCACGATATTTCAAATATTTAAGAAAAACAAAACACGTTCCATTTTCCAAGGAAAAATTATCCGTGATTTGGCGCGGTTTTAATATGAATGATTCGAATCGCACTTCTGATCTTATCTACTCTGAATAAAACTCGTAGATTTATGTTTACAAACCCCTTTTATAATACATGGATCATATTTCTACACTTTATACATGGAAACATATAAACTTTATGTAAAGCTACGCGTACAATCAACCATCACAACCCATTGCTGGTACAGCCTACCACAGACTACTCAAGACTGAAGGACTTCATGCTTCATCTTGACAGGACATTCTTTTTTTTCAAATATTCAGTCAGCTAACAATAGTTTATTTTTTCTTACCATCATAATACGTGTGTATTATGATGGTAAGAAAAAAGTGCCCGTAACCTGGGGCAGCTAGCAGGCGGTTTCTGCAACCGACGGCGGGTTTAGGGGCCTCCGACGACAACCGTGGCCATACGATTACTGCATTTTGTTTTCAAAAAAAATTTTTTTTGTAAAAATATTTAAAAAAATTTTTTTTTCTCCTATCATTAAAAAAACAGTTTATTTTTTCTTACCATCATAATACGTGTGTTGCGGGCACCTGGGGCAGCTAGCAAGCGAAGGCGGTTTCTGCGACGGCGGGTTTAGGTGCCTCCGACACGACAACCACGGCCATAGGACTACTGCATTTTTTTTCATAATTTATTTTAGCAAATAAAAAAAATATAGATTTTTTTTGCAAAATAAAATAAAAATTAGATTTATTTTTCTTTTTCCATCATTAAAAAAAACAATTTCTTACCATCATAATACGTGTGTTGCGGGCACCTGGGGCAGCTAGCAAGCGAAGGCGGTTTCTGCGACGGCAGGTTTAGGTGCCTCCGACACGACAACCACGGCCATAGGACTACTGCATTTTTTTTCATAATTTATTTTAGCAAATAAAAAAAAAATAGATTTTTTTTGCAAAATAAAAAAAAAAATGATTTTTTTTTTCTTTTTCCATCATTAAAAAAAAACAATTTCTTACCATCATAATACGTGTGTTGCGGGCACCTGGGGCAGCTAGCAAGCAAAGGCGGTTTCTGCGACGGCGGGTTTAGGGGCCTCCGACACGACAACCGCGGCCATACGACTACTGCATTTCCTCTTGAGTCTCTGAGCTCCTCGATACCTGTAGAGACGTATACTTCAAGGGGATTATCGCGGTACTGTTCATTTTCATGTGTTTATATTATACAAAGTGACTTTTTAACCAGTATCCAAATTTTTGCAACAGATTTGTATGATGAAATTGACTAGGTCTCCAAAGACATCTATGTCAAATAAAGACAAAAATTTGCTCTTTTATGGTATGGAAAATCAGAGGAATTATATGTTCTTGTTTTACTATAAATTTATTTTAGGTACCTTTCCTTTATTAAGTACCTATTTGTATTCCTCGTATTAAGCATAGTGTTAAAATTTATATACTGTTTTAAAAAGCTACATACCTACTAATTTAAAAAAGCTGTTTGTTTGAACACGTTAATAGAAGTACAACTATCAAATACAATTGGATTTGACAAAATATTTTTGTCTTGTAGCTTGTAGAATATTTATAAAATAGGCTGTCTAGCATCCCAAAACTCCTTTTTTTCAAATCGATTGACCTAAATTATATTTCATCAATTCGTTGAAGCCATTTTTATTAAAATTAGGCTCGGGCAAAGACGGCTTTTATTTAAGTCTCGATCGCTCAATAGTTTGAAATTCATGTTTTTCGGAGTGATTATATGAATATATTAATAACTAGCTTTTGCCCGCGGATTCGCTCGCGTTAATCCTTTCTTAGCGGATGCCTACGTCATAACATCTGCCTGCATGCCAAATTTCAGCACAATCTGTCCAGTAGTTTGGGATGTGATCACTATGTCAGTGAGTCAGTCATCTAGATAGATAGTAAATAATACACGGATGAAGTCGCGGGTAAAAGGTAGTTGAAAGCATAAAAATAAACTGCATCTTGCAGCCAGGAAACGAGGACAATGCTGCAATCGGATGTTCTTTGTGTATCATAAAGACATAGTAGGTATGTGTATTTTTATCTATATTGTAAAACATTTTTTTTATTAAATCTAGTTAATTTTATATAAAACTAGCTTTCGCCCGCGGCTTCGCCCGCGTGAAAATCCACGGGAACAGTGCTTTTTCCCGAGATGAAAGGTACCCTATGTCCTTTTCCGTTGTTCCAGCTATGTGTATGCCAAATTTCAGGAAGATTGGTTCAGTAGGTAGATAAACTGTGAAGAGGTAACAAACAAACAAACTCACTTTCGCATTTATAATATTAGTTAGGAGTTAGGATTTTATATCTTTAGTCCTTCTGGTATGATAGCCAATACTGTTAAATAAGTTTCTTTGGGCGTTTCTTCTCAGTTTCTCAATAGTGGTCATAATGCTAGTAGATATAGGATATAGGTCTATTACGGCCATTTACTGCCCGCTGTCTAAATTCCTTGTTCGCCCATATCCTTGGTCATACATCTCCTAATACGTCCATTTACCCGAAAGTTCACTGTCTTAATTTCTTTCTTTAGCTTAAGTGTATACAATATATATTATTTTTAACGTACCTGAGTGACTGACAGACAACGCACAGCTGGGTGTAGGAAGCTAAAATTTGGTATGTAAGTTCCTTAGGGAGTGTAGGGGAGTACTAAAAGAGGAATTCCTGAAATTCCCAGGGGCTATCCATACTAATATTATAAATGCGAAAGTTTGGATGTGAGTTTGTGAGTTTGTGAATTTGTGAGTTTGTGAGTTTGTGAGTTTGTGAGTTTGTGAGGATGTTTGTTACTCAATCACGCAAAATCTACTGGACGGATTTCGATGAAATTTGGTACAGAGGTAGATAATGACCTGGAATAGCACATAGGCTACTTTTTATCCCGGGAAAAAGCACTGTTCCCGTGGGAAATTCACGCGGGCGAAGCCGCGGGCAAAAGCTAGTTTACATATAATTAAAAATTCCTGTGAAGTTCTAGTTGTCTAACGTTTTGTTTTGAATGTTGATAAAATTTTACCTTAGAATCCTTATAAACGACAAACATCTGATTGAAATGCTCTTTTGTAAGAAGAATGGAGTTGACGTCTCCAAAGCTAATCCATTGTAATCTTGATTATTCAGTGTGATTTATATAATAAGACATAATTTGAATATTCCAAGGATTCCTTTGTCGTTATCATTATCTACAATCAAATTGGTTAGAGCTTGGGATAGAACTAAATATAGTATGTAAGACATTTCTTTACAATTGAATGTTAAATAATTACGTCTATAATAAAATAAAATTTTGAATCCCTTGAGACGGTTAAATTTACCAACAGCATACCTCCTCATTACAGAAAAAACATTTTTCTTCCTCGTTGAGTGTGTTGCAATTTCAACTGACTTGTATCAATGTTGGCGTAAGAAATAGGAATTTTTCTTTTCGTGAGATTAGAACCAATTTCAAATTCTAATTCAAAGTCCAGTTAAAAAATATGTCAAGATCACCGGACCACGGGAGCTTATAAAGAAAGTGCAAGCCTTATTTTAAGTCTATTTACACTTCAATACCAATCAGTTACCTCTTTCAAGTGCACAATTATCAAAGTGAATTAAAAAAAAGTTATAAATCAAGATATCACTTCAATAATTACGTTAACGAGTAAAAACCTGATCTGGATCGGCTGCCCGACTGTGAGGCGCAGTCGGGCGGCGACTCAGGCGCACGTTTCCGACGCCGGAACACCTCCCGCCAGCGGCACAGGATCGCTGTGCGGAAGTATGTGCGGAACCTGTGAAAAAACGTATATAAGTATGTATAAAATTGAAATGGATGGAGATTGTCCAAGGCCGGGAGAAGTGGCATAAGACGAAGGAGGCCACCGGTAGGGTTGAAAACGGCTAAAGAGAGAGAGAGAGGTATTACCATAAATCTATATACATATATGTTACTGTAAAAGCTCGAACTACGGTAAATTCTAAGATTTAAGAGTAAGTCTTAGGATTTACCGACATGAGTTGGTAAATGTAAGGATTTATGAAAATGGGATGATTTTTTCGGGCTTTTACAATTAGAATTTAGTACATGCTAGGTTTTACCACTGACGGCTGGTAAATGTTGGTTTTGGGAATAAAACAAAGAGTAATTCTTCCCTCAAGTCTTTCCGGGTGGTCATAAAAAAAAATAACCTGAACCTACCTTCTTTTCCGCCCTCAAAGTCTTTCCGGGCGGTCATAAAAAAATAACCTAAACCTTATCTATCAGTCATTTACCATGCCTTTATTGTAAATCCTGCGACTTACCAAGCGAATGGTGGTAATAGTGCGAATCGCAAAATTATTCGGGCTTTTACCATTAAGAGTTGGTAAATCTTAGGTTTTACTCGAAAATCTTAGGATTTACCGTAGTTCGAGCTTTTACAGTAACATATATATAAATTATAACTCAAAGGTGACTGACTGACTGACATAGTGATCTATCAACGCACAGCCCAAACCACTGGACAGATCGGGCTGAAATTTGGCATGCAGGTCGATGTTATGAGGTAGGCATCCGCTAAGAAAGGATTAACGCGAGTGAAGACGTGGGCAAAAGTTGGTCTAGTATAATACTGATTGGTAATATGGCCGCAATGCAAAACATTGGCATCCTTTCTGTAGGTGAAAGTATTCATGAATATGAGCAACTTTTTTATTTATTTTTATTTTATTTAAACTTTATTGTACACACATACAAAAGTACAGTACAAAAGGTGGACTTAATGCTAAACACAATGACAGTCAAACCTTAGGGTTGAGCAGAGAGTATTCAATTCATGTGGGTGTAAATAAATTCTATTATACAAACTAATTATTGGTAAATTAAACAGATACATAATATGTATCTGTTTAATTTACCAATAATTAGTTCAGTTCTTTATATTATAAAGAAGCTACATAAATAAAATAAATAAATATACAAATAACACATATATAATACAAATAAACACAAAAAATACACGTACCTATAAATATACTACTTACATAAATTACAAATAAAGACTTACTTACTTTTTATATGAGATCAACTTAATCCACTCTATCTACTGAATAAATCTTCCTGAAATTTTGCATACACATAGTTAGAAGTACTGAGAAGGACATAGGGTACCGTTCAGCACTGTTTCTGTGGGAAATTCAAGCAAGCGAAGCCGCAGGTAAAAGCTAATCATTTAGATCTCGATCAAAAATTGGGAGTCGGGTCAAATTTAATCAACGAGGCAGGTGAAACAACGTTACCTTTGTATTGTTTCATAATAAAAACAAAAGATATCAACACCTTTTGTCTTTCCTCCCGGACAAAGCCAGAGTATTAGCCGTACAAAACAACAATTTTACGCCCGATCGTGTCGAGTCGGGGAAAATTCCGCAAAATAAGCCTAATTTATTATGAAGGTCAGCGTTTAATTAATCTGTGCCATTCTGTGATGTCTCCTGTGTTATTTTACCGATTGCATGAAAAAAGGAGTTTCGCCATTAAACTGCTACTTTTGAAAGACAAAGTCATTATTCATTTTTACTTGCTATTATCAAAATAATTTGATCGAAGATCCACGAGGTTCGCTCCTGCGGGATTAATGGGATAAAAAACATGTCAAACAATGTTTTATTTTGAAATAATAATTTCTTAAGGGCTCTTAGTAAGTGAAAACGGCAATATTGGCTGTTTTCTATAAGCTGCTGTTTAAAGAATTGAAGAGTTTTCGCCCTGAAATTTCTGATATGTATTGTAGAACGTATGTTTAAAGGGAGGACTGTTTCCAAAACACGATGGGAAAAATTTTGCTCGATAGAAAAAAAACCTGAAGTTACCTCTAAAATTTCATATGAATACAGATAACATCCGTGTTTTATAATAAAAAATGTTTTAAAATCACCAACACAAAGGTATTTTACCTTTTCGATTTCGTGACTGATTTAATTTTTTGAAAAACTAAAAATTTATATTAACTTTTTGATAAAAATGTGAATGGCGTGCAACCGGGACGTCCCCCCCCCGCCTCAGCCGCTTCATATGAATTTTCGCTGACCGCCTAACCCCCCTTAATAGTTCCCCCTTTTTTCCCCTTAACAACGAGTAATATCGATAGCTAAAGAAGATAGAAAATAAAAAATCTTCTTGTAAAAATCTTAGCTTATTTTTTCGACATCATAATCCTTTATCTTTCTACCTACTCAATTAATTTATTCGTAAGCTAATCCTTACTAATATTAAAAATAAGAAAGTGAAATTGTTTGTTTATTACCTCTTCACGCTTTATTTACTGAACAAATCTTCCTGAAATTTCGCATACACATAGTTAGAAGTACGGAGAAGGACATAGGGTTACATACCTTTCATTACAGGAGAAATGGGATGGGAAATTCACGAGGGCGAAGCTGCTGACAATAGCTAGTCCTTCGTTAACACAAGTAATTCAGTTTTATAAGCTGTCAAAACGAATCAACACAAAGTACAAATGGAATCTACACGTGTCTAGTGGTTTGGGCATATCGCATAAATCACATCATGAAGACGTGAGTTATGTATCCAATTTGCTCGCTTTTGGTTTCTTGACATATAAATTGCACAAGTTTATAGTCAGTCATAAACAACATTTGGTTTGTACCTGAATTGATTGCAAAAAATCGAGCTAGCCTGATAGTAATATAATATTCATTGATGAGCAACATCTGAAATCTAGGTTAACTTTACCTAGGTATACAGGGTGACTTTTAAATCATTACCATCCTTTCTACTAGTGTACTCACTACTCATGATTGTGAACAACTTTTTGTATAGGATCGACTTAATCCGACCGAAAAAAATCAGCTGTTTCATACATTTTGGGTGAGTAGGTTGTAAAAAAGTATGGAACAGCTGATTTTTTTTTTCGGTCGGTTTGAGTCGGTCCCATACAAAAAGTTGTTCACAATCATTAGTACTTTAACTAGTAAAAAGGATTCCAATGATTTAAAAGTCACCCTGTATATAATATGAACGCTAACTTACTGTTTGGTATACAAAAGCTAGAACGAAACCGCTAAACGTAGAAACTAGAAAAATTGCAGAGAGGTTTATTATACAGCATAAGTGAGCAATAAGGAAAGAATTTTGGAAATTCCAACCTTAAGCTGGTGGAATTGGAACCACATTAACTCTCTGCTCAACCCTAAGGTTTGACTATCAGACAATGATTTTAGCATTAAGTCCACCTTTTGTACTGTACTTCTGTATGTGTGTACAATAAAGTTTAAATTAAATAAAAAATTGGTGAAAAACAAAATTCACGAGCGAAGCTGAAGGCTGAAGGAAAAACCTATACTATAAGTAATAAGCCACTGCGCGCCCTCATTAGTCAAATCAAACAGCGCTTTCCCCGGTTTTCTGTTACACATTTACGTCCCTTATCATGAAAGCTGTTTAATGAACTGTTTGATTGGTTAAAAAGGAATGTGAGAATTATTATAAAAGGTTGACGAAGTCTGAAAATGCTCTTCAACTGTAAAATATTAAACCTTACATCAAAAGTATAGTTATACATTCTTTTTTTTTTGGAAGATTTTTTACCTTCAACACATTATCACTGAAGACATATTTCAAAGACCCCTGTCTCCCGCACCCTTTTGTCTATCCGCGATAAGGTCTCAAACTACCGAAGGAATTTTCATGCGGTTGAGCAATGGACGGGTAGCTTCGTTATAAAGTTTCGGGTGATTATTTACGCGAGTAATGTCGCGGGCATATTTTCTAGTATAAACTACAAAGCATTGTGTATCACGTAGATCAAACACAAACACAAATTACAGACACAACACAAGAAAAATATTTGCAAAATACTTACTTTTAAAAGTACAAGTATTTACGAGAACGGATAGATCATTTAGCTACGGAGGGCGGCGTGAAAATGAGAAATGTTGTAGCACTTTTTCGTAGCAATCGTTTTGTAGCAATGCTACGAGACATCGAGACATTTGCTACGACTTTGCTACGAGATGGGAGATTGGCGCGTAGCGATCACAAACTCGTAATTTTAGTAGTCCTAGTGACCCAGCATCCTAGTTGAGCATCAGAACGCTGCGCGGCCCGATATGATGCTGTGCTACAAGGCTAATATTTCACGCGAAAATGCAGACAACTTATGCCACAATAATACCGTACAATTGATAATTACGCATCGCGTTGCACTGCCTTGCTGAATTTGACGCTCAATTAGGACAATGGGTCACGCCGTCTCAGATAATGCTAAATTTTTTACACGTCTGACCAAAAACGGAGTGTTATGTTTTCAGGGTTCATGTATGTATGTATGTAAAAATTCTTTATTCCACCATAAGTCCTGAACAGCTTAACAGATTTTGATGTGAGAGGTATTATTAGATTCCTTGCATTCCTCCAAGTAACATAGACTATGTGAGTTGCCAGTCGTGTATTTTATTTTTTAATAATTAGCTTGTTAAATCTATCAGCCGTTGATAGGATAACAATATCAGCTCATGTAAAAGCAAGACAATATTTGCTGAGATAACAGGGTGACCGCGAAAACAAACTCATAAATAATGTTGTCCAATCGTTTAAAATAAATAAACAATAAATGGACCACACTTTGATAATATATTCGATGAATACACAACACTCTAACAACAAATATCGGCTTTTTTATTTTTCATAGAAGTACCGAATTTACTTTGAATATATGGAAAATTAAATAGGTACCTGTGGCGTACTAGCGGACCGGCTAGTTCCCCGCTACCCGCACGGAGGTGTGACTCAATATATCCAGATCGGTCTCGGTGTGCTGACGGTTGCCTGAGTGCACGGGCGGTTGTCATTCTGAGTTACTGTCAAGTCGTTCTGTACCAACTTCTATCCATATTAATGTTAGTCCAGAAATATGGAGGAACACCAACTATGAGGCCGTGGTGTACTTCATGCGCGGGTCGAGGGGCGCTTGACTATTGCCGTATAATATTAGTGCCAACGGCACATTTGGCGACGAGATAAACGTGAGTACATTAATCTTTTGTTAAAAAAAAAAACAAAGAAAGTGGGTGGAATATTCAATTTAATTTTATAATCCTATCACTGCATGGGCTTCCGCCCGCGTTAAAATCTTATTCGAGGGTAGAATCTTAAGAAAATATATCGTAAAGAATAATCAGCCATCTCGATAATCAATAATTTAGTGAAAAGGGTAAAAAATGACCTTATTGGCTTTGGTACCATGAATGGCTCAAGGGATCTTGGCACCAATATAATAACAATACTTTTTATTTAAATATTAATCTCAATATTTTCCCGCATCTATAGCTTGGCCATAGTGGCCGTGATGATATATATGAAAAAAGTTAATAAGTAGGTACTAAACAATAAACGACAAACACAGATTTCACGTAACATTTAATGACTCTGATTGTGATGAGCGGCACCTAACTGTTTATGAATAGCTTTTCGCTTAATACAATGAGTATTATTCTGTTAACAATGCACTTTCTGTACATAATTTGAAATATGAATGCATACTTAGTTTCCTTAGGTTAAAACCTCAGTTTAAAACGTAACTACAGTGATACAAATCATGAGGTCGGCTGGACTGGCACTACCGGCAGGTCACAAGACAGAATATTAGTAATTTATTATTTTGCTAACGCGAAGTAAACCTATCAATTACTTTTAAATTAACGATTTAACGGAAAAAAAAAATTAAAACTCGATGTCGTGTCACCTTGATAGATACACGAATTTTCGTTTTCTAAAGTATCTTTACCTTTGGTATTATCAGAATAGATAAAACAGTGAAATAAATATAAAAATGGAATATTATACATGTTGGAATGTTATAATTATTTACTCATCACAATCAAATCAGTTCAATTTGTGTCATGTAAGTAATGCTCGATTTCGGTACTTTTTTCGATGTTTTAACTGTCCATTGTGATGATATTTTATATAAATAGGTACTTAAGTGCAACCAGGGATTATGCTCGGTTGGTACCTAAACTAGAAAAATCATGTGTCCGTGGTTCCTAACCCGAATGAATGGTCGTTTAGTAACTGATCTGATAGTTAATCGATAGTGTATTTTTCCATATAAAATATATTTGATTAATATCATGATGAAAAAAAAACACAGAATTTGAACTAAAAGTAAAATAACTAGGTATCAAAACAATTACAAGGGTGCAAGTAAATTTAAGAAGGAACTATATTCTTGACATGTCTTTAAATATAAGAATTCTTTAAACCAAATAGGTCAAAGTTGACTAGTCTCATAAACGAACTAACTTCACAGTTGCAAGGAAATACACCCCAAAACAAAAAAAAAATTGAAGGATAATTTTCAAATAATTCATCTGGTTATACATAATATTATAACCAGTAGAGTTTGTTACAGCGTCTGGTTGACCGGAACATTGATGGATGTGTCAATTATGATGTTCATCTTCTGTGTGATTACAATATTCAGAAAACTATTACTTGTTTATGTAACACTGGCGGCCAGACCCAGATTTGCAAGGGGGTCATTTAGGGGTAACTTATGTTAATCAGAAATAATGTAGGTATTAATGTAGGAATACATCTTAAAATCGGTCCAGTGATTAATATTTTTGCTACAAATGTCTATAACGAAAATGAAAACTTCCATTTTGGGTGTGGAAGTGTAAGAAGTGTAGATTGTACACTAAAATGTATTGTATATTTAATGTGAAATAAATAAGTAAAATAAATAAAATAGGTACCTAAGGTAATCAATAGTGGTACTTGAGAATAGCGTGTTTAAATTTGAGTATGGAAAAAAAAATACGGCAGTAAATACTTGGCATATGTCAACACAATATGACAGATATATCGATAACTATATACATATATATATTGGCCTGTGGTGTGGTTGGCCTGTGGTGTGGCCCTAGAATAGCACCAACCCATCTCTTCCCGTGGGTGTCGTAAGAGGCGACTAAGGGATCTAAAACACCGGAGGATGGGCAGCAGCATCTTTCCGCGTACTATGACATCACACTGCGATCGCCAACCCGCCTGCCAAGCGTGGCGATTACGGCAAAACCCCCCTATGGTTGATACACCCACAACACGGCCCCTAGTCCCCGGCGGCCCCGCTATCCCGGACTCTGGTAGCGGTCACGGTAACGGCGGGGCAGGGGGTGCTAAGAATCCCCGGCAGATGCCAGGCTACCAACCCCGACGACCCTTGGCCCTGGCAACTTACAACACGTGCACACTGCGGACCGACGAGAAACTCGCTGAACTGGAGGAATAATTGAGCAGGTTACGATGGGATATTGTAGGATTATGTGAAGTCCGAAGAGAGGGGGAGGACACCATGATCCTCAAATCCGGAAACCTGCTCTATTTCCGGGAGGGCGACCAACTGTCCCAGGGTGGTGTCGGGTTTATCGTCCACAGGTCCCTCGTCAACAACGTGGTCCAGTTCGAGAGTGTTTCGGCGAGGGTAGCGTACCTTGTACTCAGAATCACCAAACGGTATTCGTTGAAGGTAATACAAGTATACGCACCGCCCTCATATCGCTCCGATGACGAGGTAGAGACTATGTATGAGGATATTTCTAGAGCCATACATAGCTCCCAGGCCCACTATACCGTTGTGATGGGGGACTTTAACGCGAAACTGGGTAAACGAAGCGATGATGAGCTGAGAGTGGGGAATTTTGGATATGGAACGAGGAATGCACGTGGTCATCTGCTGGCCGGCTTTATGGAGAAGGAGGGCCTCTTTATGATGAACTCCTTCTTCAAAAAGCCAAAACAGCGAAAGTGGACATGGTTGCATCCTAATGGCGTTACAAAAATGAGATTGACTTCATCTTGTCGACGAAGAGGCACATATTCAATGATGTCTCTGTGATCAATGCCGTAAAAACAGGAAGCGATCACCGATTGGTAAGAGGCATATTGAATCTTAGAATAAAACTCGAAAGGTGTCGACTGATGAAGTCTACGCTCCGACCAGCGCCTATCCAGCTCCAAAACCCCGAGAGCTTTCAGCTCGAGTTGCAGAATCGCTTCGAATGCCTGGGAGACTGCGAAAATCTGGACGATTATAATGACAGGTTTGTGCAAATTGTCCAAACAGCTGGGTCTAAGGCCTTCAAAACCCGCTGTTCAAAAGGAACCAAAAAGATCTCGGACCTCACCAACAAACTCATGGAAGAAAGACGAAACTTGGTTCTTCAGTCCTCTGACGATGCTGCTCAGTATCGACGTCTAAACAGACAGATCTCCAAGTCCCTAACGCGCGATTTACGCCAATTCAATACTGACCGTATTGAAGATAGACTTCCGGTTGTCATAGTGAATAGAGGTGTTATTTGCTGCTCCGAGTATTAAAAATAAGAAAACAAAGAATTACAGAACTTACAGTGCAAGGATAACCTAAAACAAAAGCTCCATGATCCAAAGTAAGGTATGGAAATGAATTTCACACTATATATCACTGCCACATTGTAAAATTGCATGCAGAATTTTTGGAATTCAGAAAGGATTATGAATAACTGTAAGAAATTTGAATACTTCAATAGAAATTTGACCAATTAGCGTTGAATTACTCATTTTTAACAAATACATCTTCCGGTGTAAATATGTACCGACCGACTGATAAAATTGACGTATAATATTGTGACATCTGAGTGACGTTTGAAGTTTTTTGACGTTTGACAGTATAAAGCATAGATATTAAGCTCATACAGCCTTATCAACAACAGATTAAGCATAGATATTTAAAGGTCGTACAACCATATCAATATAATTATAAAAATGTCTTCGAGAACAAATAGAGCAGCGACCAGGAGTCGTAAGACACCAAATGTAGTTGTTTGCCATAAATGTAAGAAAAATATTGACTCAAGAAATACACTGACATGCAAGTCATGTCTCAACTTCTTCGAGTTCGAATGTGCAGGCTTCTCTGAAAAATTATGGGGTATAATGGAACCTGACTCCAAAAAGGAGTGGAAATGTAAAACTTGCACCAAAAACCAAAGGAATTAATAGAAATAAATAATAGCACTACATCAAATATATCTACACGGAAAAACCCTCACCTATGGTTAGTAAAGCAATTGTCCCACGTTCTACACTCCTTAACTCACAAATTGATGATTCCCAGGAGTCTGCCCAAATAAATATAGTTGGTACAAATGAAAAAATGTGTGACCCTATTACTTCAATCCCAAAAACTACTGTACCACTCAAAGATAAGACGAACAAAATAATATCAGGACCACAAAAAGCAAACATAGTTACAGTAACAAATGTGGAGACTTATAATTCTTTTGATTCCTTAACTGACGAAAGTGAACTTGACTGCTCAAACCTTCGATGTGACACGCTTAACAGAAGTTGTCCAGAGAGAAATGCTATAAATGAGGAAGAATATCAAGATATGTTAAATAAAGTTAATAATCTACAAATGAAATTGGATAGTGCAAACAAAGAAATAGAAAATCTCATTATAGAAAATAATAAACTTAGAGTAATAAATTCTGACAATGCCTTACAAATTAAACAACTCCAAACAATATGCCGTTCCACGCCTAAACCATCACCGAAACCGACACCAACGTCAACACCAAAGTCAATTAAAAAGAAGAAAGACAAAGATATAGATAGAATAATAATCCAAGATGAATTCAATGCAGGAAAAATTAATGAAAATCGCCTTCAAACCGGAGCTGAAACTAAAAGTATTGAAAATATTATACACAATCACATAAAAAATGCTGAAGATAATCAAAGTATAGAGCAAACAAAAAAAGATAAATACATATATATATTTGGTGGACAACAATGTAGTGGAATGGCCTCTAACTTATACAATTTAAGAGAAAGGACAGCCTATGGAAAATATCAGATAAGTTCTAGTGTAAAGCCATATGCAACTGCTGAGGAGATACTAAACATCGGTGAAACACGGAAAATAGATTGTGATGACATAATTATAGTCTGCGTAGGTGAAAATGATTCCAACCCGACAAAATTATGCAGTGAACTTAGTTATTTTTTGAAATCACATAGTAATGTAACCACAATTGTACTTGGTATAAAAAGTAGCAAGCATTTAAATCATAGATTGTTGAATAACAGTTTGAAACAGCAATGTGAAATATTTAAAAATTGTAAATTTTTAGATGTAAATTATAAAGATAACTCTAGTAGTAATTTTTTGACTAAACTATGTTTTAAAATAAATATTCTTATTGACTGTATGTATTATGATAAGGAATTTTTGAGCTACAATAAATTGAGAACATATCTAGGTATAAACTTGGAAACTACAAAATGTAGATATAAATGTAACACAACTAAACTGTATAAGCAACGTACAATTCTTGATTTTTTCCCTAGAACTTATTGGAAACCACCTCATAACTGCGCAAAATTGGATCTATCAAAATGTGAAGTAACAGAGGAACAACCCACAACATCTAAATCTACTTCATCGTTTTTTCGTGACTAATAAGAATAATTTTATATTGACTATTGTACATCAAAATATAGCCGGTATTATAAGTAAATCTGACATCTTGGAAATTTCTATTGATGAATTAAGAAATAATGGTAAAAATATTGAATTCATTTGTATTACAGAATCTTTTTAAAAATGCATGATGAAAAAAATTTGAAATTGCATGGTTATTGCCTAGCTGACTCCTATTCTAGGGTTGATAAACGTCGTGGTGGTTCCTGTATCTTATGTAGAGATTGTTATAACTTTAAAATTATTCCCTTTCTCAAAGATCTAGCAGTACGCAATGCTTTTGAATGTTGTGGTATTGAGATTCCCAAATTAAAACTTTTAATTGTATGTATATATAGAATACCAGTGGAAAAAAATGTCAAACTATTCTTAGCTAAGTTGGAAATATTATTATCAAAGTTAAGACAGAGAAAAAAATATGAAAGTTGTAGTAGCAGGTGATTTTAACATTAATGTATTAAAAGTTAGTAAATCACAATTAGAGTTCATCAGAATTACAGAAAATTACGGAATGACGATACACATAAAAGAACCAACGAGAGGAGACTCGTGCCTAGATCAAATCATCACCAACATTCCATCTGCTATTGGGTACACTTATCATCTGGGTCTATCTGACCATCAGAATTGCCAATTGGTTAGTTTTCCAATCGATAAAGATAAAGTGCCTTTAAATATTTCTTACATCTTTAGAAGAGAAATTAGCTTAGAAAATATGAAAAAATTTGCTGAGCATTTGTCTTGCCTATCATGGAATGACGTGTATGAGGCAACAGACGTTAATAATGCGTTTACTACTTTTCATGACATGTTGATACTACTTTTTAAACTCTGCTTCCCTATTAGGAAGCTGAAAGCTAAAAATAATAAATCTCATAGACCTAGTTGGCTTACAGTAGGATTAAGAAAATCATGTGCAATTAAAAGACAATTGCGATATAAATACTACAAACAAAAAGATAAACCTAGTAAAATTAAATATCAAAATTATTCTAAAACGTTAAAACGATGTATAAACCATTCGAGGAAAATAAATAATCTCTTTTATTTAAAAAACTCAAAAAATATTGGTAAAGCAACATGGAACTTAATTAAAAATTATCATAATCCTCACGATAAAAGACAATATATAAACAGAATTTTGAATAATGACAATACAGTGACATCTAATCCGATTGATATAAGTAATAATTTCAATAATTTTTTTATTAATATGACAAATCATTCTAATTGTAATACGATGCATAATAACTTAAACATAGAAGTAACAAAAACAGTCTATTCTTACGACCAACTACATCAGAAGAAATTTTTAACATTATCATGTCATTAAAAAATTCAAGCTCTGTGGGATATGATGAATTTCCTACTAGACTTTTGAAGTATTGTGCTCCATTACTGTCTCCTATAATTTCTTTTCTTATAAACCTCACTTTTGAAAAAGGCCAATTTCCAGACGTATTGAAAATTTCTGTAATAAAGCCTGTACATAAAAAAGGAGAGAAGGATAAAATGGACAATTACAGACCAATAGCGCTAACTAGTATTCTAAACAAAGTAGTTGAAAAAGCGATGCATTTGAGATTGATTGACTTTTTAGAAAAATTCAAAATTCTAAAGCAGGAACAAAATGGCTTTAGAAAAAGGTAAATCAACGACATTAGCAGCATTTAATTTAATTAAAACAGTAACTGAAAATGTAGACAAAAATATAGATACTGTAGTGTTATTTTTTGATATGACTAAAGCGTTTGATTTTGTCTCGCATGAACGCCTATTACACAAATGCGAAAAGTGTGGTATTCGAGGACTAGCTCATAATTGGCTTAAAAGCTACCTGGAAAATAGACCTCAATACGTTGAAATTACTAATATTAATGAATTTAATGAAGAAATACAATCCAAATCGAATTATATTATAAATAAGACAGGAGTACCACAGGGCACAATACTAGGCCCCCTTCTGTTCATTATTTACATAAATGATTTAACTGATGCAACAAAACATCAATGCAACTTATTCGCTGATGACATTTCTATAGTAATAGCAGAAAATGATGAGACTAATTTTAATGACGATATTAACGCTACTGTAGACCACATTATAAAATGGCTCGAAACAAATAATTTACAGGTAAACATTAGTAAAACAAAATACCTTCGATTCTATAATAGAAAAAAGAGGTCAAATAATTTAAACGTAATCACAAATTATGGACCTATTATGGAATCAAATGACATTCTCTTTTAGGTATTCAAATTGATAGCCAGTGCGGTTGGAAGTTGCACATTGACAAAGTATGTGCTAAAATAAATAGATTTGTGTTTGCACTGTATAAACTTGCGAGGCAAGTAAACCAAAAGACTGCATTAATAGCCTATCATGGTTACGTAAACTCAATTCTAAAATACGGTATAGTTTTATGGGGTAACTCAGTTGACATAAACCGTGCTTTTATATCGCAGAAACAATGCGTTCGAGCGATATTTGGTGTGACACCTCAAACTTCCTGTAAACCGCTGTTCCCTAAATTGAATTTACTAACAGTTCCTTCAATGTACATCTATGAATGTTGTGTATTTGTAAAAACTCATCCTGAGTTATTTGTTCTAAACGATAATTACAATGGTAGAGGACCATCTAGAAGAAAAATCAATTATTAGTACCAGTTAAACACACAGTTTATTTTAGTAAGAATTGTTATTGCAGTTGTATAAAATTCTACAATGAACTGCCAAATACTTTGAAGGAGCTAAAATTAAAAGCTTTTAAATCGAAGCTGTATAAAATGCTTGTGGAGAAATGCTTCTATTCTGTGCAAGAATTTCTAGATAGTAAGTTGACTTAAATTATGCATAAGTATTTTATTTTTTGTGACATTTATTTAATTAGTATCTTGGCAATGACATTTTTTATTTTTATTAAGTATAATGCGAATACTATTGTTAATGATTTTATTTGAGATTGATTTCATTTTATTATGTATAGCATGATATAAGTACTGATATAGATAGTGAACTGACTGTGAAGTTACTACTATTTTGAAAAATATCCAATATTAACTAAAATAATGTAAAATTTGCACGCTATTTATAATGGCTAAATAGGCTTGCTACTTTTTTATGCATCTCCATCTATGTATTGTATATTTACCCTATTTTATGCAAATAAATGATTATTATTATTATTATGTTTTTATATATTGTTTTTACACCCTTTTCAGGGGATTTAGAATATCTTCACGGGCTTTTGGCCAAGCAAAGATATATGACTTTTTGAAGTATTATTCTAGAGAGAGGAATTTTCTGACAATCCTGCAGGTATTGAGGATCGCAGCTTTTTGGAGAAGAAGGTAAGTAAGAGGGTGTATATTCAGAGCTTTAAGACTATTGTGTAGGGTTTTAGGAACAACTCCAGTAGACGAAATCACTATAGGGATGGTTTTGACGGTTTCTACTCGCCATTGCGTTTTAATCTCTATAGAAAGGTCTGTATATTTACTTAATTTTTCAGTGTGTGTGGAAGCAAGATTATGAGTGTTGGGTACGGCTATATCAATGAGATAAACTATGCTATTGTTTTTGTCATGGAGAGTAATATCAGGTCTATTATAATGTATGGTTTTGTCTGTAATTATTGTTCTATCCCAATACATTTTAAACTGTGTGTTGTCAAGAACGGTATGTGGATTATATTTGTAATAAGCTGCTTTCTCTGAAATTAATTTGTATTTTAAGGCTAAATATTGATGGATGATTGCTGCAATTTGGTCGTGTCTGTGCTTGTAATCGGTTTGTGAGATTGATCGGCATGCTCCTGTAATGTGTTGGATGGTCTCTGATGCACTGTGGCAATGGCGACAGAGATCGGATTGGAGATTAACGTCGCGGATGATATGTTTCTGGTAGTTCTTCGTGTTTATAATTTGGTCCTGAATGGCCAGCATAAAACCCTCAGTTTCGGGAAACAACTCACCCCTCTTCAACCACGCGTTCGACGCTGTCTTGTCGACATTAGGGTTGATGAGGTCAAGGCGATGTCTCCCGTGTAAGGATTTCTGCTGCCAAGTTTCTATTTTTTGCTGTGGTGTGGTAATAGATTCATTAGGCTGTTTTGAATGATCATTTAAATTAAGTGGGGTATATTTAGCATCTGACTGTACAATAGCTTTATGTAAGGGTGACTGTTGAGCGTGAAAGAATGAACGGAGCGTAGTTATTTGTTTGTTATGGAGGTTTTGAATGTCTATGATTCCACGGCCACCTTCTTTTCTTGGGAGTGTAAGACGCTGGATGCATGATTTTGGGTGGTGTTTCCTATATTTCGTCATGAGTGTATTAATTGTACGCTGATGCTTTTTCAGGTCGGTTTGTGACCAATGAATAATTCCGAATGAGTATGTGAGAGTAGGTATTGCGAAGGTGTTAATGGCTTTGGTAGTGTTTTTGGCAGTAAGGTGTGTATTTAATACTTTATGCAATCTTGTCTTAAATTTATTGTTCAGGTCAGACTTTGCAGATTTTTCTTGTATTTGGCGAGTTTGATAAAAACCTAGATATTTGTAGCCAATAGTATCATCAATTGGTTCGATAAGTTCTCCTGTGGATAATTGATAAGAGTTATTTGACACTTTACCCTTTTCTATAGATTGGATACCACATTTATCAATACCAAACGACATTTGAATCTCATTTGAAAATGTTTCTGTTATGCCTGCTAAAGTGTGAATTTCAGTTAAGTTAGAACCATAGAGTTTGATGTCATCCATGTAGAGTAAATGTGAAAGAGTGAAGTGTGTATTATCATGAGGTATCTTAAAACCATTATTACTATTGTTAAGCAAATGAGAAAGGGGATTCAAAGCTAAACAGAACCATAGCGGACTTAAAGAATCTCCTTGAAATATGCCTCTTCTGATTTGTATGAATTCTGTTTCATTCCCGTTTAGGTGCAGCTTAGTAGTCCAGTTTTTCATCGTGTGCTGTAAAAATTGTATGATAGTGGGATTAATTTTGTAATGATGAAGGATATATAAGAGCCAAGAGTGTGGGACGGAGTCAAAAGCTTTCTTATAGTCTATGTACATGGTGTAAATGTTTTTCTTTTTCTAATGGCCTGTTTGGATACTATTGCATCTATTGTCAGCTGTTCTTTACAACCTTGACTAAACTTTCGACAACCCTTTTGTTGCTCTGCGAGGATATTGTTGTTCTGTGTGTGCTTATAAATTAAATGAGAGATACATGATGTGATTATTTTATATATAGTTTGAAGGCATGTAATAGGCCTATAATTTGCCGGGTTACGTGTGTCGTTAGGATTTTTGGAAAGCATGTAAGTGATACCCTGAGAGATGAAAGTAGGCATTGTGTCTGGGGATTGGATGAAACTGTTAATATGAGTGAGTAAGAATGGATGAATGCTATTAAATCGTTTGTACCAGTAATTATGGATTTTGTCAGAACCAGTAGCTTTCCAATTGTGTGTTTTACCTATTATCATCTGGAGTACATCTAAGCTTACTGTCTCAAAATTCATTTCTTCTAAATGTGAAAGTCTGTCTCTGTCTTCCTCTATCCATTGTCCTGCTTTATGTTCTACTGATTTTGACCAAATGTTAGACCAGAATTCTCGTAGTTCATCTGGTGAGGGTGCTGATGAATGATGATGGGTGGTTGTTGAGTTTGATCCTATAGTTGATGATTGTATGTTTGGGTTGGTGGTTGTTGGAGATGGATTTTGTACGTTCGAGGTATGTGTGGCTAAATTAGAGGTATTGTTATTAATCGTTCGATAAAATGCTTTTTCATTTGAATTAAATTGCTTGTTTTGTGATTTCCTAAGTGTGGTTAATTTATACCGTCGTAATCTACTGGCTAAGGCGTTAAGTTTCTGTTTCAGGGTATCAAGAAAATGTGAAAGATCTGTATTATCTTGTTCATGTCTGCTGTGGATTCTATAATGGAGTTTGATGAAATCTACATGTTTTACTATATTCGGTGATCTATTGCCGTTCATGAATTCTATAAGTAGAGCTATTTTAGTTCTAAGGTCGTCTATTTTACCTTTGAGTCGTTTTTCCCACATGGGTTCGCGTTTGTTGCTATTGTGGGTCGTTGTAGAATCAAATAATTTAGCACCGTTATGTACCGCGGCAGTATAAGCAGCACAATATATTATGTTGTGAAGCGTGGAAAACTGATTATCTTCTTTCAAATATTTAGGTAATACGTGTGAGTTAATGAGGTGAACAATACGAGTGAATTTTTTAGATGCTTTTTGTTTAGGTATGTAGGGTTTTGAAGCCGGGTCAATATCTTTAAATTTTTCTAGGGTTATAACAAAATAATTTTCTATTTCAGTTACTTGTAAACTAGTGTTTTCGTCTAATTGTACGTCTTGTGTTGTGTTATTGTCAACTTGTATTGGATCATTAAGGGATTGTTCATTTGTACTTAATGACGCATATGTTGGGTCTGGGATAAAATCTATTTGTGTATTTAAAGGTGTACTAATAGTATCTGGTGTAGGTTCTAGTCTTACATTTTCTTCTAGGTCATTAAGTTGGGCTATACATGAGTGACTATTGGGAGAATTTAGTTGAAGGGCTACTTCATCTCGTATTTCTTGTATTCGTGTTTCTGTTATCCTCTTGCTGTTGAGTATTACTCTGCGTTGATCAGCAATTCTCTGTTCAGATACATGAGCAATTTCAGGATTTTCTGTAATAACATATTGGTGTAATCGTGGCCTATAAGCTGATATGTTTGCTTCTAACTCTGTTACTATATAATATCCGCGAATTATGGATTCGTTGATTTTATTGCTCCATCGCATTCTTTGTTGGGAATTTTGTGATTGGGCTATTGAAGTTGTTCCATTATCAAGTGCTAATTTGGCCTGTACTTCTGCACGTATTTCAGCTATCTGGTCTTGATTCAAATATTTATTATTTATTATGGCTCTTCTTTGGTCACCTACTCTCTGTCGACTGACATTCATATCGGGGAATTTTTTTAATAAATTGTTCATGTAATTGTGGTAAGTATGATCCTTTTTGACGTGAAACGTCTTTAAAATCAGCGCCATACGGGTACCATGCCAGGATTTCAGACCGTAACGAAATGGGATATATCGTCTCACTTTAATAACTTCAAAAGTATTAGTCTTAGAAACATGAATCTAGTATCATTATTTAGCTTATATAGTCAGTTTGGTGTTAAGACCTTGAGATAAGGTTGGAGCCCTACGCGAGGGGCGGGGGGAGCCGCCGCGTGAAATTACGAAAAACGCCGTTTTGAAAATTTCAATTTAGTATTACTCACGACTCATTAGTGATAGAGCGATGATTTTTTCGTTTACTTATAGATATTATTGAGAACTATTGATTAAATTAAAAATAAAAGTAATTTGAATAATATTTGTACTTCAAAATAACCAAAAAGAATTTAAAAAATAAAAAATTACGTTTTGAGCCACAGCCCGAGCAAAACCCAGGATGAAATATAAGTCACACCTATCATCGAAAAGAGGAAGTTCTAGGCTACACACTGGTATACAAATATCCAATATCGGTCGAGCGAAGCAGATTTGACAGCGTTTTAACACTATCAAGACGAAACGGAATTTACTTCTCTTTTAGGGAAAGTAACCTTAATCCTGAAGACATTAAATTTTTATTTAAAGAAACATTCCTTCATTTAAAAAATAATCAAATCTGCATTCAAAGTTTGTTAAAAATTAATTTGCCACGCCCGGGAATCGAACTGGCTACAATACAAAAAAAATAACACCTGGATTTTTATGGAATCAATCGATGGAGTTAATCAAAAGGATCAAATCTTTCTAACAAACATTATAAATTAAATTAAAGGAAAATGAGGAAAACTAAACCTAATAGTAGTTTTTTGTCATTTAATTACGAATATAGGTAAATTACAAATCCCATTTGACCAACCCAATTAGACAACCGGCATTTATTACACTAGACGAATGCAGGTCGTTTTGCCTGGCTTGGTGTTATAATAATTTATATATATTGGCCCGCCTTAGCACAGATGAAAATGTTAAATAGGTACACTTTATTGAAGAAGTTGCCTACCTAAAATTGAAAACCGCATCAAAATCCGACCAACTAATATACACAAAATAATATTAAATTATATAAGTACCTAATTATGTAGGTACCTAATCCTTCCCCATGAATCACTTGGGTTATTCCCACGGTTCCCAAAGTACTTCAAAAAATGTTCCCAAACTACTCCATGTAAAAAATAATATTTTAAATTAAGTTTCGGTAATATTAAAATGTTCTCAAAGTACTCCACGCGATTTTAATATCAAAACGCATTGATTAGAATAAAAAGTGTAGCTGACGTATAGTACAGTCAGGCTCAAAAGCTTTGCAACAAATTTTTTATGTATAAAGAAAATTTTAAATAAAAGACTTTTCAATTCAATAAATCAACATTTGTATATCAATCAACATTTATATTCAAAAATAAACAATCAAAAACATTTTCATAAATGAACTTTTTTTACATATTTTCCACCAAAGATATTCATGATTATTATATACTAGCTTTTGCCCGCGGCCTCGCTCGCGTGAATTTCCCACGGGAACTGTGCTTTTTCCCGGGATAAAAGGTACTAGGGTACCTTTTATCCCGGGAAAAAGCACAGTTCCCGTCCAACCAATCTTCCTGAAATTTCGCATATGTGTATCCAGCTATGTGTATGCGAAATTTCAGGAAGATTGGTTCAGTAGATAAAGCGTGAAGAGGTAACAAACAAACAAACCAACAAATAAACAAACTCACTTTCGCATTTATAATATTAGTTAGGATATGTAGGAATTCGGCTTGAGAGAAACTCAAGAAGTAACTGATAAAATTACATTTTTGAAAAAACTTAAAATATTTACATAAAAATTAACATCAAATTTTCATCTTAGCAGCTAGGTTGCGACGACTCACATTCGTTCGTATATCTATTATAATAAGCTAACATGCACACATTTTCAATTCAAACTTGCTTTCAATTTTTTTCTCTTTAATTTTGAACTTATTCAGAACTTTAATCAGAACTATATTGTTTGAACGATTTTGTGACTGACTGTACATAGTGAAATATTTTATAATTATTTAGATGGAGTAGTTTGAGAATTGATATCAAATAATCTGCGGAGTACATTGAGAATAAAACCTATGGAGTAGATTGGGAACAAAATAATAAGTATTTTTTAATAATAATAATTTCGTGGAGTAACTTGGGAACTCATGTATGAGATTCTTATCTTTTTAGAACAAAAGAATGGAGTACTTTGGGAACAACCCAATCACTTTGTCTATTAATGAAAAGTTGAAGCTGAAGTTCAGTAGTTTTTAAGTTTATCGGGAAGACATATAGGCGGCGCCGCCGGCCGTCGCCCCGCCGCCGCGGGAACTTACATTTATTTATTATTTTTTTATTTAATAGCCATCAATATCCCAGTACTGGGCAAATGCCTTTCTCTCCTTCTTCCAAGACTCTCGATTGGAACTTTTTATTTATTTACTATTTACTATATGAGGACGCCAGCGCGAGCACCAGACGGGTGATCAGTCCACTTATGCTGGGACCATTTCACCCGATTCCCCGAGACCCGTATAGGGTTTTGAGTTACCTGGTAACTTACGTTGGTGGCGACCCACTGAATCTACCTGTTACTTTGCAGAATTTTAATAACTGCCCTATTGTAATGTCGCTCAGATCATTTTCAGATAGGGCGTCTGAGCCCATTACTTCTCTCCTCGCAGCAGCGTAAGCGGGACACTCTGCTACTAGATGAAAGCTAGTTTCCTCTTCTTCCAGGCAGCTGGGACAGATAGGATCTCTTTGCTTAATCACTGTCAAGTGTCTATTCAGTTGGCAGTGTCCTGTGAGGATTCCTATGATGATTCCAACGTTTTTCCTACTCAATTTAAGTAGATGTTTTGATTTCTTTTGGTCTGCTGCTTTGATGAAGATTTTAGATTGTCTTAGACTTCTAGTTCTTCTCCATCTTCTTTGGATTCAACTTTCATTCTATGCTTGATGACGCCTTTCGTTATCCCATAAGCTATGGGAAGTCTGGGTTCAGGTCCCACGAAAGTTTCATCTGCTCCTTTCATAGCAAGTTCGTCTGCTCTTTCGATTAGAACTTACATAGTATTATAATATTATGTTCTTAATTATAAAGTGACGGTAACCGCGCCGCTAGGAGACAGCATCGATAACATCCTCCTGGAGAGCTCCTGCTATTATTGTGGCAACGAGATAGATTTCTGTTTATTATTTATTCGTTATTTTAGAGGGGGTCCCATGGCTTAACAAACAACTTCAAACTTGAACAACATCGACTCCGCGAGCATTGCTACCGAAGATGTACTTATTGCAATGGACGTAACAGGCAAAGATATACATACAACCCATACAAATGTGGAATCCGTTTAGTGAACTGGGAAACTTGAACAGTAGTCGAAGTGATGTTATGCAAAATCATTGGCGATGGCGGATAATCGCTTCAAAACTATATTCGAAGAAAATCCGTTTGTGTTATCTTGCAATGTTTGTGATCGACTTTGGTTCGAGAGAGATTTAAAGTAAGTAAAAGACCACAACATTTATTTCCTTAATACAAAATTTCCCGGTGAACATGTAGGGGACTTCGCTTATGTTTGTAGACATTTAAAACTTCATATCTTTTTAGTTTTGGTAAATAATATTTAGCGAACGATGTATTTTGTCATAAGATATTTTATTTTGCCATGTTTTACCAATTGAAGTCTTTGTTAAGTAATTTGTTTGTAAAATCAATATTTATCTAGTAATTTGTTAGTAAAATAATCATTTTATAAAAAAGGATCAGTTTGTACACCCAGATGTTTTTAAAATGTGTAGTTTATAAAAAACATTGTTTTTGAAAAAAATATTTTGTAAAGCGTGGGTGGATCTTTATTGTATCATCTTGAGTATATAATATACAAGAAAATAATAATAATAATAATAATAATAATAATAATTCTTTATTTCACAACCAAAAAGCAAAATACACAGGGATACATTATAACAAATTTGCTCCATTTACCAGCCGGCAACAGTCCACCTCCGAACTAGACGTTAGTCTGTATCTCAGAGGCGGCTTGCTTTCGGTATGGTACGGGGCCAGTCTTGTATACTTAGTATATACCAATATATATTTTAATTTAAAAGGCTGTAACATGAAACAACATTGACCAAGATTTCCCAAACTAGAGTCATCTGTTTTTTTGGAAAATCTTCTATTAATAATTTAAAACGTAAACTAACAGCTAGGTTAAGGGCATATCTTAAAAGTATTATTTTTGTGTGAAGAAGTTTCATTGTACGATGAATGGATGTTACGTGTATATAAGTGAGGAGTGTGTGAGTTAGGACGAGTGTTTGTGTGTATGAAAGGTTTTGTAATGTAAGAGGGGGGGGCAGCGATATACGAGTACATTTTAGTGCGAAAGGGAATTAAATTAGGAGATTTTCGGTTTGTAAATAATCTAGATTCGTCAGAAATAATTTAACACGTTTTTTACATAAGAACTTCGTGCAATGATAAATATTTGTCTCTTTGTTTATTTTATTGTACAATTTAGGGCTTAAAATTTTAAAGTTCCGTTTTGCTAACGAGGTTCTATGTGGTAATATGGGACATACCATATAGCGATGTTGTCTTCTCCGATGTGAATTTAAATTAGGATCATACGCCATTTGGGAATGCTTCCTTATTATTATCTGTGCTACAAAAAGCTGCCTCACTGTTAGCACTTTGGTGTCAGAGTATAGTTGAGTGGTAGGATAACGAAAAGATTTTCGTGTCATTACTTTAAGGACAGCTCTTTGCGCTCGCTCGAGTGGAAGCATAGTTGTTTTTGTTGCAGAGCCCCAGACTCCAATACCATATATTATCAGAGACTGGCATAATGCAAAATAAGTGTTTTTTAGCGTTTCTGAGTCTGCTACGTCTCTGAGATTTTTGAAAACATATATGAACTTTCGAATGCGTGATGTTAGAGCCTTAATATGTGCTTTCCAGTTAAGTGCTCGATCCAAGATGATGCCAAGATATTTAGTAGTAGTAGTTGGAGTAATAACAGAGCACGAGCAGTTCGGACTAGTGTATTGGCAAGTGTGAGCTTTAATTGTAAAATTGACGGAAATCGGCAGGTACGCAGATTGTAGTCCAAACGTCATATAGTTTGTTTTTGACAAATTTATGGTGAGGAGGTTATCAGATAACCACTTCATTACTACTGACAGGGCTAATTCTGCGTGCCTCTGGGCCTCCGACCAAGTCTTGCCATAAACTAAAAGTGCAGTGTCATCGGCATACGTGAAGATATTACAGTGAGGAAGATTTAATTTGCAAAGTTCATTAATATAGATTATGAATAAAGTAGGACCAAGGATGCTTCCCTGAGGAACACCTGTAGTTATGCATTCCTCCTCACTACTATATTCTTCAATTTTAACTTTCTGTGTCCGGTTTGATAAGTAGTCCCGGAAAAGTTCAAGCGCCACCCCTCGAATACCAACTTCTTCCAATTTGGAGATAAGTTTGGTAATAGAGACAGTGTCAAAGGCTTTGGACAAATCCAAGAATAATCCTAGACACTTCTCCTTTTTCTCCATGCATCCAACGATGGTATCAACTAGAGCTAGCACCGCATCTTCAGTGGATTTGCCTTCTCTAAATCCGAACTGATTATTGGAAAGTATGTTATTAGAATTTAAGAAACTGATTAGACGAGAGTTTAGTACTTTTTCTAGAATTTTAGACATTGCAGGAAGTACAGATATTGGGCGATAGTTTGTGACATCGTTTCTATCACCATTTTTAAAAACAGGAAACACAATAGCTTTTTTAAAGGCATTTGGGAAAACTCCGGTCGAGAGTGATAGTTGACAAATATGAGTGAGTATAGGAACAAATATTTCCCTCGATGATTGGAGAATACGGGCAGAGATGCCGTCCCAGCCAACGGCGCAGTCTCTTCGCAGATTCATTATTAGTTTATCTATTTCGTCGTTATCAACATTGAAGAGTACGAAGGAGTCACGAGGAATTGAGAGTGTTACCGACGTAGGAGGACCTTTTTTATTTTGTGATATCTTATTAGACAAGTTTTTCCCTATATTAACGAAGAATCTATTTACTTCTTTCACAGAATTTATCGGATCTGGTGAGGATTTCAGCAGAGCTTTTGATGTTTCAGGGGAAGGGGCGATATTTGTTATATCTTTAATTGCCTTCCATTTAGATTTAGAATTTTTCGCACTTAGGAGAAGATTTTTGTTGTACTCGTTCTTTAGTCTTTTCAAAAGTTTATTTATATAATTTCTATATCTTGTATATGTAGTTTTTAGCGTCATATTATTTGGATCTCTTTTTAAATTCTTGTGCATTTTATCCCGATTACGCATGCAACGAAGAAGCCCTGGCGTAATCCATGGCTTAAGATTTCTTTTATTACGTGAAGGTATGTATTTTACAGTGTTCTTTTCTATAATTTTTGTAACCGATGATATTAAATGGTCTGTCGCGAAATTTACATCCTGAGACTGTAAGATATGTGTAAAGTCAAAAGAAGACATGTCAAGTTTTATTTGCTCATAGTCTATTCTGGTGCGTGTCATTAATTTAGGAGATTTTTCTAATGAAGTTTGAACTGAGAGCAGCGATGGACAATGGTCTGTTATAAAGGATTCAATGACTATGGCCGTGGAATTTAGTTTTGTTTTTAGCATTATGTGGTCTAAACACTTGTTCTGTCGTGTGAGATACGTATATGTGGGTAATAGACCGTGAGAAGCCATAAGGTTTAAATAATTATCAGATTTATTATCTAAATTGTCTGGTTTTATGTCTATATTAATATCACCCACTAGGCAGATGGTTTTAAAGGATTTAAGAGATGATAATAAATTGTCAATACAGCCTGAGAATACATCCGCATTTTTTATAAGATGGCGATCTATATATCGCGATAAGAGCCATCTCTGTGCCAAATTTGCAAACAAGGCAGTCTGCTTCTTTTACTGTAGTAGGTTCAAAAACATTGCAGTCTATGGTATTTCTTACATATACGACGACGCCAGCGTTTTGATTGTCATTGTTAAGAGTTTGATATGACTTGAAATTTTTCAACTGGGGTAGATATGGATTAACTGACAGCCAACATTCGGTTAGTACAATAATATCGAATTGAATTTTTACTGTTGTTAAAAGGGCGACAAATTGATCGAAGTTACAATTAATGCTACAGATATTTAAATGTATAATATTAAGATTTTTATTTTTAAAATTTATATATTTAACGCATTGATCGGGTGCACATTTATATGTTTTTGATACATTAAGCGATTCCAGCTCCGAGGAGAGTGTACTTATATTTGTTGTCATATTAAATTTGGTATTATAATTAGGTTAAAATTTGAAAAATGGAGCCTGGTATACGCTAAGTACCACATAAAATTCATAAAAGAGATCCTGGGCAAGTAAAGTAGACGCAAGTAGATAGGTTTACCAAGACAAAGAATTTTCGTATGAAGAATCAAATTTTCGTTTTTGTGTGTATTGTGCGATTTGTGTTTAAGTTGTGATGTGTGGTGTGAAGGAGGAAGATGTATTTTTTTGAAATGTATATACCCGTAAGAAGTATACAATGAATTTAATATTGTACAAAAATAGAAATCAGAAACCAATATAAAAATCTTAACTAAACATGAATTGAGAGCAGAAAGCTTCATAATATTACAAACAAGGAAGTGCCTCAAATGGTCATATAGTCATTTTTGTGCCTGTAAAGAGTTTAGTGCTGCCTCAGAATCGACACGAAGTGGTTTTGATGTGGAATCCTTCTTGATAAAAATATTACCATTTCTGTTCCAGCAGAACTGGTAGTTATTATTTTTTGCAAATTCCCGGGCCACGAAGAATAATTTTCGGTCACTCCCAGCGAGATACTCCGATATAAATATAGGTGTTAGCTTGCCTCGAATGCCTATCTGAGAAGTATTAAGTTTTTGATCTCCATCACGGCTTGCATTGTATTTGCGTGCGGCAGCCAGCACTTCATTTTTCCTCTGAACGGATTTGAATTCGGCCACTATGGTCTTGTTCTTACCGATGCGATAAATATCGCGAACTTCAGTGGGCTGAATATCGACTTGTAGTACTTTGCCTGTGTTGACTACGTGAGATGTGAGATCGGAAGGTAACTCTTCCTGTTCGGCAGGAATATTCCTAATTTCGATGCAAGAGGAGCGACTACTCTGTTGCAAGTTCTCTATTTTGTTTTCCAATTTAAGAATATAATTTTGTTGATCTGATCGTTCTTTTTCCAGAGTTTGGATTCTTTTCTTCATGTCTTCGTGACTTGTTTTCAGACTTTCTAAACTTATTTCAATCTGGGTATTTGATTTCTGAATTTGCGCGTTCTGTTTTTTTATTTCTCCGACTTCCTCGATAAGTTTGGTCATCATCGCTTGTTGAGTCAATGAGCTCGCTTGCAAGGACTCCATAATTGCCCTCATTTCACCGTTATGGGAAATCATCTGTAGAGGTGGTGAAGAATTTCGTGGTCTTTTATAGCGAGTGGTAATATGCTCAGCTACTTCTGGGCTTGCCTCAGAGCTCTGTT
This sequence comes from Ephestia elutella, assembly GCA_018467065.1. Classification (NCBI taxonomy): domain Eukaryota; kingdom Metazoa; phylum Arthropoda; class Insecta; order Lepidoptera; family Pyralidae; genus Ephestia; species Ephestia elutella. Next base: position 4,648,744 of record CM031572.1, read on the forward strand.
GGAATAGGTCCGTATCAGACTTCGACAAGTTTGGCGACATTGGTGAAGTTTTTCTTAAAGACATTTGTTCTTATTATATATTTAATGAGCAGGCGGTATGAAAAATCTAGCAAAATATATAGGTAGGTACTTAGTTGTTTTTGTTACGTAGACACTAAAGCGGATCGAGAGTGGTGACCCTGCGATAGATAAGCAGCAGTATAGGTATTTATCTAACTATGGGTGCGCACGAACGGCCAGGTACCGGTGGTGTACAGCTGTTTCATTCACGGCGGGGCGGAATAGGCAAGACTGTATATTTCACTCTGCTCAACTAGCTATTATGTTACCTCGTAGACTCTTTACGTTGCACTCAGTAGAATTTTCGTAGCGAAGTCCACGTAGCTCGCGTAAAAAATTGCATAAGTTAACAGCTTGTAGGAACGTAACAACAGCCCAACAGCGTAGTCGAGTACCAAAATCACAAATAAATTATCACATCAAACCAAAAACAGCCTTATCCACATGCAATTTATTTTAAGTGTTATGTTTTTAATTTACATGTTTGTATAGAATACAAGGTGTATGTTTGTATAGATAAATCGAAATAGACTATTTTGTTTTCTTTCAATCTAATCTTTAAAAGCGACTCGCTGACATAGACGTTTCACGTTAAAACCAACGGCCGTGTCCACGACACAGCCCCACCCAATTTTTTCTGATTCTAAGTTGGTTAAAATAAAATATGTGC